>JABSTQ010009268.1:422500-932521 GCA_013358835.2 Ixodes persulcatus | reverse complement strand
GCTCAACCATGGCGCCATCCAATCACTGCGGTCGGTTTTCTCGCCGATTTTTTCGCCGAGTATATCCAGATTGGAGTCCCCGCTCGACGTGTCTGCCTATTATTGTAATTGATCTCATCTGTCAGATTCTCGTCATGCTTGTAGCGTGCCAATGTCAATTCAAACAGGAAGTCGCTTCTTTTCACGGCAGCTGTGCCGAATACTCGGCGTGGCACATTTCGTCGCATCATCGTATTTGTATTCTTTATATTTGTTTCTATTAACAGAATACAGTCTGCTTGCCCATTCGCCCTGTTTATAGTGCCCCGTCGCTTTATTGTGATGTATTGGCGTATCGCTTTTAAACTCGGGTGGGGAATGAAACCCTCAAAAGTTAAGGCCCAGTGATCCCATTGTTTGTTGGAGGCAGCAGTTGCTGTACCGGGGCGGATTTCATTCCGAGTTTGATTCACGGACGCACGACGAACAATAGAACTCGCCAGTGAGAGTTTGTTTTTCCGGGTGGAAGGTGGGACGAACAATCGGTCTGCCATCTAGTTCTTTTTCAGTTTTATTTTGTGGTTGCTTTATATATGAACGATTCCCGCTGGTGTTTCTTTCTGGAATGTTTGAACGTTACGTTTTTTTCGGTTTAATTAACTTATTTGAAATTTGTCGAATTTTGTCATCCTTTAATAAACTTAAAATGCTAGACTGCAACCTTCGGCGTTGGAAGTTGGAAGTCGCTGTTAAATCGGAAATAATACAAGCACACTTGGTGTTGTGACCTTGTGTTTTGTTTGTAAAGAACGCTTTCTACTTAGCAGTTGGAGTTTGGCCATCTTGGACTCAGAGATGGCATGTTTCCGTTTCAAAAATAGGGTGTTCGATATAACTATGATTTAATTATTTTTTTTTTATTTTTAAACTTATGACAATGCGATCACCAAATTAGACCTTCAATGTGGACTGCTGTTCAGAGTTATCCCATAGACATCTAAGGTATTTTTTTTTTTTCTAAACTGGGTGTCTCACAAACGACTAATGGCGAATTTCACTGGTCGTTTTGGGGCGCGCCGTGATCAGTAGCCTAGATCCGAGATGGAGCACGCGATCCGAACGGAGTCGCTCCGCCTCCGGATCCACAATATAACATGACCCCTCCCCCGGGATCCGCGGATGCCGATACCGGAGGAGTGGTCATGTTCACCTTTCCGGGAATCCCCAGCCCGCGGTCCCAGATCTCGAAGCACATGTTTGCGCAATCGCGTCACTAACACGTGTTCAACGCACGATCGAAGTGAATCATGATGTGAAATATGCGTGTCGATAAGCAATGTGCATCAGCGTAGCCCACTTGCCTTTTCAACGGAATACTCGTGAGCGGTGTCCAAATACGTCTCGATTTTCAGCCTCTTCTGCGGATGTCCGAAAAGCCAGTCGAATTGATGCGGGACATACAAGCAATCCTCGTCGTCGCTACTACTCGAGCCGCCACTGCTAGAAGAGCTCGTCGAGCAACTTGATGACGAACTGTCATCAAACAGCACCAGTAGTAAAGCGGGCGGCACTTCGCGAGCGGCCATTACAAATTCTTCCGAGGCGAGATGCCCGCTAAGGAAAAAATACGTGTGCGCGTCGAGGGCTGGCTAGGCTGGCTTCGGTCGAATCCGCCGAAATCGGCGGAGAGACTTTTCTCGGATCCAGATCGAGATCTGGAGTGGAAGCTGATCCAAAACGACAAGTGGAACACGTCCGTTTCGATCCCGATCGCCCAGTGAAATAGACGCGCTCCAGAAAACGTCGATCCCGGTGCGCTCCAAAACGACCCGTAGAATTTGCCATAAATCATAAAAAAATAAGTCGGAATAATTTTTTTAAAACTTAGTCACGACTAAAACGTGATGATTGGCAATGTAATCACATAAAAACTAATAATTATCGTTTTAAATATCCAACTTATCTGACTTATTTTTTTTTTTGTATACATTTGTTGACCGTCGTCTAAATGTGCTATTGCAGTGGTTTGGAGACAGAAGGCTTTCTACATTCTTCGCCGCTTTATTCCATGGCGACGTTTGGCTCTCTGCAGTCCGCCATACCGAAACGAATGATAAAAAAAATAAGCGAAATCTTCGATTTGTAGGACACATCAAAGTGTGTCGCACGCCTTTTCTACGACCACATGAGCCCTCATATAACAGAACGCTGTCACATCAGCTCACGATGAGTTGCTACCGGCGCCCGCTGCAGAAGCCGACGTGGTTTCCGGGTGGAAATTCCGTCGTCCTTTGGCGTCTTGGTTTCTGTATCTCAGAGAATGAAATACAGAAATCTAAATTTGCACGAAAAGAGTTTTTAAAATAAAGATGTATGCATTCTAAAAACACATGTGGCATATTTTGACGTTGGCCAGCAAACCTGTAATTGTATTGTTCTAATTCGCGCAAATGCTTGGAATGTAAATTATTTCATTTTAGGCTATTATTTATTTAATGATCACCTTACATTTGTAACTTGACGGCTGCTATGGTTCGTAATTTTATCCCCGAGGAATCATCGCTTTATTTCGAATGTCGTTTCTGTTAAGAGAACTAAAGTTATATTTAAAAAATCGATTAGCAATAGGTCGTTGTTAGGTAACTTAAAGGATCCTCTACTGCAAATATTCAGTTGGAACGCGGCGAGGTATAACTTTGTTAGACACAACAAATTATGATAACGAAATGAAGTTCGACAAAAATATAAGAACAGACGACAGATCGAAATGTAGCTATACTAGGAAAGGTGAACTCAGCAGCAAAATGAAATAGAGGCCCGTAACAGGTTCCCGCAAATAGTCACTTTTACGTTTACAAAATAAAAATATCGCTCGTAAAATAGGTACAAAATCCATCCGAGATTCAGATGTTCATGCCAAAACGAGTCCAGCATGCAACATATTCTAATTGATATTTTTATAATTGATTGCCACAGGTTGCCGTGGAGTAACGCCCATAAAAATGGGTTACACTCGCAAAACAAATTACTATCACCAATAAAATACCATCAGATAAAAAGGACCGCCATAACTAAGACAAAAAGATAGGCACACATATGACTTGTCTTATTGAGTGCGGCCTTAAACAAATAACTGTGAAACGAGCTTCTCTCGGGTCATTATAAACAATGAATTCTCCCCGGCACCATCGTTTTACACGCATGACTTAAACCAGCAACAAAAAAAGGTCTGAAACAAGAAACAAAACAAAAAAATATCAAAGCGGGCAAAGACCTTAAGGTTATGTTATGATGTTAAAATCCTCCCTTGTCAACGCATAAAAAACAAATCTGACACGTGACGTGTTTTGCAGTCCCCAAACTGCAAGAGTATATGTTTGATTTTTATCCTAATCAACTCGTAAAAGAAAGGACGAGAGGATACAAAACAAATATTCAGACAACTCGCACCATGTTTTGTACTTTACATGAAATACGCCTGAACATCAACTAACCGGACTACTTAATAATAATAAACAAAAAAACCCCCAAAAAACTATACTTTTTTTTTTGTGGGTAATTAGTTAGAGACGGAGCTATCAGTGCTTGCGAAACAGTTCCATACGAAAAGTCCAGTTATAGTAGCGCTTTTGCAACGCAGAAATATTTTGCCTGGTCTTCCGTTCCTTTGAGGGGATATTGACTCCGTCTGTATGAGACGTTTGTTTCTTTTCGAATACGCCAAATATTTCAGTTATCTTCTCTCTGCTCCAGCTACTAATATATTTAAATGCCGTTAGCGAAATTCTTAGCTGTTCCAAGTTGTTGAGGCGTTACGGTAGTATGCAAGTATTAAAAGACACGATAAGGACGTTAAAAAATAATTTACGTTTGCCGCAGACCTAGATATCGAAGGACATATAAGACATATCCGGATAAAGACCTGCGCATTTTGCGCCAACTAAATATCGTGAAAATGCACTGAACCCAATTTAAAATAGACGGAACTTACACCACAGTAACACTTCATCAACATGAAAGCTCCCTGACAGATATTTGACTTACATGTGCATTGCGTATGCCATTGCATGCTCCATGCAATAGGGGAAAAACCAAAAGACACAAAATCAAACTAAATAAATTCAAAATTCTAGATTCTTTGGAGTCCAAAGCATATCGTTCAAAAGCCAATATGTTCTCGATAGGGGAGAGCGTTTCACGTTTCTGTTGTTCCAAAACCACGTAACTGTTTCGAGCCCGCAGCTAAACGACGAGAGGAACTGTTGGGTTTATAACATGAGATGCGAGCCCCCGTCATGGGAAGACATGCGCCTCCACAAAGGTTATCTGCAATGAATACCGATGTTGGCTCTTCGATCGTGTGAAACTCGATCGAGGTTCTGCTGGGACACAGCGAGTTTTGCGCGCAGCATTGTTCAGATCGGCAGCAGCTCGGATGTCGAGGACGACAAAGACACTCTACTTTCCTTTTCCTCTTCCTTGTTATGCCCTTTATCTATCACCCATTCAACATCTGCAAAATAAATCCAAGGGCTCGTTAACAATGGCCCCTGAAGACGGAACGACCGCGCAGACTCATGCCGCCGTCATATCATATTTCGAGCGCACACGTGCATGAGCCGTTGCCAAAATTAATGCAGTTCACTAAAAACCTTAGCTCGTGGCGCCACCTGGGAGACTATACAATTCGATAAATTAGGAAACTAAAGATGTTGGCCGACAATGCGTTCTAACATTTTATATAGGAGTTTAGTTGTCGTATAACCAACTTCAATTGTGTCACTCTTTGAAGTCTAGCCAGACATACTTCGCATGCATCAAACTTCGTACTTGCCCGTTGATTAATGGACACAGTGCAATCAATGTTCCAACTTGAATCGGACAAAAACGCTTTTGCTGAGGCGCTTGGTCGGTAGTATATTTTCGAGACTCGGAGGCGACTATTGTGGGAAATCCCAAACCCTAGAGTTAAACGTCGACAGGTCTCCGCCTACTGCAATCCGATGCTCAGCACCAACATAATTAATATCTTTCACATACAAAAAAAACCAAAAAACTTGTTCTCTTATTGCAACTTTACGAGTTAACGATATCGCGCTGCAGATAAATGCACAAATTTGATGCGATGTTTCAGGGAAACAACTAGACATGACGGATTTGTTCGGAAGGCGCATTCTGGAATGTGTTGGTCGTAAAACGCGCGATGAAAACGGCCTAAAAATGCGCCAGCATGCAAAGAAAATTAATAGTAGGGAAGCAGAAACAAGGCAACGCAACGACTAAGTGCTTTTAAGAAAATGTTCTTTTTGTCGAGAAAAAGCGTGAGTCCAGCGGCAAAGTCGGAAGTATTTTAGTGGCGTCCACGTCAAGGGAATTATTAGCATCTTACATTTTGAGGCACAAAATAAAACGTCACTCCGTTTTAAATATAAACACCGTTCTTCTTCTATCCGACGCTCTCTACAATGATCTTTGTCCAGCGCCGTGCCCTGCGCCTCCAAAGGCCCGTGTATAAGCAAAGAAATCATTTTTTCGATAAAGACAAGCCGTTCACCTTATTTTACTTGTAAACTGTAATTCGCACCTCACGTGAGGCGTGAAGTAGTAGTATATTGAAACCGTCAATCGCTTCATACATTAAAGCATAAAATCGCGCAATAAAAGAAAAACGTTTAACATCTTTAGTATTGCCACGCACGTCTTCCGAACAAGCGCGCCCGTAGCCAAAAATGGTTATTCTGCAAAAAAAAAAAAAAAAGTCGAATGGTTATTTTGCTTGGCTCCCACGCAAATGGCCAAAGTTCGATACCTGGCCACGGATGCACCTTTTTGTTGTCTCTGTAAATGTCGCTGTCAGGTCGCTGTGGCTCGTTTGAGGTCCGAATGTTCTACGCGCGAACCTTCTATACCGCTTGTTCCAGAAGCCCACGCGCGTACACTCAGCCAGTCTCGCACCAGCGCTCGGTCCTGCTGTTAGGCCGCCATCGACGCCTGCAACGGTAGCCTTTTTCTATTTTGTTTAGGGCACAAGTTGGCCCTCATTAAACGTTTAGTTTCCGTCAGTCATTCATCGTCTCATCAAGTGTCATTCGTGACGGTACCATGGGAAGTTAGAACGTGCGAGAGCACTTGTATAGGCACTTTGTTCCACACGTTAGCGAGTTTTAGAATAGCGTAGCCGAATGATTTTCTGTAACAGCACACAATAATTGCAGGCCTATAAAAGAAGCGGACGACAATAGGTGCGTACGACACTATAATATTTATTCTCGCAATAACTAGTTGAATTTATTCTATTCAATTGCAATTTAACATTTTTTTTTGCGCATGCTTGAGTACATGAAATAACTGTATTCACACTTTAATCGCCACTTGGGTCGTCATAAACACGGCTAACGTGGCCGTAATTTTATGGTGGCTTATTTGCGGAAAAGGTGCCGTGTAAGCGAGATTTGGGCTACACATCAGAAGATCCCCAGGCGGTCTAGGTTAATTCTCACTCCTCGGAAGAAGCGTGCCCAACGATTAAAAAAAAAAAAAAAAACCCTCACGATTTTTTTTTATTTGCTTCTCTTTGAAATATGCAAATATAAAATGGAGAAATGAGCGTGATATGTCATAACTGTATTACGTTATAACATTTCTTTCTATATCTGCTCGAAGCGCGCAACCGCTGATTGGAGAATGCTATGCACAACTCCAGAGGAGGTGACACCACTCAGCGGAGCATAGTGAAAGACAGGAGCGAGAGGTTAACCACCTATTTAAGAGTGCAGCGAAAAATGCCGCAGACTAGCAATCTAAATCTGAAGCAGGAAAGGAGATTAAATGCGCGCCGCCGTTAGTGGATAAACACCCCCTCGCGAATTTTGTATTTGATACCCTTTTGAATTGATTAGCGTCACGATGAGTGCTTTGCGTGCGGTATAAAACATTTATTTACGGCCATTCTCGCCCGTTTCGGCGTGTCGACCTGAACGAGGAAATCATCCCAAACCAGATTGGCGTGCAGTCGTGCCAACATGTAGGTCAGCACGTCTCGTCAGGATGTGATGTAAGGGTCAACTGAACTTTGTTAGAAGCAAAACGCTGCAGGAAGGTCTTTGTGCCCGCCCTTGCACATTATTAGGGCTTTTTAATTGTAGTTTGGTCGGTCAAATGGAAGGAGTACAATCCACACCGGGAGAGTGATTCTTCTCCGCGTTTCTTGCTTATGAATATTGCATACAATGCGGTCACGTTCGGAATGAGCACGCCAGGACTCTTATGACATATTATGGTAAGTTTAAAGAAAAATAAGAGTCATGCGAGAAGGCCGAACGCATGACGGAAGGGGTGAATTGATAAAACACGCCCCTTGTATTGGAGATGTGCGGCTTCTCCGCATTTGGGTAGATTTTCAGAGAAGCCAATTACGATGATAATGCAAGTAATGCAAAGGATCAAGCTAGCTGGGCATGAATGACGATAATCATTCCTGGAGAAGGGGAGTAAGGGGGACAATGGACCAACAGAAATCTCCTAACACCACTAGGTGACTGTTGCGCGACTGAAATTTTTTCGGTCGCGCAACAGTCACCTAGTTTGGTTGGGAGATTTGTGTTTGTCCTTTGTCCCCCGTGTTCTCCTTCTTCAGTGATTATTATCGGCAAGCCAGTTACGCAGAGTTTTTTTTGGCCATAACTAGCGGACTTTATTGTTGTCAAACAATTTCCTGGTTCGCATAGTGAACGAAATTTAGGTTTAGTGAATACGTGACTACTGATGAAGAGAATGTGACAAAAACAATCTATATTATACGAAGTTACCGATTCATAATTTCACGAAAATGTGTGCCAGTAGTTTACTTTAAAATATAAATGGTACTAAGGACGGTTATAAAATGAACCTTAAACTAGATATAATAAAGTAAGCCCTAAACCTCCCTTGGGGTCTATAACTTTATCCGCGCTTCAGTTTTTTGTTTGCCTCCATTAATCTCACTCTATAGAAACTCTTCAGAAAGATAAATATAGCTTTTTGGTTTTTCCGAACTTACGTTATGAATTCTCGTCATAAATGAAGTCGGCGTCGGATGTTGTTGACTGGGATCGTAATCTTCAAAATGCGTTTTGTTCTTGATTCCCAGTTTATTGATTTATGCTTGCTCGCGCGACATGAAGTGAATTCAGCTGCCACCTCATTGTAGTCGTGTAAAAAAGAATGACCTGAGGGGAAATTTCTTCTTAAACAGACTTATGCCGAACATGTTTTGTTTCTTTTGTATCCCTTTTTATAGATTTATCCGCTTTGTTTCTTGTTGGTCGCGCTAATGTTTATATTATTGATTGTGTTGACGTTGTTGTTCTGAGTGTTATGGCGTCGTAGTAAGGACGGTCGAAGTCTTTCTATGTATGGAGCACTTGACACCTTGGTGGGATGGTTCCGGCGCCGTGCTTGTGCTTAGCCTTGCGTCAACGTTTCGCCTGGAGGCTCTTCTGGTTAATAAAGCGTTTTCAGTTCAAAGCATTAGCTCCGCTTTGATTTCCCCTACTTCTCTAACAATGTGGGTTCAAAAGCGTAATTTCTGTTTGATGTGTTTGAAGTTTCTAACGTAATTCTTATCTCGAAGCCTGCCAGCGTATAAAATTGAGGGACACGAACATTAGATTAAATTTAAATTTGGAAGATCATACATAACAAATAAAATTCGTTTGGAAATTGGAAGTTCACACAGAGCGCACACGCGTAAAATTTTATGGCAAACTCTATGTTGCTTGCTTTGGGCAGTTGCGATTCTATAACAATCAGACTATTATATATGTTTGCTTCCGCAGTGGTATTCCATTTTTGTATCGCGTGCCTTCAAATTTGTCTCGAACGTTATTTTTTTTAATTTTTTTTTTTTGCTGAACTTCACAGGATGCAATGAAAGATTGGCGGTTCTGCGTCAATATTTGTGAATGTCATTAATGAGAATCAATGTCGTTTTTTTTTACTTTATGTTAAATTACGGTTAAGACTATTTTTCCCGTTTTGCTTTTACTATTTGAATATCTTATCTACTCTTTGCATTGGCTATGACTTCAGGCGCATTAATTTGTGTTTTTTGTGTGCTTCGCAAAAAATTAAACAATAGAAGAAAACGTGCGATCTTTTTATTTTTGTGGTACTTAACACATTTAGATGGAACGTCAGTTCAGCTAATTGTGTAATGTTTTCATTTTTTTTCATCTTGGCTCGGGTTTCAGGTTATAATATTGTCTTAGTTTCATCGAACGGTTAATGTCTTTCATAATTTATATAATTGATATGGTTCTTTCCCTCTAGTTGAATACTCTATCTCACGCGTTATGGACCACATAATCTTGACAAAATTATAAAAGACACGATAACAAGAAAATTAACGGGTCTAAGTTTAAATATCAACAAGCTATAGTTACTATATTTCGTCTCACCCTACGACCAGAAATAGGCGCAGCCAGGTCCAATCTTGGGCGAGTTTGAAACCACGTGATATACTGCTTCGACATCCGTATCGGTTTGTAGTTAGAAACAACGTTGTTTTTAACCTTCTCGTGATTGTACCCAGCCACAAGAACCTTTAGCCGCTGCGCATCATGAGGCGAGGTGAGGTACGGACGCTGACCTTGCGCTTAAAACAGATGCTTCCACAATTTTTTTTAACTGCTGTTCAATGATGGCTCACCGATTTGAGGGCTCTTCAATCGCTAGCTTTTTTCCGGTTGGACTGCGATCAAACTTTGTTCTACCCCCATAATACAAAGGCGCGCATACAATGACCGAGTATAATTGTCGATCCCTGAAGAATTTCAAAACACTCCAGAATCTAGCTAGGGTTCTAATCTTGAGTATGCAATAGGTTATGCCGCTTTCGAATGAATTGATACGCACGCCTCGCAAATAGCGCCGCATTAAATATCGGAGGCCCGTGTATGATGTACTGCTCTATCGTGCGTAGACATCATTTGTTCCTTCGGGGCACATTTGTTTGAAGAGTTTCGCTAGCAGATTGACTCGTTGGAAAAAGGGTATTGTCTCTTTCTTTTTTCTTTAAGACCGCGGCTCCTTTGATTCGAGGACACGTTATATACGAAAGGCTCCAGGTAGAAATGTTGGGGATTGTTGAGTCCCTTACTTCCCGTTAAAGTGATGACATCTTTGAATCTGGGACAAAAACACGCGCACCACTGAAAGTTTGTAAATACATTTGATTCGTAGACAAGTTCACCGGAGTAGATGTTACAAATTTAACGCCTTCAGTAAAGGAGCGCGCGATCGTCGGCTTTATTTTTTTTATAGATTTTTCGCAACTGAAAGAAAATTGTTTGAGCAGTTAGTCCACTGCTTTCCATTTACTCGAGTTAACTAACTTAGGTTAGTTAGATAAGAAAATATAACTCACAGAAAGACGAAGGTGGTAAGAAGAACACAGGTGAAGCCTTCTATACGTCTTCGTCGTTTTATGCGTATTTCTTGCCTAACCTAGTCAAGAACCAATTCGCCTGCATTTTTGCTTTAGTTAGGTTAGGTAAATCAAAATCGGTTGGATAAAACTCGGTTCCGCTAGTCAATGTAACCGACGTTACAATTTAATCTCACCGAAAATGACGCAGAAACGTTTTACGTGACTTTCTGGAAAACAGATATCAATAAAACAAAAAGTATGCTCTCTATCTAAAGACAAAAGGTAAAAAGTGTTCTACTGTTTCATCGGAAAAAAGTCCTGCTAGATTGATCGACGAGTCATTCTCGTGAACAAAAAAGTAAAATAGGCAACAGCATCTTTATTTCTATTGACTTTAAACATTGAGCTACGTATAAAAAGCGTCTGAGCCTTGAGTAGACAGGGACCTCATTAATCACTTATTGCACGAAAAAAAGAAAAACACGTTTCGGGAGCTAGGTATTGAGATTTCTGAGCCGAGCTACTGCCGCGTCCTTTACTATTATGAAGAGAAAACGAAAACAGACAAAAAAAATTTGTAATATATATATATATATATATATATATATATATATGATTGCATAATTATGTTTGGTACGCGTCCTGTTTCTTCGAATAAATTAAGAAGGGACTTAAGGAAAAAAGAAAAAAGAGAATCTCTGGCGGTGGAATAAATTGTCACCAATTGGTTTGACGTTTGAGACACGTAACAAAATCTCGAGCTTCATAGACACCGCTGTCTTTAAACCTTTTCTGAAAATAGACTTGCCGTAGCTATTTCAGTTCGATTCGCGCGTTTATGGGCACTGGAGCAGAAATTATTCAAATTGACACGTGGGCAAACACTAAAAAGAATCTGGAACGCCTAAAACGCAAATTCGTCTTCTCTTTTTTTTTTTTTTTTTTTGCAGGGGTTGTGTTGACGTGAGAACGACGCCGAACTCTGATTGGCTCTGATTGACGAATAGTAGGGAGACCTCAAGGCAGTCTGCTTTGAGGTCTACCCGCTATCCTTCAATCAGAGCCAATCAGAGCTCGGCGTTCTGACGTCACCACAACCCCTGCAAAAGAAGCAGACGAACCTGCGTTCCGCATAGAAACAGTGTACGTAGTTTTACTATACAAGCACGGCGTTTTGTCATGCTCAGTTTCACAGCGCATCTTTTTTTTTTTTTAAGATTTTATAGTAATTTTAGGCTCGACTTTCGTCGAGCCTACTCAGTAGGCCGCAGCTATCGGCTCTCTGAAGTTAAAGGAGACTCACTGAATTTTTAGGGTTCATATTCGAATATGAATATAACTTTAGCATCATATTCGAAGTTCGGGGCACAAAGCCTCAGAGCATCACGTGAAGGCTGAAGTTCTACGTCTCTCATCCACATGTTCCATTTCACTAATTGCTTGCAGTATAAGTTCAGTACCTGTTACATTTCCGTAATCTTAGCATGTGCCAGCACTTACCTAAAATGCTGAATTGTAAAAACGAAACAAAAAATGAAGAAAATTTGTTTTAAACGGTTCCGCCGTTGTTTCGTGTGTGGCAAGAGACAAGCTGGCGTCTACTTAAACTTTTCATGTGTTTCCACCATGGGGTTCTGAGAAAGCTAATCATACACGCCTTGTTTATGGGCAAAGCCGCGGCAACATTGTTTTTTTTTTTTTCGCGTAGTTTTGTAGGGTTGCACTTTTCTGGACGTAAACATACAAATAAGCGGCCGTGTGAGGCTAGCGTGCGGTTGTAAACTACCGTCTGTTTAATTTTTTTTGCGCAGTTGCGGGTGTCTGTAATGTTAAACTTCGCAATGCTCTCTAGCATGTCTCTAGCTTGTTTCACTTTATTTTTCACGAAAACGATACAACAGCGAAACAAAGGATAACAAGTATATATTGATATAATACGCGTAGGAAAGCGTGCAAAAAAGGGAAAACAATCTACACACCGAAAATCCTCCTCAACGTCGTTTTCAGACGTAGTTTTGTTCCGACCATTTTCTTTTCGGCATTCTTGTCGGTCGTTTCGGTCATCGCGCGCCTCATCATGCACGTCACGGCTTCCTCTCCTTCGTGGTGACCGACTCGCCTACCCGAAAGTTTCGGGAAATCGGCGTCGTCAATCTTCAATTCGGGAAAAAAGAAGCTTTTTTTTCGCTCTGGCATTCTTGTGCCCTTGTCATAAAGATGAAACACTCAACGCCTTGTGAGCTATTCCGTGGTGCCAGAAAAATCAATGCGCCTTCTTTCGCGAAATGTGGAGGCACGACCCCTCATAAACACACTGCTCGGAGGAACGAAGGAACGCTAAGATAGATAAGCTTACTTGGATATGCCTATAGGTTCAAGAAAACAAATCGCAATACCTGCCGTTATGATGAAGCTGCCGACTTTATATGTAGAACTTCAGACGAACCGCAAAGTTGCGTATTGTTGGTTTAGAGGGTATGTACTGGTTATGAAAGCAAAAAGTGTTAACACGGCCTTGCGTTTTCTGGGTTTCGAATGGCTATAGAATCGATTCGGTGTATTGTTCCCGGTAGACCGCATTCTACGGCATCTGATGAAATCAAAGAATCAGGTAAAGTAAGAGATTATTGAATATTAGATGTCAGCTACCTTGACGACGGGAGGAAAATAAGCAGAACGTTCGTAAAACATCGCCGATTTTTTCTTACTGCATTTTTTCCTGGATCATGTATTTCTGCCTTTGCGCTGCTCCACAAGGTCTGATACCGGTATTTCTCGACGGGCCACTTCAGTTTTCCACCGTATGGTCAGCCGGTTGAAGTGTTGTGAAAACTCACTGACTTCGTGCTCTCGGATACATTTTATGCTTCCTCACAGTATATTTTTTTTTTTCGAAGACGTTTTTTGAGAAGCTTCTTCGTCAACGATAAACAGCCGCAGCTGTCTTCGAAATTTTGTTTTTAAAATTCACGAAAGCACAACAGCAAAGAAAGGCAACACAACTCGTTTGGAAAACACACGCGATTAGATGATCGAGCCTGTAGGACACACTTAGTTAAGGTAAAATTTTCAGTCTTCGAACGCTTGAGCACACCGATCAATATTTGACTCCTTAGATATGATGATACTTATTAGGGCAAGGGTTTGCAACAACCACGCGTGTCAAGCATTAATCTCGGAGCAACGTTTTTCTGCATGCTCTTTGAGCCCACGTTTGAATAAAACTCTATTTCTGTCGTCTGTTCTTTGTGCGTAGATTTTACTATCACGTTCTGTCGAATCCCTAATATTCTTACCTTGATTATTTAATCCATAAGAAAAAACAGTGAATTGCTACGCTGGCATGCAATTGCGACAGCAAGAGCGACTTTTATGTGTGTTATACGCGATCTGATCTCAGCTTGCCCACACATTCAGGAAACCGAACCAGGTTTCTGTTTGGACAAAAACCCGTTGTACGTTGTCGAAACCTTCCATACTGTATTGGTGTCGCTCGCAAGGGCGCAGGTAAATGGAACGTAGTAAGTACTTCATTGTAATCGATTGTGGTTGAGTTTTGTTCTTCTTTCATTTGATACAAAGTCAAGAGGTTTACCCGTGGGTGCAACGTTGCGGGTTTAGGAAACAAGGACCTGGCAAAACAGAATTGCCGATACGATTTTCCGCGCGCGCGCCTAGAGGGATTTCAGTTTCCGACTGTCAAGAAAACTGCGTTTCGGCAGTTGGACATTGCATGAAGCATTATATATTCTTTTTTGTTTTCCGTTGGTGAATATTCCCCCCCCCCCCCCCCTATATTGAGAGATTGTTAAGAGTTGAATTTCTGAGCGTTTTGTTGCATCGCTCGCATTCCCGACCGGTGAAGGGTGTCACACCGCACGTAGGGATTCTGGCCGTTCCAAACTTTTCGGAGCTATTTTTCTCAAATTCTTTTTTATTATTGTTTATTTTTGCATTTTCAGAACAAAAGTGGCTCTAGAATTAATATCGAAAGTCAGGGATTTTATGCTGAGGCAAGAAAAAGGAGGGGGTGGAAGAAAGGGGGAAAGGGGGAAAAGGGGCGAATGGTGCAAGGTCGAGCAAAACGAAAGCGAAAAAAATCTCGGTTTATCATTTGTAATTTTGTTTCTGGTTTGGCGATTTGTTCATCAAAAAAGCAGCGGTTCTTTGAGTCTTCATTTATTGTACTTTTTCTTTTTTTTTCTTTTCTTTTCTACTTAAGAGATTATCTAAAGTCGTTCGATTCGTTTTATTAAATATAATCAAAATAAAAAAGAACGGTGGAGGCTGAAAAACAAATTGGCCGAAGACACTTAAGACTGCTTACGTATAAGAAGGCGATTGCATTATAGTCTCGAAATGTTTTTCAGTTAGGTTTCTACACGCATTAAAGTTGTTTCTGCCGGCATTGTATTCGGTATGTGTGTGTGTGTGTGTGTGTGTTTGTGCGTGTGTGCGTGTGTGTCTGTGCGTGTGTGTGTGTGTGTGTGTGTGTTTGTGTGCGTGTGTGTGTGTGTGTGTGTGTGTGTGTGTGTGTGTGTGTGTGTGTGTGTGTGTGTGTGTCTTCCTTTTGCTTGAGATGTCTTCCGGCGGTGACATCACGCTCCCTCACTGCGCAGGCCCTTGCTGGCTCCATGGCTTCCATGACGAAGCACTTGCGTAGCTCTATTTTTCTTTGTGTTTTTTTTTTCTTTGACGCGTCCGCTTGAACCTTGAGGGCCCCGCTGGTTACTGTGACGAAGCATCCGCGTTGCTATGCTTTTTTCATGTTTTATTTCTGATGACGTGATTAATGACGTGCTTGACGCCGTATTTTTTTTTTCGGGCACAACGACGCTAGCTTTTCACATAATGTGGCAAGTATGACTTGCGCCTTAAAAAAAGAGAGTTCATGAAGAGGTTCTGTATAAAAAAAAAAAAAGCTCCGAAGGTGTATGGCTGCTAGATATCCGCCTCTTTTTGTTGTTTTTTTGGCAACATACCCAGTAGCGTTATCTATTAGGTAGCCCCGGCACACTTCCAGTTCATGCATATTTCCTAATTTGTTACTCATTATTCTTTTATCATAAGAGTGAATTAAGTCTGACAATGCTATAAATGGTCATTTCGAAAGAATAACGCGTCTGTTTGATATCGCAAATACTGCAAAACCCGCCATGAAGTTCAGAACCGTAAGTGGTTCCGGGCTAGTTGCACACTGGCGCCACCGCGTTTCAACTCACGCGACAAAGTGCGAATGCATATTTTTAAAATTGAATGGGAACTTATTTTAGTTCAGCGTCGAGCGTAGCAAAAACCACAAGAACGAGCTTCGGGTCTTTGGCGCAATACAAGCTGTCCTAAAACTATCAGGAACTGAAATAATCCGCCTTATAATGTTGCGCTGGCTGGTCTTCAAGCAATTTTAGTCTGTTTCCTATATGCCATAATAGGGAGGCTTAATTGTTTAGGCTTTTTGCCATAAGTTGTTTTTGCCATAGGTCCTGATAAGAGTTATTTTTGCTATAAGTTGTAATAAAATGCAGAAGATATTTTTATTATTTTTTCTGTGTGTGTTTTGTGTGCTTTGCTTGACACGCATTTTTGTACTTAACATCGCTTACTCCGTTCAACTGTTTAAACTAACGGTTAGTGAAACGTTGTAGAGCAACTGTGTTGACTTGCTGATAACATTTTGTATATTTATGCTCCCTTTTATTCCCCACACCTGTTAATGCCCATTCATATTTAAAATAGCGGAAAAAAGACGGGACAAAAAGACGAAGAAGAACACAGGACAAGCGCCTAATGCCCCTTTGCTTAAAAAAAAACAAACGTGAAAGACAGGGCTTGCACTCGTGCAGTGCAAGCATCGTTCAGGGAAACATCTTCGTACTTGTAGCTTCGGGTTTCCTAACGTATAAAGTGGAAGAAAATACTTTACATGCGTAAAACTAAGCTTCTCAGTGGTGTTGCTATCTGCAGATCGAAAATTGGTCGCCGGGGTGCCTATTTGAGTGTGCTGTTGTTGGTAATTTGTTTGCGCTTCATTATGACGTTACTTGACGACATGTTGCCAATATCTATCTATGTGTTTCCGGCATCCTTGTTAAGTCGACAAAACAGAAAGCAAAAACCGTTCAAATTCAAAAGTTTCGGCGCTCTTGTGTATGAAGGATTCAGAACAATAAAGATGAATAAAAAAGTTGGTTTGACACAATCCAACCGGCAAAACACGCCCCAAGTAAAAAAAAAAAAACGAACTCTGACTTGACGACAATAGTGACATACAACTAAGCAATCAAAGTCGTGCGGATGGCTATTCCACGTGCTCTCTTCCCTTCCTAGTCATTGTTTTTCGGAAATAGTAGAGGATATTATGAAGCCCTCCTCTCCAGTGCTCGTAATCCACCTTACGACTCTTGTTCTTTTCCGCGGCGGGCTGCTCGATTCGGCAAGCAGACACCACAAACACAGCCGAATCTTTCTATGACTGTCTCCTCTTTTTCGCTCCTCGTGAGTTCGAATCCCTGGAATACTTTTTGCCAACTATACCCCGCATTTCACGCCGTGCACATTCTTAAGAGGGCGCGATACCTCTATTTATTCGTCCGTTTCAGACACCAGATGGCGCGCGGCTCGCTACTTGGTTGAACGCGCGAATCCTAGATGGCGCCAGTATCGAAGTGTGATAAGGCCCGCGTTAGCCGCTGCGTGAAATAGATCCCCGAAACGTGTCATGTGACGCTGTTCTCCGGCGGCGGAAGTTTGTCCCTCCCTCGCGCGCGCTTGGTATGTCTCTTGTCAGTCAGCTCAGTGTGGCCAAGTCCAGCCTCTGCGCTCAGTGATGCAGTGCGTGGCGCTCGTTTCTGTTCAGGGGTGGGAATAAAAATGTCGGTCCCTCTTTTTACGACGCTCGTTTTTATAGCTTGGGTTTTTATTTCAAGTGACGTACAGTACCACCTTTTCGAAATCGTATACTTTGCGGTGAGCGATTGAGAGTCATGTTAGCTTTTTATTTTGGTCAGCACTACACGTTGAATGAAGACCTTGGGTGGCGACGTAAACATGTGTTGCTCCCCAAATTGTGTCCAAGGTGCGCAGTGACAAATGAAAATGATATTGAAGGCGTGCGACCGTCGGTTGGTAATTCCGTGCGTTAAATTCACCTATTCAGTCTAACCATTTTTGCCAATGTTTCGACAAATCTGTTTCGACAAATGACATGGTCGAGTCTATTGATAACCTTAGGCAGACTGCACCTACGGAGTGTGCGGGCTTCAGATAAATTTGCTTCCTTTGTGTGAATTAATAACTGTTTTCTCGTTTCCGTACTCGGTGCTATGCAAAAATCGCCGAGATGTCATGGTAACGTTGTGTGGCGGCATTTTGCACGCTGACTCGCTATTGCATTCTCTGTGCACAGTACGTGTTCAGATGGAATGTGTCAAATAGTATTTCCGATCGATATGATAGATTTATTTTTCTACAGTGTTAATTATATTTTCCCGATTTAAACTGGTCCGTCCCTGGTCTGAGCCTAAGTTCAAATTTGAGAGTGCAGACGGACTTGGCGTCGTAACAGCCGTAATGCGCATGAAGAAATTAGTACAATGAAAGAAAAACAAAAGGATACGAGGCGGCTCGTTGTTATAGAAGTAATGAGTGTACAAAAGATGCCATCGTACGTTTTCTTTTTTCTTGTTAAACGTTCTGCATCGTTGTGAAACGCTCAAGGTACCAGCTAAGACAACAAGCTGGCGTGAAATTTCATCGAGCAGAAAACGAGCGTCACTGTAGCCATGTGCTTTCATTTCGATATGGCGCAAAATGTGCGCGAAATGGTAGCAGGTAAGGGAGCAAAATTTAGATGTTGGGTCTGGAAAACCGCCAGACTCAGCCGTGTTGGGGCCATCTCTCGCGAGTCAATACGTCAAAGGTATTGCGCGTCGAACTGTATGTGTGAGTTGTCCATTTGAGCGAAACCTTGATTTCGCAAAACTATTGTGCGTTAGAAATATGCATCATGTTAATCAGCTATAACTATACCCTATCTCACTAGCTGCGCGCAGTACTTGGAAGCCACGAGCGAGAAATAAATGAAAGTTGCTTTTTCAGGACAATCGAGACGTGGAGACCCATAAAAGAGAGTTCCGAAAGGAAGAGAGCTCCCCCTTCTCTTCAAGTGTTGGGTTACGCTCTCAATCCTGCACCTTTGGTAACACTGCGCGCACCCAAAATCGCCTTCTTTACGGAAAAACACGGTGGCCTTCAGAATCGAGGGGTGCTACGCGAAAGCGAGCGACATGTCACGGGAACGAAGGCGAGGTTCCACGGGCTTTGAAAATGCTCCTGACCGCAAAAACAACAAACTGTTTTTCTTCTTTTTTGTTGAAGCACAATTTTTTTATTCTTTTTTTTTTTTGTCCACCTTGATACCGCATCAATGCAAGCACTAACATAAACAAAAAAAAAAAAAAAATAGTACGCATACAACGACAACGCACCCACTGGGACCCGAGTCAAGGCAAGAACAACCAACTACTAGAAGGAAAAAAAGAAATTAGTACGCATACATAGACAGAGCCATAGCCTCCTCTATACGGAGAAAGCCTGGCACATCGACGACGGAGCCATAGGGCACGCGGCCGCAGGAAAAAGGAGAGGAGGAGCACGCGGAGCGGTGATCAATATGGTAGCGCAGAGCAGAAAGCGCAGAGATTGGGTGCGAGCGCTTGGGTCATGAGCGGCCGCTCCCCGAACCACGTTTGTTTTTGTGTTTTCGTCACCGTCGTTTTCGTACTCCGGGAGCAACGCCTGCGGCGAATCGGGAGGGCGCTGGCAACAATGCACCACGCCGGTGGCGTCGGCGGAGTTGTCGGTGTGCCGGCGTAGTGCGTCGTCGTGGGACTGTCGTTTCGTGCCGCGGAAGAACCAAACATTTTTGACTCAGTAGTTTCGACGGTAAGGTGCCCAGGATATCAGTAACAGCGCTACAGGATGAACGTTCGGCGTGTTCCAGCGAGCATTGCGGCCAACTGCGACGGGAAACGAAAGTGCGTGCGCGCGTCGCGAAGACGAACGCTTTCAGGCAAGAGACGGACAGTGTACGTACGTCGGAGAATTATGTGATCGGTGGCAAAGGGCCACGAATTTACACTACCTGGAGACATGAGAGGAGCTTCTTTGCCCACCATCGGCAGTGGGTGACATGGGCCGTTGTGGCTGCGTCGTGCGAGGTTGAGAAGCGATTGTGCATGAGGTGCGGGATTCGTTTTACGACTACGATGTTTACGTACCGTGAGAGGTGCACCCAAGAGCAAAAGAAAGTTTTGTTTTTGGTTCGTCGACATGCGGTGGCATGTTCGTGTGTGGTGGTGGTCGTCATGGCGGTGGTGCGTGTGTGTTTGTTTGGGGTGGGGGTCGGAGGCGGAGAACCTACATGCAGTCGAACTGATGTGCAATCGTGCATACCCCAGTTTCTCGTACAGCTGTGATTTCGATGTTTTTGATTCAGACAAATCATCAGGACTGAAAAAAGTCAAATTTGGGGGTTTTACGTGCCAAACCAACGACGGGCATCTGGCACATCATCAGGACTGTTTGCTTAACTAGCGGCGCGTTCTGTCGCTGTCCATCGAAAGACAGTTATGGAAAATATTGCGCATTTTTCGAGTGCAGTGGTTTTTTTTTTTTTACTTTGTATCAACGAGCTATTCATGAAAAAACAGTTAGCGCGCAGGCGAGCTGATGTAGGTTTACCATTTTGTTAGATCACCTGAGACTGGGTGGAAGAAGCACTACGACGTCGTCGTGTTTCTTCCACCTAGTCTCAGGTGGTCTAACAAATTGGTAGAGCTATTCGTATTGTCCAACATGAGATGTGCCCGCAAGGTGCATTTGCGTTTCGCACACGCGGCTTAAACTGGCATTAAAGAGGTTTCTAAGTTAGTCTTTTTGTGGCGTTAACTTAATCAACGCGTTAAAAACCCAAGCGGAAGTGCGTGTTTTTAGCTCATACTATTAGAATGAATGTGAATGTTAGGGAAGGTTTGCGTGAAGGCAACAAGCTTGTAGTGATGCACATCGCTTTTTTTTTTCTTGTTCCGTGCCGCTGCGGTTGAAAAAAATAAGTACACCAACGTTTTTGAGTTTTTACACATTCTATGAGATATAGCTGTTTATTTATACCGTATGCACAACAAGCTCCACATAAAAGGTAGCTGGGGGAACCGTTTTTGGAACTCCGATCAATTGACGAATACGATCCGAGACCGCTGTGAACTGAGCCCAGATCGATCAGAGATGTGAAAACGGTTTCCCGGAACTCCCTATTACATCTTCAGCAGCTTACGTTTTAGGGGCTTGCAAGCCCTGTACTTAAACAAGTCTAGGACATCTGTGACTCTCTGTGCCACATTTGTCAGCAGTGGTTTAAAAAACTTCTTTGCAACAATTGTTCCCATTAGCAAGCCATGTGTTTCTTCGCCAGGGCAGCTAAATGGCTCCATCAAGGCCAATGTTGGTGCTGCCGCATCGACCAGAGCCTTGAGAGGATGGTTTAGGTCTTGAACAGGGGCCGAATCAAAGAAGAGTTTCATGTTTTTTACAGCGTCCAAGAAAAGCTTGGATGGGTAAATGAGGCCGCCTCTATCCTGGTGCAGAATTAGCCGATCCGATGTGTCAGTCGGCCCTGGCTTTCTAATGCGTGCAAGGCAGGCACTGCACTCCATCCCTTCTTGTACAGTGCGGACGAGGTAACCCGCAACAAGTGCTATAGCGGGGACGACAAAGGGAAAGGGTTTACGTTGAGTTTCTTTTCTCCACAATTCCGAAAGAAAATAGGAAAAAAAAACTGTTTCTGTGTTTCGCCGCTCGCTCTTGTGTGGCGCTAGCGGCCAATCTTCCCAAGCTATACCGCCCGATCCAAAGGGCTCAGCCGTATTCATCCATCCATCCATCCATCCCTCCTCGTCCGATTCCCCGCCCCTCCTCTCCAACTTTCGGCGGCCACTTTTTTTCGCAGCGTGCCAGGCTTTCTCCGTATAGAGGAGGCTATGACAGAGCGCATCCATCGAAAAGCCACAAAGGAGGAGGACAAACGGGGCCTAAACACCCCCCCCCCTTTTTTTCCCCCCGCTCTAAAGAAAAAATAAAAGAAAAAGCTTTTTGGACGACCGCGGTCGCCCAAGCGATGACCTTGGAGGGGTATGCCATGGTGGGAGCATCTCGCTAAGGCCGATAGTCGCATTACGGCCAAGAGTGCATTAAGGCCGAAAGGGCCGGGGGTGGCTTTGAGGCCGAATGGGGCATAACGGCCGAGAACTGCATTAAGGCCGATAGTCTCTGAATGGGCTGGTGTGCCCGCCTTCTCGGGGGTCGCGTTGTGGTTGACAACTTTAGTTGCCACTCAAATAAGATCGATGGCGCCACATTGAGCATGGCGGATGAAATTAACATCTTTTCAGTCTCGTCAATCAGCGTGGTCTCTTCTCAGATTACAATGATTGGCGCTCCGAATACTGTAAAATACTTAATTTTCGAGAGGACCTAATTTTCGCCAATTGCCTAAAACTCGCGAAAATAAGGTCCCGCGAGCAATTCCGTTAAAGTCTACACACATTAGAATCTATATTGAGATCTTACCGCGTCGCGAAAATATAGCACCCGCAAATTATTCCAAAACTCCAGCTTTGACCTAATCGCGAAAAATAAGTCGTTTACAGTATTCTGCGGGAAAGTAGACTTACGACATTTTTAGGAGTGTTTCTGTTGGTGACTGCAAATACTGCGGTTTTGGGTTTATTTCCAGCCTTCACAGTCGGCACCAGTCGGTATACCGGCCTTGCCTATCCGTATTTTTCATTTATTTATTTCCTTTTCTGCGCTTTATCATTTCTTATTCGTTTGATCAGTAGTTTCTTCATCTGCATATTTGGATTATGTACACCCACGCAAACGTATTTCAAAATAAATGCTATGATTTTAGGGCGCCTTTTTGGTATAACATTCCTATATTTTAATCATCGGCTTTTTAAGAGATCAGTGAAACATTTATTGTGTCTTTTTAATTTCCAGCACTTTTACTAAATTATTTATGTCTCTGATTCTACCGGGTGGCTACGAAAACGATGAGTGAGGTTGATTTTTAAATTTTATTTTCAACATTTTTTACAGCGAAACGTCGAGGAAAGCACATACTAGGAAATATGAAAAACACACGGGCCATCAGAATGTGTGAACATGACAATTAACCCACCGTCGGAGTGCATTCTTGCCTTGAAGAAGGTCACGTACTTCGCTCCGTCTCTCTAATTGGCTCACGAGGGCATAGCCTTCGCCCTTTGCTAAAAAATGTTGACACTATGTGTAGCACAAAAGAAACGCTAGTCGATACGGGCAAAGCGCTACATGTTTTATTAATCGTAAAGGATGAAGCAATAAAACCAAAACCGCAGTATTTGTCGTCCCCGAGAGATACAATGTGCACTGACAAATAAAAGAAATATGTGGCGACATCTATCTTATTTGGTGGCAACTAAAGTCATAAACCACAACGCGACCCCCGAGAAGGCGGCCACGCTAGCCCATTTAGAGACTATCGGCCTTAATGCAGTTCTCGGCCATTATGCCCTATTCGGCCTCAAAGCCACTCTCGGCCCTTCCGCTCCTCTCGGCCGTAATGCACGCTCGGCCGTAATGCGACTGTCGGCCGAAACGACAGTGACCCGCGATTGTAGCACGTTTGTCCCGCGGCAGTTCCCCTGTCTCGATTGCCACGGTCCGTTTCTCCCAAGTACCAAGCCTTCGAGACGGAGAGGGGCCCGCAGACTGGGGGTGCCCCCAACAAAGGCACACTACTTGGGCGTGGGGCGCGTTCTCTTCTTTTTTTTGTTTGTTTTGTTTTCTGAGCTGGGGGAAAAGGGCTAAAAGCTATTTCGTTTCTTTCTCACTTTTTGTTTCTTCTTGTGGGTGCGTGAGGGTTCATAGAACAACTTCTTCCAGCATAAAAGTTAAAAAAAAACGCACGAGAAGAATAAGTATAAGAAAATTAGTCGACAACTTGGACTCCGTTCTCTCATTCTTGCGGAGAAATCCCTTTTGCAGGAGTGCACTATTGCTTCGCCGAAAGTCACAAGTTGCAGATGTTTTACAACGCGTGCTCTAACACATCGCTTCGCTTGCCTAAACAGCCGCAGTCGTCATATGAGTTCCCCATTAGAGGGGGCAGACTCTCCTGTTAGTCGTTGATGACAACGTCCATTGGGGACGCCCTCGTTAGGAAAAATCCTTTTACTTGTGAAGTTCACAATCTGCGCCCGTCCGGCCAAATTGGACAAGTTGGGGTACGCTCACTGCAGACGCACAACAAAAGGGGGCCCTCGCGCAAGTGCCCATCTACAGATCTCACCTCTCCCTGAACTGGTCACTTCGGCGAGGGCAAGTGATCAGAGAATGTCTAGACTTGGGAAAAACTGTTCCAAGGTTCCGCACAGGGACGGCCCCAGAAATACTTGCATGGCAGACAGGCCAAAGCCCCCCCCCCCCCCCTTTTCATCTTCCTTTTTTTTTTAACCTAAATTTGTTCTTTTTTTGTTTTTGAGTATACGTGTCGATGGAATGGTTTTCTATCCTAGCAATCGTCACACAGCAAAACCCAACTAAGTCAAAAACCGGGTCCACGCACGTGGGCACGTAAGCAATAACACATGTCCCAATCCGATGTTCTTTCAAGCAGTTTCGGCTGCGTGTAGTGCGTATAATCGTAAGGAAATGAGACGTCATTTCCCCATAACTTGGCAAACGAAGAAAACTAAAGCTTCCGTGAGCAATGAGAGTGTTGTAGCGAGTCACGTGACAAAACGTACGGTGGTGGGTACTGTTCCTAAAACACGATGGCTCGATTTCACCAGAAACCTCAACGTGCGAAGCTTCCACAGACGGTCGCTTACGAGTATTCTCAATGTGGGAGTTCAGAAGCTTTCGCTTGCCATAGGAAGCTTGCTTTCGACCCATGACACCAGAGGCGAACGCAACACTTCCGAGCGACACAAATTCGAACGCACCAAACGCGAAGCGCAGCTGCGTTGAACTGCCCGTCACCCGCTCTCGCTCTCGCCCGCGCGAAAGAAGATCGCGTATGAATACAAGACAAATGCGTGCACCAAGCCACACGGAGAAACTACTTGATCTCTCGTCCTTGCGGACAGAGACCGCCATCTAGCGGGAGGAGAACAAAATGCGAAACACATAAAAATAGTTGAAACTTGAAACCGAAAACTTGCTTTCGGAAATAGCGCTGTAGTTCCGAAACGGATTAACCAACACTAATTATTTTTATACCAATCGATTCCGTAATAAATTTTAGAGGCACTAGTGCGAACACAAGTGTTTTTTTAAAAATTACTGGAATAGGTAAAACGTCGTTGAACCCAGTGTCGAAACAGCTGTTTTCAGTCGATTTCAAGATTTAAAAAAAATATATATATATGTACTAAACGCTCAGACATGACTGCACTAATGCACCAATTGAGTATTAATCTCTTTATCGTAAACGTTTCAAGCAAATAGAAAGAGCGTTTCTCATGTAGAAATTTTTCGAAAACGTCAAAAATCTACATGTATTCTCTATGGCGCTTGGAGGTACTATGCCTCTTAAGTCAGTTGTGGCAAGTGACCTGATATGACATCGTGGAACCGGATAAGGCCACAGTTCCTCCCGGGGCGAATGTCAGGTTCGTCTGCGGCGATCTTGGAAGTTCTTCAGCAATTTCGTTTCAACCCAGCAGGCGTATTAATTAGGACCTCCTCGCAAAGTACAGCCCCCCCCCCCCCCCCTCCCCCAACGCGTTTTATTAGTAGTTTCCGAAAGACGCGCGTTTCCGACAGGCTTGCAAAAAGGTCAATAGGGGACCGGAATTCGCCCCATGGTTCTACTCCATGAGGAAATACCAACACGCACCCGGGAGCCTCCGCAGAGAAAGTTGGTATTAGAAACACGCTCTTGGTCCGCTTCGATTTCTCCTTAATATTTTTATATCTTCTGGCGGACGCCCTTTCGTCCTTCGTTAGTTAGGTCGGCTCTTGCAACTGGATAAATCCGGGGTGTCTTCCTTCGCGTGCGTCGGGGAAGGGGCGGAAAGATGAAGATGGAACCCGTACTCGATATCTGCTCCCTTTGTTTCTCACGTCAATGCTTCTCCGTTCATTGCAGAAAATCCACATACACGCAAAACACACTACTAACAAAAAGAGAAAAGAAACGAAGAATCTTTGGAAGATCAGTGACGAGTGTCCGGGGGCTAGAACTTTCGGACAAGAGGAAGGGAGGGAGGTTACTGGGGGGGGGGGGGGGGGGGGCGGACACAAAGTGCGCTGATTGTGACAAAGTTTATCTTCTCTTTTTTTTTTGTGCCGTAATTTTCTTGATTGGCCGACAAGGAGCCGCTCATGTTGCTCGTTACATGTAGGTGGGCCTGCTCCGTGAGGATTTCTTTATTTCTCTCGCAGAGACTAAGTTTTTGAAACGTACCTCCGCATTGCCACTTTTGTTTCCTTTATTTATCTGGCGGGTTTGCCGTGTAGGGGGCAGAGATAGAAACGTGGTGCCTGACAAAGCCACTGCCCCCTTAAGTTCAGCAGCTCGAAATAGTTAAATAATAATAGATTCGACGAAACATCAAACATTGAAAATAAAACAAGAAAGACAAGACAATGAAAACGAGAGAAAATAAACACTACATTAATTTGGTAAAAAAAAACACAATAAACGTCGGTAATTGTTGGTCGTGAAAAACCGCAGAAAGAAATAAAACCAAAAAACTTGAATGCAACCTTATGTGACTCCAGCATGTGAGCATCAACAGCAAGTTCAGATGAAGGTATACCATGAAAAACACATATCTTTCAACTTAGTTATACCTAGTGATTATGTTCTTGGTGCAATACACTATCCAAATGAGAATGCGATGTCAGCTGCCAACCAAGAAACTTCTGCAATACTTTTTAAAACCAAAAAAAGAGTTGATCAAGTTAATGCTCATATCCGTTTTATTATAGTTTTAGTTGTTTGAAAATTTAAACTTTGTTGACTATAGTTGGATCTTATGGCCGGCATCCTTCGCTTTGGGTTTCTAATTGGATATGCACTTAGGCTGTTTGCTGGTGTGGTGTAAAGTATATTTTTATGTATCCATAGTAAACGCCCGAAGTAATATACCTGGTCTGCCTTAAGCATATTATATTTGATGAAAAGAGGTTTTGTCCTGATATTTCTGGTGTCCCCCTTATAAATTTCACACATTCGTAAGATCTTTTTCCTCAAAAGGATAATTATATTATAATTCGCTGCTGTAGTAATTACCCAGACCAGAATACCATAACTAATTCTGGAGTAGAATCAGAAATAATATAATGTGTATTTTAAGAAGGAAGGTATCAAATTTTGTATTCTATAAATGCGTCCTGTTACCAGGGATAAACCAGCCTTTAGTTTGTTTACATGACAATTCCATGATAGGTCCTCAGGAAACCATACGCCCAAAAATATTTGTTCTGCCACCAGGTCCAATGATGTGCCCTCGTATATTATGTTAATGAAACTGTAGTCTTGTTTACTTCTTGGTTTAAAATGATATACTTTTTTATTTGTATTTAATTGTAGACGATTTATTTTCAACCATTTTGATAAGTTCGAAAGATATTCATTAGCCAATGTTTCGATGCACGTTTCTGTTGCACCAGCAAAGAATATATTTGTGTCGTCTGCGTACATTATTAGTTCAGGGGAACCTGGTAATGCCGTAATGACATTAACGAACAGGAGGCATAGTAGGGGGCCTAAAATGGAGCCTTGATGAACGCCATGTCGTATTTTCACCTTATTAGATGAATGCTCATTTATAGATACAATTGATAACGATCTGAAGGATATGGTTTTATTAGCCTTACCGACACTCCTCGTAGACAGTAGATTTCTAATTTTTCCAATGGAATATTGTGCTTCACAGTATCAAAATACAGAGTATCAAAATAAAAAAAAAAAAATACACCGAGAGTGAATCATTTGTTTTCAATGTTTTCAACAATTGAATCCTTAATATCAATTAGTGCATGTTCCGCAGACCTATTCTTTTGAAAACTGTATTAAGCCTGCGTTAATATTTTAAGCTTTAAAAAAAACAAAAAAACTCTTCAGTTTGTTATGTTAATGCGGTAAAAAATCTTTGAGAATACTTGAAGAACCGAGATCGGCCTATAAGTATTAATATATTGCCTCACCGCCTTCCTTATAGACAGGGGTTACTTTGGCTATTCATGATCTTCGGGAAAATCACAAGACTCAAGCATCATATTTATTAAATGAGACAAAATGATACTTATAATAGCCTCGGTCGGCTTTATAGATAAAGATTTTATTCAATCATCTACAGCGGCAACATATTTTTTTAAGTTTCTAATTATTCTTTGAACTTCGGTTGACGTAGTTGGAATTAGCATGATAGAGTTCAGCTGATTCATCGTGGGTACACTGTTATCTGCGCTGACACTTTTCCCCGTGTACGTGCCTACGTCAGGTTGAACGTCCTCCATCACAATAGTTTTTCGTGTACCCCATGGGCGTAGTCACCTTATTTAGTTTGGCATTTTTTTCAACGTTAGACAAGTTAGCAATCCTTTGAACATTTGCTTGCTCATCCTTTCTCGCAAAAATATTCACGCCTGAGGACCCCACAAACTTCCAGCCAGCCGTGCCTATAACACCCATAATGTTTTTGTTGGAATTCGACAGATGTTTGTTGACGTAAACAGGGCTGCTGTGCCCACCAAAGTCGAGAACTTCAGTTGTCATTCTCTACTTTTTGACGTTCCAAAGGATTTTATTGCGTTTTGCGTGTTGCACGAAGTGAACAATGGACCTTTTCCACATACCGACGGCACCACGCGGTGGCTCCACCAACTAAAAATTGAGGAAGTGACCTACCTGCGCCACCAATCGATAATGGGAGCTACGCTACCAGTTTCTTCGCTCTCTGAGCTGCGGGGCGTGCCCAACGCGACTTTAAAGGGGCACTGACACATCAAAATCATATATTTTTTTATCATTTGAAACGATTGAAAACAGTGCCGGGACATTACCCTCAAAATTTGAAACTTGGGAATTCAGTATTTGTGAAGTAAAAAAACGATTTCCAAATGCCGAATTCGAAGTTCCCGCGTGTATCCGCGCCGGTGCGTTGACGCCAAATATTGCGGAGACCTGAGAGTCTACTTTCTTTAACGACTCCGTGCTGTTGCCACCGCGACCCAAAGCGAGGAGGAAAGGACCGGGAGAGATAAGGGCGCCGGCGGACCGAAAAAAAAAACGGTTTGCGGTGCTGCCTGCCCAGGCGGCGTGCTTTCCGAAGGAGGATACATTTCCAGAAGGCGACATCACACCGGACTCCGATTTTTGGTATTTCAAAAAGAAGGGCCGTAGTGCGTTCGCAATTGCGTTAAAAAACGTGTTTTACGATTGCCGTTATTAAATGTTATAGAAATGTTGCCTACAAAGCTTGTAAATTTCATGATTTTTGACGTCACGAATCAAAAAAAGCGAGGAGGCGAAAAGCGGGAGAGGAGGGCGCCAAAAATAAAAAGACGCGCTTGGGATTTCTTTTTTTTCGCGATGCGTTTTTTTTTTGCGTGTTTATGACTACAACTCGCACCGCTTAAGACATAAAAAAATACGACCCTTGGGGTGTCAGTACCCCTTTAAAGAGAGGCATCCGTGGCGTCCACCTAAACGTCATGCTTTTCTTTCCGTTCACTTTCTTTTTTTGTGTAGTAACACAGTTATAAATATGCTGCAATTACGTGTTCTACTTGCTGATCCACAGCCTCCTTCCTAATTTCCTCGATTTTTCGTGCCGACTTCCGCCGCTTGGGATCGGGCGCTCGCGCGTGCGAAGAACGCTTCTCGGAAAAGGTCCATTATGTTATTTTTAGACGGCTTAAAGATGGGGACGCGGTGACATACGTCAATATCCGAGTCAAGGCTAGGCTTCTTCAGGAGACTCCCCATTCGTTTTGCAACGTCGCATGAGTCACCTTCCTCTGTCACTCCTTTCATACCAAGGTTGTTACAACGTTGATATTGCTCAAGTTCTTTAATTTTTTCGGTTAGCCAATAGTTCTCAACGGTTACTTCTTTTTTTTCTGTTAGTTTCTGAACACCTTCTCGTAGTCCTTTCATTTCATTTTTTATTTTGTTTACTCCGTCACAAGTGTCGTTACAATGCTTCACATTGTCTCGTAGAGTTCTGAGTTCAGCCCTCAGTTCAGTTCGCGTCTCAGATCTTCAATGGCTTTCGCAATGTATTCGTTTCCTTACACATCATAGATCAGGAATTATGGAAGTAACACACGACGACACGGAACTTCGTCACACTCACAAAGACAGTTTCGAGATGCTAAGAGTTGCTGCAGTGTTCGGCAGCAGTGCACAGACGTCTTACTGAGTTTATACAAGAAATACGGTTTTCTCACCTGCAAAAATACAGATGATTAGATGTTGCATCGGTGCACACTGCCACCGAACTGTTGGTGTTACATTGTTACAGGGAGGTTGTTTTTAGAGCGCAGCTCTTAGGCGCCCGTTTCCGGCTTGAGCGACGTCGGCGTCGCCGTCGCTGTCGGCGTAACCGCGCGGTGCATGATGGGTAAATTTCCCCGCTAAATTTAGCGGAAACTTTTCCCCGCTAAATTTAGCGAAAAAATGTTCCCGCTAAATCTAGCGGAAAATTTTCCCCGCTAAATCTAGCGGAATATTTTCCCCGCTAAATCTAGCGGAAAATTTTCCCCGCTAAATTTAGCGGAAAAATTTTCCCGCTAAATCTAGCGGAAAATATTTCCCGCTCAATCTAGCGGAAAAGTTTCCCCTCTAAATCTAGCGGAAAATTTTCCCCGCTAAATTTAGCGAAAAAAATTTCCCGCTAAATTTAGCGGAAAATTTTCCCCGCTAAATCTAGCGGAAAATTTTCCCCGCTAAATTTAGCGGAAAATTTTCCCCGCTAAATCTAGCGGAAAATTTTCCCCGCTAAATTTAGCGGAAAATTTTTCCCGCTAAATCTAGCGGAAAATTTTCCCCGCTAGATTTAGCGGAAACTTTTCTCCGCCCCCCACCCCTCGAGGTCACGCGACCCCCAGGCCAAGTGACCCCCCCCCCCCCCCCGTGCCTTCCCCTCCTCCTCAAGAGCTGCGCTCTATTTCGGCGTCACAGTGAGTTGTAAACGGCTTTCATTTTTTTGTTTATATTTGTTTTGTTTTTATCAAAAAGCATAAAAAATGGGCTACCTCACCGAACGCTTGTTCCTTACTTTCTCGGAGTGTCGTTTTTTGCGAATGATTGGTGTGGACGGCAGTGCCGAAAGACGAAGCATCTGGGTATACATGGAAAAGGCAACTTAATATACGTAACGTATCAAGAAGGGTAACCATAATATGCTGCTGAAACAAAAGTCACAGGGTCTCCTATGTTATCCCTAAGGCGACTTCAAGTCGAAAGACCAAGCGCGGATGTAAACGTGATAGCGAACCTCCGAAGGCAGCGCGGTCTCTGAAGACCCACTTTTGGCGCCGTTTCATTGGTATCTTTTGTTTGGGTACCTTTCGTGTCGCCAACGAGTTTTTGTAGCTTTCTTGTGATCGACGTGTTTTCGCTCAAGGAGTTTGCAGGTCGAGTGAACGATGAGAGATATGATATAAGGCTTTCGCCTTAATAAGGAATCGTGGGGCTCAGGTTTAATCACCGAGGTTTTCCTACTTTACGTGGGAACAAACCCCTCTTTAACTTGTGTGTTTGACGTCCTCTCTCGCACATTAATTGCTGGTGGACAGTAAAACAAACACCAAACAAGAGTTGCTGAGGAACCTGACCGGTTTTTACAATTTTGGCATTCGAAAGCAGGAGTGTACGCAGTGAAGACGAGCTCCTGCAGGCGTCTCTGGTAGTCCCTGTGTTTCAACCCGTAACGGATTAGTGTTTCGTAGAATATAACCAGCTGCAATCTGCACAACCACATAGTTCTTTGCCATGTCCTCCTTCGCTGCTGTGTCTCCCCTGTGATCCCGGGGAATCTTAGCATTCTCCAGTTATGACGTAGCTAGCCGACAAATATGGGAAGGCGAGGCAACAGGAAAAAAAGAAACGCAAAAAACCTGTGACTACTGATTGGAGACATGTTCTAGTCACCGTACCTACTTCCACCTTCGGTTGTCAACGGAGAATGACTGTCATCCGACGTCCACGCCTGGATACTTCAGAGAGGTCATTTTCTTGTGAGATGTTCAGCATAAAACCAGTTTTTTGTGAAAATACGGCAAACAAGCCGTGTTTCTTGCACCGTCCATGCGTTTTTTTCAACAACGCTGATTTATTTATTTATACCGCCGAACAACCCAAATCGACAGAGTTGAACTTTTATGATTGAGATTTTAGACAATTTATGTGGGGCACGTGAACGACGATTACTGAGTTTTCTTTCTCTAGTTTTCCCCGTAACAAGACCCTCCTCACCAGCGCAACAAAACTGTTGGCAGCACCGTCCTTAACCGCATATCTTCCTCTCTTTTTTGTGTTTTGTTTCTTTATTTGGGGCATCGTAGTCGTTTATCTTTCCCGCAGGCATGTTTCCAGATGTATCATCCCGTGTGTTGACGAGAACGAGAAGATAAAATTCGCAGGATCTTTCTGACAGCGACAAAACACGAGGAAACGGAGACGAAGCGTTTATCTGATTTTTGCCGACAGTGATTTCCGGTGATTTTCGGAGATGTAATAAATTGCAGACTAAAGACGCAGTCACCAATGCGTGTACATCATACAAAAAGACGCGGAGTTCACTGCAGGCATGATGCCAGAATAGTCTGCGGACAGGCCTCAAGCACTCTTCGAAACATGTTTGATTCGTGCACATGAATGACTCGAACACGTTTCAATACATTCAATGCATGTTTTAATGAATTTTGCATTTAATCGCATTAATAATCCGGTTTAAAGGTCGTTTTTTATGATCGCCGTGGGACGGCCGTCATGAAGGAAGAAAACTATTTCAGCGAGTGTGTGCAGATTGTAGTTTGTATGATGTATTTGCAGTGCGATAGCGATTCTGTTTTTTTTTTTGTTACCCTGAGAAGAAGGGAGCTGTCAACCGAAGTAATCAAGGTGCACATTAGGAGCGAAAACCAACATACAGACCCATTCATTCAAGTATTTGCGCAAATATATAGACGTTCTAAAAAAAAAGAAAAAACAGTTGCGACGTTTTGAAGTTTAAAAGCGTTTGGATGTGGGGTTTGGTCTTTTAAAGTTTTGCGATGGAAATTATTGCCACAGTCAGGCGCTTGGAGTTTCTAACGCTCGTGTTGCTGGACACAAAATGTCTGCGCTGTTTACAGTTTACCGGTCGTTGGAGGTACAAGCGAATCCGGTTTAGCAAAAATGGGCGTGCAAGAAAAACAGTCCCGACTTTGTACCGAACTGATTGAACGTTTTGATTAGAACGTAGGTATTAACAGACGCCAAGATGACAACGTGATAAGTACCTTGTATTAGCACGAAGCTATGCAAACTGATTATTAAAACGAACGATTTTACATTACAGGTCGCAGATGCGTACAGGAACATTGGGAAAGCATCCAAATGGCGTAAGCAGGTCCCCGCCTTTCCTGCCTTTTTTTTTTTCTTTTTGTTTGCTTTCCTAAACTTATCAGCACGCACTATCTTTTCGAGGATGTGCACACATTTGTTATATAAGGGATGAGTACTACCATATGTATTCGATAACTGTTCGTCCTTCTTCTCTAAATCGCAATGTCTGGCTTCTCTTGAACGTTGCAGAGAATTACCCGCGCAGCCATTGTTCATAAAGAGGTCGACCTATTTTAGGATAAATATGGTAGCGCCTGTACATCACGAATTCTTAAGGGTTTAATTTGTCGAAACGTTTCGAGTCAATCTCGCATTATTTGGGCTCTGGAGCATGTGTAAATTAATAATTCGAAGACTTCAATGGGGAGACCGAGGATTACTGCCGTCTTCCCCATCGTTATCGGGGAATAGTGCGCCGTCAACGATCAAACTAAAAATAAACTATGTTGGACTATAAAAATCTGGTGCGCTTACTCATTTGTCATAAATGCGTTGACAGTATACTAAGTAAAAATAATTTCTAAGCAGGCAGCTGTCATGAAGAGAAGAGGGCTTGGTGCCTTGCTGAAGTCGAGAATAGCTCTACGGTGAAAGAGAGTTTGCCGGTCACAAGGAGGTTTCTAGGAAAGTTTTGAAGAAGAAAACAAACGTCTATAAACACAAATATAAAAATAAAAGTGCTTGGGTTGTCTCCTGACGTGCGACAGGTGCTTAATCTTATTTTCTCTGATATTGCTTGGCCTGCTAAGTGACACTCCAGATTCAAATACCTTTCCGGCTGACGGAAAAGACATACGGACCTAAATTTAGAATGTTCCAGCAAGAGGTTCTGGCTTAGTCGGACGGTTCGTGTCAATCATGGTACCCTGTTGATTTAAGGATTATGAGCTGAGAAGAGCGAGAGGTGAAAGTAATGAAGAGAGCCGCGAAGAGACGCGACGTCATGTGTCTTTTGAATGCGGTACTGATCACCAGATATCTTAAGGCGAATACTTGATTCAATAAAAAAATCAGTTTTGGTGAACATTCTAACTTAACCTGAAGCTTCGGTTCATCTAAATATGCATTACGCTGCTCCAATTATCGTGCACTGTTGTCACATTTGTTTGTTCTGCTTTCCTTTGAAGCTCGCCAAATTGTATTGCATGCTTGTTTGCTGTTTCTAGGATTCTACTGCTGCAACTTACATGCACAGATGTCCTTTTTTATGATATCGCAATTTCGTGACTGCTGTATAATTCCCCTTTTCCCCTGTACGTGCTTGGGTGCGCGCTCTGCGTATTAACTAGACCTATGGTACCTTCGTCTACACTTGTACATTTCACGTGCGCTCGTGTATAGCAGGCCCTCTTAAAGAGGCCCTGAAGCGATATTCGTTTAGAATGTTGTAAGCGGGCCAGACGTCGGGTGATAAAGGATGTTCATTCAAGAAAGGCAGCGGCTTATATAGCCGAGGCGTGACATGTCTTGTCACGTGTACCGGCTTGGTTCGGGACGTCACGATGACTCAGACTTGAGCCACGCTACATCTCCCCTCCATCCGAATGTCTCTCGGGCAGAGGGTACCGACGAGGTTCTTGACGTACTCTTGAGCTTCTCCGAGGCTCCGGAGGCTGTTCGACGTCTTGAGCGTCGGAGGCTTCCGAGGTTCCAGGCGCCCCAGCTGTGGCAAGGGCTGCGTCGAGCGGGGTCAGAGGCTTCAGGGGTTCCGAGTCGTGCGGGGCCGCTAGCTCCCGGAGGTGCTCTCGGGTGCGGCGGACTTTGCGGCCGTCTTCGGTCTGCAGGATCATCGAGCGAGGCGCGTTAGCTTGTCTCAGGACGGTAGCAGGAGCCCATGTTCGTTTGTCTTGTTCGTAGGTCGTGACCTGTTGTCCTCGTGACAACATCGGCAGGTCCCTGGCGCCGCGGTTGTAGTACCTTCTTTGCCGTTTGTGGATCTCTTGTAGTCGATTGTGGACGTCCTTGGTCGGCACAGTCTCTGTGCTCCAGGTGGCTCGTGGGCACGGGAAGCAGGGTTTGCGTCTGCCGCCCCATCAATCTCTGCGAATGGGATTTAAGGATGTCATCCCGAGGGGTGTTCCGCCACTCCATTAGAGCCTAAATAAATGTCGGGAACTTTGAGGGAACATTTCTTAAGCAACTTTTTTGCGTCCTGTACAGCTCTTTCTGTCATGCCGTTGGAGCGTGGGTGGTACGGACTGGAGGTGACCTGGGTAATGTCTAGCTCCTCCAGGAAATCCCGGAATTCTCTGCTGGTGAATGGTGGGCCGTTGTCCGTGACCAACCTCAGAGGTAGTCCGTGAACAGAGAAGATCTCCGCGCACCACGTCTTAACCGAGTTCGCGGGGGTGCGCTGTAGTTCCCGAATGTAAAAGAAAAAGGAATAGAAGTTCACGATGACGGCGAACTCTCGGCCGCCATAGGAGAAGAAGTCTAGGCCCACGACTTCCCACGGCAGCGTAGGGACATCATGGCTCAGAAGGGGCATTTTGGCGTTCCGTGGCTTATGAGTCCGACAAGCCTTGCATGCCATGCAAAACTGCTGTATATCCGCGGACATGTTTGGCCAAAACACTACAGTCCTAGCACGGGCTTTCATCTTTTCCGCTCCCGCGTGAGCCGCATGAAGAAGACGCATGATTTCGACTTTCTTGGAGCTAGGTATGATTACCTTGTTGCTGCGAAACATCAGACCATCTTGCGTGTGTACCTCCTCTCAGTATGTCCAGTATGGTCGAACCGCCTCTGCGACAGCTTGCTTGTTGTCTGGCCAGGTCGTTTCAGCGAAGTCACGAAGCTTGACGAGCGCAGGATCTTCGTTGGTAGCTGCTAGCAGATCTTTCAAACGTCGCTGAGAAGCTGAAACATAGTCAAGCACATTCACTTGAAACTGTTCGGCTTCTTCTGGCATTTTGACTTTCCTGGGGAACCGTGACAGAGCATCCGCTAGGAATAGTTCTTTCCCCGGCTTGTATTGCAATTTGATTGGATAGCGTTGCAGGGACAATCGCATGCGTTGCAACCGCAGTGGACACTGATGCAACAGCTTATCGAGGATTGGGACTAGGGGACGGTGATGCGTTTCCACTGTCACACTTGCCTGGCCAAAGATGTAATCGTGAAATTTTGTGCAGCCATGCACAATCGCCAACGTCTTTTTCAATTTGTGCGTAGCGTTGTTGCGAGTCAGTGAGTGAGCGAGACGAAAAAGCGATAGGGTGGCCGTCTTGGATAAGCACGGCGCCAACCCCAAACTGACTGGCGTCAACCGAGAGCGTGACTGGCTTTTTTGGGTCGAAGTAGGAGGGAACCGGTGCCCTTATCAGTGCCTGTCGCAATGCTTCACGCTCGCTGCGACGTTGTTCACTGCGGTGTCGTGCGCGGCTGTGCGCGGCTTCTGCCGATTTTACTTATTTCGCGGAACTGCTGTTTTCCTTGCTCCTGAATGCGGCACATTTCGACTGCCTTCTGATAGGTCGGGTTTTCTGCTATCAGTTTCTTCTGCAAGCTCTTATCTCTAACTGCCAAGGATAATACGGCTGCGTAGCATACGCTCTTCTAGCTCTCCAAATTCCCAGTTTTTTGCTAGAATTCTGAGTTCTGCCAACCAGTCGCTGAACGACTCGCCTTCCTTCTGATCCCTTGACCCAAAGCGGAATTCCTGGAAGGTCAAGTTGGTTGCTGGTCTGTAGAAGTCCTCAAATTTACGAATCAGGGTGTTAACATCAGTTTCTGTCCTCCTCAGTCTCAAACTTGAAGCTGTTGTATGCGTTTCGGCCTTCTTCGCCAATAGTCACCAGCAACGTTGCTGCCTGCACTTCTTTCGGTTGCTTGCTCAGTTGCGTAGCTGTAGAAAACAATGCAAACTCACTCTTCCACGTTTTCCATCCAAGCCATGTGTCGCCTGAGGTGTCCAAGGGCTTCGGTGGCGGCAGCTGTAGTTGCAGTGTTGACGGGGTCGACATCTCGACTGTTTTTCTGGCTGGGCACCGCTGCCACCATGTAAGCGGGCCAGACGTCGGGTGATGAATGATGTTTATTCAAGAAAGGCAGCGGCTTATATAGCCGAGGCGTGACGTGTCTTGTCACGTGTACCGGCTTGGTTCGGGACGTCACGATGACTCAGACTTAAGCCACGCTACAAATGTGTATCACTTTACACAAGCTCATACCCCATTCGCGCTATTTCGAAGGTCCCTTTAGCTAGGGGACCTTTATGGTCGGCGGCGAATCATTTCGGCGGATCCTCCGCGCGTGTTATGTGCTCGAGACCAAGAGCGCTTGCTGATTCGCCGATTGCAAAGGGACCTATGTTAAAGGTACCTTTATGCTGGTTGTGCGAATGGGTATTACTAGCATTAGTGGAACCCAAGTATACTCGCTCGAAACGCCACTGACCAATAATTTCCTTCGTGCGGTGTCATTTCAAAAACAAAAACTAGCGGTTTTTTTTTTTCGATCTCTTTTTTGCAAAGCTTGATGACGTTGCTGGGGGGTTGCAGTGTCGGCATAATATCCCTGTGATGATATCTAAATCTGGCTTAAAGGTTTGACTCGAGCATTGCGTGAATACTCGATTTGGACTCGTGATAATCAATAGCTCGACAGGCATTCGGGTAGTGGCCCGTGTCCAGTCTCTGCAATGACAACAATAGGCGAACCATAACAATGTCTGAAACTCGGCGCGTGTTCTGTGCTTTGCCAACCCCAGCGCGTGGCTATGATAAACATTGGCGACATATATTCGGCTTCAGATCGTGTGGCTGCTTGTTCTGGCTGCAAAATGAGAGGGTGAACGCTGCTCGTTTTTCTTTAATATTTTCTGCGACTTCTATTTTCTGTGGTGAAAACGAATGCTTATTGCAGCGGTCGTTGACGCCATGGATTGGTTCTAGACAGTATTTGCGCAAAAAAAAAAAAAATCGTTACATTGCCTTTTATTTTTCCGCCCCACTCTCGTAACTTCTTCAATTGAGATTACTTTGGAACCGTTGGGAAATTACTCCACTGGATTGATAGCTATCGAAATACACTCAATTCTCGCGCCTTTAGAGCTTTTAAAGTCTAGCGCTCGCTCGCGCGGCACTAGCTGCGTGGCACTTCGCTGGAAATATTTTCTCATTTATGCTGCATTCATACTGGAGTTCGAATCGCAACCACTAAGCGGATTCGCTCATTTTCCCGGTCAAATGGGAGTGAAACTTTGTTCAAACTACGCTGAATCATTACGCAACCACGTTCGCAACGGCTTCGCGAACGCGGTTCAACCGCCATTGTGAATGAGGCATTAGAGTGAAGAAACCAGAAACCTACTGGGGCTTACTAACTTCCATCTATCTAAGCAAACACGCAACAAATTATATCCGTTATTCTCGCTTTGCCTCCGCTAAGTAAAGACCTGTCGCGAGCGTGAACTGAGCTGGACTTGGATCGTACCACGCTGTGACCCGCCATCCTCGTCTTTGTAGAGCATTGCCCACGTTAGATTGCGGCTGTCTCCTGCGTTGCGTGATCCGGGGATTAAGCTGGGAGGCGAGGATTACCGCTGGGCCGTAATTAAGAGAGCCGAATGCACGCCTCTTTTTTCTTCTCTTCATTCTTTTTTTTCGTTTGCGGCTAATCTTTGCTACCTGCCAGTTTCCAAGTTTTCGGTCAGAAAACGACCTGCACCCAGAGATGCGCTAATCAAGATTAAACTCGGGAACTAGGATTGCTCGACTGCGGTTTCGTTATGCGAGGCAGAAAAACTTACATTTAGTGTCATGATTGAAATTGATTTTACTTAGTGAGTGTTTTTTTTTTTCTGCTAAGCGGACGTAGGCAAGGTGGCGGACATTCACGTTTTTTTTTTCGTACGTAAATCAGGATAGAGGCTATACCAATTTTTTTTTCCAATTTCTGCAGTCGAATTATCAATGCCATGTATGGGAATGGGACGTAGCTCCAATTGTAACTTATTGAATGCCGCCTCAAATATTTTTTTTTTTATACTGCTACGTTCAAAAGCGTACGTTATCTAGCCACCAGAGCCAATGTTTGCTCTTTGTTGCACTTTTGTACATTTCCACTTTCTTTCTCTCTCTCCGTTTGTCTCTGTTGTTTATTTCTCTCTCTTTCTCTCTCTCTCTATCTTTTCTTTTTCTTTTGCTAGGCAAGTGGTCTTTTCCTTTGTGTTCTGGCTTTGTTCTCTGCTGCACAGCTTCTCACCTTCATCTGATTTCCTTTCCGTACGAGCGGTGCTACCCAGAAACACAGTACATGTATTTCTACAGCCTGGTTTCAGCACAATTATTCCCTAATTGACCGCATCATAATTATCGATGGTTCCCCAGTAGATCGACCGTAGTCATACGCTCATTAAGTGTTTGCCGAAGGATTTTTGGCGAGTTTTTCGTTTACCCTTTTGGGCTCAGCTATCGGACGCTTTGTCAAATTACCATTCAACACCAAGCCAAAGGGCTAACAAACCAATACAGGTATGATGCTTCGATGACTGCTGTGAGTTAGTAATGATGACGTTGATTTCGCATGGTTGGTCGTTAAAACGCGGCAGTACATGCACGCTTCTAATTTGTATAAGCGGTGCGAAAATTCGTCTGTTATTTTGCAGAGGTTGTGGTGAAGTCAGAACACCGAACTCTGATTGGCTCTGATGGTAGAATAGTAGATAGACCTCAACAAAAGCTGCCTTTAGGTCTACCACTATCCTATCAATCATAGCATAATCAGAGCTCAGCGACTTACCACAAACCCCTGCAGAAGAAGCCAGACGAACTCGCGCTCAGGCATATTGGACTACGTTATATTGAAAAATTTGATAAAGACAAAACAAGACTCTTGCAATCCTTTATCTTCTTACTACCTAAACTAGCTGAAAATTCGTTTATATGTGTTTACCGTCCGCGTTCATTGAGCGACCTCTTTCTCGGTCTTTCTCTCGGGAGCGCCGATACCAGCGCCCAGGAGTTGCCACGTTCTGCTCCCGCCTTTACCCTCTTGGTCCACCTTGCGTGTATCCGAATCTATGATAAAGGTTCTTCGGCACTTTTAACTTTTGTTGACGGACTGCTCCTCACACGGCATCGCTCTTTTTTAGTGGAGTGATGCTGACAGCCACTGTGTGATGTTCTTTTAATCTTTTCGGACATGAATTTTCATTGAGCGACCTCTTTTTTTTTTTTTTTTTTTTTTTTTTTTTTTTTTTTTTTTTTTTTTTTTTTTTTTTTTTTTTTTTTTTTTTTTTTTTTTTTTTTTTTTTTTTTTTTTTTTTTTTTTTTTTTTTTTTTTTTTTTTTTTTTTTTTTTTTTTTTTTTTTTTTTTTTTTTTTTTTTTTTTTTTTTTTTTTTTTTTTTTTTTTTTTTTTTTTTTTTTTTTTTTTTTTTTTTTTTTTTTTTTTTTTTTTTTTTTTTTTTTTTTTTTTTTTTTTTTTTTTTTTTTTTTTTTTTTTTTTTTTTTTTTTTTTTTTTTTTTTTTTTTTTTTTTTTTTTTTTTTTTTTTTTTTTTTTTTTTTTTTTTTTTTTTTTTTTTTTTTTTTTTTTTTAACCTTTTTCCGGTTTGGTATTAAGAAAAGGCGGGCATTACGAGGTGTCTTCTAAACCGATGTATTGATTCTAATTAATCACGTTAAAGGATCCAAACTTGCGCCCAAAATAGTTTTTAACAGAGCTTCGAACCTCTGGTGGTTAATCTATTTTTATTTGTTACGTTGAAATTTGCAGAAATTTTAAAGCGCACGAATCGCTCTGCGCATGGTTTGACCTGCGTACGCGGTATTGCAACTTTCTTTAAAGGATAATAGATTCATGCGTCTATGTAGATGTGTAAAGCACATACAATAGACACGTCAGATGCCAAATAATCGAAGGCTTTCTTGGTTTTGACGTCAAGAGGACTTGGATTTGTTATATTATCAACTTCTGGTAAATACACGGCACATAGGAGCTAAAGTTTAAAACTGTTTTGGCAGGTTCTCTTGCCAGCGCTCTCGGACGGACCAAATATTCACCGCACCTGGCGGTCTGAACCTGGAGCCATAAATCCCGGTTTCAAAACACACGTTAAACATTGCCAATGCTTTTGTGTAGACGATTTTGTCATCAAGTTTACTGCTGCTGTAACGTTGTGCGCTTACTTTTTACGTAAACTGCACGACACTATTAGCACGAAGAAGCGAGTCTGTATCATGATCTTTATTCGAAAGGCCACCGTCAAAAAAATAATAATAATAATAATAATAATAATAATAATAATAATAATAATAATAATAATAATAATAATAATAAAAATAATAATAATATTAATAATAATAATAATAATAATTATATTAATAAAGATAAAATAATAATAATAATAATAATAATAATAATAATAATAATAATAATAATAATAATAATAATAATAATAATAATAATAATAATAATAATAATAATAATAATAATAATAATAATAATAATAATAATAATAATAATAATAATAATAATAATAATAATAATAATAATAATAATAATAATAATAATAATAATAATAATAATAATAATAATAATAATAATAATAATAATAATAATAATAATAATAATAATAATAATAATAATAATAATAATAATAATAATAATAATAATAATAATAATAATAATAATAATAATAATAATAATAATAATAATAATAATAATAATAATAATAATAATAATAATAATAATAATAATAATAATAATAATAATAATAATAATAATAATAATAATAATAATAATAATAATAATAATAATAATAATAATAATAATAATAATAATAATAATAATAATAATAATAATAATAATAATAATAATAATAATAATAATAATAATAATAATAATAATAATAATAATAATAATAATAATAATAATAATAATAATAATAATAATAATAATAATAATAATAATAATAATAATAATAATAATAATAATAATAATAATAATAATAATAATAATAATAATAATAATAATAATAATAATAATAATAATAATAATAATAATAATAATAATAATAATAATAATAATAATAATAATAATAATAATAATAATAATAATAATAATAATAATAATAATAATAATAATAATAATAATAATAATAATAATAATAATAATAATAATAATAATAATAATAATAATAATAATAATAATAATAATAATAATAATAATAATAATAATAATAATAATAATAATAATAATAATAATAATAATAATAATAATAATAATAATAATAATAATAATAATAATAATAATAATAATAATAATAATAATAATAATAATAATAATAATAATAATAATAATAATAATAATAATAATAATAATAATAATAATAATAATAATAATAATAATAATAATAATAATAATAATAATAATAATAATAATAATAATAATAATAATAATAATAATAATAATAATAATAATAATAATAATAATAATAATAATAATAATAATAATAATAATAATAATAATAATAATAATAATAATAATAATAATAATAATAATAATAATAATAATAATAATAATAATAATAATAATAATAATAATAATAATAATAATAATAATAATAATAATAATAATAATAATAATAATAATAATAATAATAATAATAATAATAATAATAATAATAATAATAATAATAATAATAATAATAATAATAATAATAATAATAATAATAATAATAATAATAATAATAATAATAATAATAATAATAATAATAATAATAATAATAATAATAATAATAATAATAATAATAATAATAATAATAATAATAATAATAATAATAATAATAATAATAATAATAATAATAATAATAATAATAATAATAATAATAATAATAATAATAATAATAATAATAATAATAATAATAATAATAATAATAATAATAATAATAATAATAATAATAATAATAATAATAATAATAATAATAATAATAATAATAATAATAATAATAATAATAATAATAATAATAATAATAATAATAATAATAATAATAATAATAATAATAATAATAATAATAATAATAATAATAATAATAATAATAATAATAATAATAATAATAATAATAATAATAATAATAATAATAATAATAATAATAATAATAATAATAATAATAATAATAATAATAATAATAATAATAATAATAATAATAATAATAATAATAATAATAATAATAATAATAATAATAATAATAATAATAATAATAATAATAATAATAATAATAATAATAATAATAATAATAATAATAATAATAATAATAATAATAATAATAATAATAATAATAATAATAATAATAATAATAATAATAATAATAATAATAATAATAATAATAATAATAATAATAATAATAATAATAATAATAATAATAATAATAATAATAATAATAATAATAATAATAATAATAATAATAATAATAATAATAATAATAATAATAATAATAATAATAATAATAATAATAATAATAATAATAATAATAATAATAATAATAATAATAATAATAATAATAATAATAATAATAATAATAATAATAATAATAATAATAATAATAATAATAATAATAATAATAATAATAATAATAATAATAATAATAATAATAATAATAATAATAATAATAATAATAATAATAATAATAATAATAATAATAATAATAATAATAATAATAATAATAATAATAATAATAATAATAATAATAATAATAATAATTTTATTGCAGCTTTCAATTCAATACATGTAAATGAGTGTCCGTCAAAAGCCAATAGCGGCTTGTGGGACTGGACCCGGCAGCGGCGTAAAATAACAGAAATATTATGAAACACAGTGTAATACGCGAAATGTTACAGTTCAAAACAACATTGCCAATGCTTTTGTGTAGACGATTTTGTCATCAAGTTTACTGCTGCTGTAACGTTGTGCGCTTACTTTTTACGTAAACTGCACGACACTATTAGCACGAAGAAGCGATCGTCTGTTATCATGATCTTTATTCAAAAGGCCACCGTCAAAAAAATACTAATGACGTGCAAAGTGCGCATATGACCCAGCGACCCTAAGAGGTCAAATATGGCGCCAACGAGAACCTTTTCGAAGTAAAACACAAAAAAACGCCAATGTCATGTTTGCGCCAACAGTGTCGTTCAGTGAACAACATAAAGAAACACAATGTATATCGGTTTCACGTATATCAGTGGATTGTTCCGTGTGCACAAGTTGACAAGTGTGGAAATAAAAGCAATAACTCTGCCTTTCCTATGTTTTTTTTTTTCCTGAGAGGATTTAAGGTTTTTATTAATATTCCGCTTTTCTGCCGGTAAAAAAAAAGTACAAAGCTTTAGTTGGAATGAACGCGAGATAATTCTGTTCCTCTTCAAAAGTGCACGAAGTTTCTAGGAGAAAAACGAAGGTAATGTAAAGCGAGATAAACCAAGTGCTGCTTGCTGAAAGCGTTTTGCTAAGAAGGTTCGCACGAAAAAGTTCTCGCGCGTCGTAGACGGACGTGACTTGAGTACGCATGTCGGTACGACATCAGGCGCGTTACGCCTTGGGTGTCCAGTGAGAGTTCTCCAGTGTGCGGCTTGGCGTGCCTATTGGAAGTGCTCTGTGGTCTTGCGAAAAAGTGTTTTTTGTTTTTGTTGTTTTGCTTACCCACTGAGTGAGATGTCCGTTCCATTCTTTATTTTGGTGATAAGTTCGTCGACCTCGATATATATTTCAAGTGTGGCCGGAAAGTGGAGATAATTGTTTAAGTTTGTTTCTAACTTTATATTATGTTGTTTTCGTGTATATTTTAACAATAATAATAATAATAATAATAATAATAATAATAATAATAATAATAATAATAATAATAATAATAATAATAATAATTTTATTGCAGCTTTCAATTTAATACATGTAAATGAGTGTCCGTCAAAAGCCAATAGCGGCTTGTGGGACTGGACCCGGCAGCGGCGTAAAATAACAGAAATATTATGAAACACAGTGTAATACGCGAAATGTTACAGTTCAAAACAACATTCCAGTTATTGAAGAAAATTAAACAGAATGGATCAAAACACGTGCAGGATTTTGTCACATATCCAGCAATAAAAGAGAACCACAAAAGAAACCACGAAAGAAACCCAATGCCGAAGTTGCAGGTTATATTAACAACTGATGAAAAGCCATTGAAAGCATAAAAGAACATATCTAACTTTAGCAATATAGAACAAAGTAAAACTAAATTCTAAATTTGTTGGTTCATAATATACGGAACATACGAACGAAGGAAATTGAAAAACGGGACGAGAAGGTTTAAACTCGAGACACTGGAAATATCCCTTTAGCATATTGTCCTTAGAGCAATTTTTAACTGTCGCTTCGAATCAATATTTGAAAACAAATCTGGCAAGCTGTTGAACAAATCAGTGACATAAAATGAGCGATGACGTTTTCCATACTTCGTATAAACACGCGGAATGACGAAACGTTCACCTTCTCTCAGATTGCGTTCTAGAACACGGGGTGTCTTAAAGGAACCTAACCAGTAATGTTTGCTAAATACACATATTTTAAAGAGGGCCGAAAAACGAGGTAGACACAAAGACTCAAACAACTCATCACTTGGCGTCGACAGAGAGGTGTACCCTACTCCCTTCGGAATACTTTTTAAAATAGTATCAATCTTGTTGTGCCAGAGCATAGAACAGTTGGCATAAACAGTAATTCCATAGCGCAATAAACCGTAAGCCAGTGCGTTGACTATCATCTTTCGAATTGGAAAAGGTAGAAACGTTTTTGTAGAATATAACAAGCATGAGACACTTCGCAATCTTATGGCAATATAACTAAGATGAGTGTCCCAAGATAAATTCCCATCAAATAAATTCCTAGATACTTGATTGTTTGATTGAACTCAAGCGGAGTACATGTGCACTGCGCGCACTTGGACGAAGGGAGCACGAGCAATGACTGGGCATTTCCGCTTTAAGGGATTGTTGAAACGCATTAGTTGTGTCTTACGAATGTTCACTTTAAAGGGCCCATGAAACGAATTTTGGGCTGCAATAAATCAATTTATATTGGTATTTTACTAATAGCACATCGTTCAGTGGGCCAAAAGAAAAAAGATACAAAGTCAAAAGCCTGACTTTCGGTACGAAAATTTGAAAAACACGGCGGACTATTTCGTACCTCCTTCCCTTCGTAAGCTCTCTGCCTTTTCTCTGTGATACATCCGCGGACCCCGCAGCGCGTCATCGGGACCCCGCAGCGCGTCACCGGGCCCAAACGAACGTCACACGACACCGGAGCTCACTTAATTCCTTCACCCCTAAGCTGACATTGTGGTGGAAGCTACGCTCTTGCCGGACCAATCAGCCGCCCCCCTTTCATCACCTCACCTCATTCTCTGCGCGTGGGTATGCGCGAGAGAGCGTGATCACGTGGCAAAAGTGTGGCTGGCCCAAGGAGCACGTAGCTTCCACAGCACTGTCAGCTTCGGGGTGAACGGGGTGGGGAAAGCAACTTTTGTCTGAATTTTGAGCGACGGCTAATCTTCTAGGGGGACAATGGATGTGTCCGGATTAGACAAACGAGAGTCCGAGCAAGAGGGGACTCCCCCTTTCCGTCTTCTTGAACTGTTTGGTAGAATGCGCGATTTATGAGTTGAGGAGGAAAGCCAAACAGGAAAAAGTTGGAAAAGCGTTTCATGACTCCTTTAATATAGTTTGCTTCAAACCAGTCTATTACCCGAGTGGCATTGTCTCGTAATCAAAACATTGCATTTGATAGATTTATATGGCGCGAGAGTAATAACGTATCCTCCGCGTACTGGTAGATTTCACATCCTTCAACACTGTTAGCGAGGTAATTCACGTATAGGCAACCTGCAATGCTGTTTGGTTTGGCGCCATCTAGCGACTGAAGCTAGAAATATTGGGTACCCCTGGGAGTGGCGGCTGCATTGTTCAAACGTGAACTTTTACTCTGGTGGCGCCGCTTAGCCCAGTGTCTGAAGCAAGAAATACTGGGTATCCCAGGAAGCCGTGATCGCGTAACATGCCAGTACAGGGGAAGCTACTGCCCTGGCGGGCCAATGGGAACGTGACTGCGTATCACAGGAGCGCGCCTCTACTCCGAAGAAGTATCAGGCTTTTCGCTGCGTCATGGTCCAATAGGTGTGCGCTGCGCTCGTACACGTCGCGCATTTCGAAGCCTTCGGGACGCAATGTGGGGCTTATCGTTCACCCTTTGCCAAGTTACAACGAGACAGGGTATAACCGTGGGCTCTCACTCTGCTGGCGCCGCCTGGCTGTTGCCGGCTGGCAATAGATTGAACAATGGTGGTGCCGAAACAAATCTCTAAGGTACTCCGGCTTTCAAAAGGACGCTAATACTACGGGCATTATTAAGTAAAACATATTGCGTACGACATGATAAAACATCTTTAAGAATATGAAAAAATGGTCCCCTAAAACCATAGTCATAAATTTTTTTCAGTAGTATTTTATGACTAATAGAGTCGAATGCTTTGGAGACGTCTAAAAAGAGTGCGCAGGCAAACTTATTTTGTCGAAAGTTATGTTTAATGTGTCCACGAGTTCCTAGAGGAGCGATTGGGTGCCACGCCCCGTGATAAAGCCGTATTGGGATGGTGATAACAAACTAAACTTTTCAAGAAACGCGGTCATTGTATTTAATACATGTTTTTCAAGTGCCAAGGACAAACACGGAAGAATAGACATGGGTCGATGGCTTTCAACGTTGTCACGCCTACCGCCCTTGCAAAGTGGCCTAACGATCGCATTTTTTTAAACCAACAGGGATTACTCCGGAGCTTATACACCCGTTCAGTGTGTATAGCAAAACATTGGCCAGGGCCTCAAAATTGCTCCGAATATCGCCAACGCGGATACTGTCCGACCCGGGTGCTTTATTTGACTCGAAATTAAATAATATCGTACGTAGGTCTTCCATAGTCATGTTCGGCAGAAATGCAGATGCTGAACGTGAAAGTTCCAGATTAATGGGTGGAATGGCTTCATCATGCGATACGCCCGAAACCGAAGCGAAGAAGCGATTGAAACTGCCAGCAATCGATGTCATATCAGATTTAAAATGTTTTTTTATCGCGTCATCCATAGAACCAGCGGAGCATCCTTTTACTTCATTTACGAGGGCCCAAGTCTTAGAAGCGTCGAAACGAGAGCGATAAAACTTTTCGTGGAAATGCTGACGTTTTCTGGAACGGATAAGGGCATTGACACGATTCCTTTGACTTTGATATTGCAATCTGAATTCTTTATTATCTGGAAAACAACGACACCGTGCCAATAAAACATCGTTCTCTTTGATGGCAGAAAGGATGTCAGTAGTTACCCACGGCTGATTCTTTCTTTGTTTTTTTTATATTAATGGTGTTTGTGCTCATGGTCTTAAAGTTTGAAAGTGTATCGACCAGCTTTAAGTAGGCATCCTGATAGTTCCAGTTTTCAATGAGCATATCCCAGTTATAGGCAGAAATTAGTCTATCGAAGTGAAGTGAATCAATGACTGTTACTTGTGATTGCCCTACTAGTTCAGAAATGACATCAAAGGTTTCTTTTTCTCGCGAGACGTTCACGCGTTTATCTTGCGCTTCTTAAACTCAACACAGGTGCGTATTTTAGTTTGTGGAACCTAGATAATGTTCTACTTGGGTTGCAAAGTGTACTTTATACAGTTGGATTTGGCTCTCCTGAGCCAATAAAGAGCATTCAAGAGCATAGGGTTTTCCGGCCGTTTTAATATTTTTAGCACAGAACAGGGGCAGTTGGTTACAAAAAATGGAACGTGCCAGTGCCTTTGGGTTGAATTTCCCCTGATATTGTGAACTGTGGTCTATGCGTAGGATTCCATGTTTTCAGAGTTTATTATTATTTATTTTTTTATAGAGATTCGGAGTGTGTCTTCTAGAGCATATGTTTCGCTAAAAGTTTGGGGATTAACGTTTTTTTTTTAGCTTTCCAATTTTTTGAAATTTGGAGTTGAATTTTACTTTTTCCTAATGTTTTCTAATATAAAAACATTTGTACGAATACCGACTATAACAAAGTCGGTTATGACGAAATAGCGGCTGCAGCGAAGCGATCACAATTTCCCATTCCGTTCTGCACTTTTTCAATGCATTTGTGTCTGTTTCTTGCGAAAGAAATTGAGCGGCTCCCGCGGATATAGCAAAAACAATTGTGATAATTACAAAAAAAACATTTTGGAAAGTTAATTAAGTTACGGACTGCCGCACTTTGCTGCCGCGGCCAAGAAGCCACCCAAACAGGCTGCAGAAGATGCTGGAAAGATCGCCGGCGGCAGACTCTGCCACGTCATCTGCTCCCCGCTCCCTGTCTGGGAAGTGGCTTTACCGCATCGCAGCGGAGAGGCCGTCGTGGCATGCGGTAGCGACTAGCGACAACGTTCTGGCGGAGACGACGGAGAGAGCCTAGATTTAAGAGAGGGAGCAGTAAGTACGCCTGCATTTGATTGTCGCGTGGCCAGTGTGGCGAAGGAACTGGGCGGAGAGGGGGACAGGTTTGCCGAAGGTGAACGCTTTTGAGTTTTGACACCTTGCATGCTGCAGCTCATTTTGCAAACGCGGCCCAAAAACCACGTAACCCCAATCGAGCAGTTGCCCCATCTCTTAAATCTAGGCTCTGTATACCGACAACAGACAAGCTTGAGCGCGAACTCGGTGCCGTGCGCGCTCCTTTGGTTGCTTCGTGATCCGTGTCGGCGTCGAGTCGGTGAGGTCGCTTTTGTGCGAAAGTCTACTTCGCCCAAGCACGGATTCGGCGAATCATCGCCAATGATGGAGAGTCCCGGCCCCGCCGGCACCTCGACGGAAAAGACGAAGACAATCGCCTTGAATCAAAAGCGTGTCACCCTCAACGGTGTGCGCCTAAACGTAAAAAATGCCGTCCACCGCCGGCTTCCTCCGCGGGGCCGTCACAGCTGTCGACACGGTCCGTATGTAGCAGGATCCTTTTTTCGATCGGAGCTTCTCGTAGTTCGAAGCTCCCTCGAACTCGAAGCACGCGGAGCAATAGCTCACGCTGCAGAACCCGGAGATCCTAAATTCAATACCCACCCCTGACCGTTTCGTTCTGGATGAGCATCGTACCGGCGTGCGATCGTTTATCACTACTGCGTGGTGCACGTTAAAGACCCCAGGCTAGCGGCTGTACCGCACTGGCGAAATTGCTCATCTACAGCTGAGAGACAAGTCACCCGTTGAGGAAGACTATTTAAGTTCAGGCTGTATAAACACAACCGCACCAATTTACGTTTCACTTAAAAACAAGTTTTACTTAATAAATGTCGGTATACTTTGAATTAGCCAAACATGCATAAAACTTTTAGCAGCCCTCTTCACCCTATTAAATCACCAGGTTTACATATTTCACTCATACACAAACAAAACCACTCCTCCCTCAAAGAAGCACACATATTATGGTCCAACCTGGACACGGGAACTAGTGGCTTCTGTCGTGGTCCAGATTCAGGAGTGCATTGGCCCCATGTACTGAAATAACCTTGACAAGATAAACGGGACACTTCCTTTTGTCAATAGACTAGGATAAAAAAAAAATTGGCCTTTGCTCAAGATCACTAGCCCAATGCATTGACGAGCTTTCTTCGTAAAATACCGTGATTTTTTTTTTGCTATTGGGACTTTTAAATTTTGAGTTTTTCGGATACATCTGAATCGCGGAAAATTTTACCGCCGAGAATCTTTTAGAGTTAATCGAATTTATCCGAAAACGCGAAACCGTATCTATGCTCTGTTTCGTACTTAGTGTGCAACGCTGTCAAAGTTACTGGCGCGAGCATGGGGCTTAATCTAGTTGATCATTTGCACGCGTTCTCGCGCAAACAAAACCAGGGATGAAGCCACGCGCTCGCGCCAGTAGCTTTGACAGCGTTGCACGCTAAGTATGAAACAGAGTATAGAAGTAACAGCCAATACACGGAACGAAGCGAATTTCTCCGGTAGAACATGGGGTCTTCCAAATGCTGCCCACACGCCTTAATTTTCTTTTTAAAATTTGAACCGTCACGACAGTTGGCGCCGCCAAAATTTAGGCTGAAAAAGAAACGTTATTTGTGATAAAGATGTATTCAGAACTCCAGCGGTGCGTAATTAATCCCCTGTCCATTGTTACGGATTTCACTGCACACACCTTGAAATACGATAGTTTCACGCCTCCACCTTCGCGTCTTTTTTGCTGGGTGGGGTCTCCTTTTCCAGAGTTGCATAGCGTGCCAAGATTTAATATTTCTGCTAGAACATGATCCCGTGGTTTATGGGTGGCGTTTGCGGAACGAGCTGCGAGGAGGGGACGAAAGCGTTGATCGTCTGCAAGCGTCCCTGCCTTTCCGCCCACTTTTCTCATCCCCACATGACAACGCAACGCATGCGCACTTGCGACCAATCCGTCCAGAGGCGTCCGCCATTGATTTGCACACGCTTTCCACGGTACGATGTGCGTTCTCTCTTGAGTATGGATTGTCTAAAGTAGCAAACACTGAAACTTAAAACACGGGGCACATACAGATTCGAACGCGAGTCACCGCGAGATCGCTGCTTCAAATGCCGCATTGCAATGAGTTCAAAGAGAAACTTGGCACGCGGCATTCGAACCACGGGTGTTGCGGTGGCTCGGATTTGCAGAATATCTTTTGTATGATCTTTGAGCAGTGCGACCTCGACTTTAAAGGGGTATCGAAACGAAATGTTTGCACTTATTTCCTCGTTAATATGTGGTCCATGTCGTGCCGCACTCGCTTAGTCTAGGATTTCTGGGCTGCAGGCAGAGAGGCCAAGAAAACTAATTTTAAAACGAGTGAGCATATTTCAAAATTCCGTCTAGTGGCGGTCTGTGAAGCTCAGTTGGAATACCGCCACGTCATGAGTTCCTAAGAAGCAGCGCCAGTTTGCGGCAGTATGGCTCGCTCGTGGTGTTACTCATACAGTCCTGAATCTGACTTGGCGGAGAGCGCTAACGCGCTTACTATATACTGCGTTTACTCACGAGCTGAGACTGCAGACAAAGTAAAAAGCGCGAGCTAGCCCGCGCTTCTGGCTTTGAGACGTGCATTTCCAGCGCAAGCGCTCTTTCTGCGAACAAAATTGGGGTGTGTGTATGCTTATACAGCCTAGAACTTGGTCTGCCTCAACGGGCCACGAGTCTCTCAGCTGTTGATGAGAAATTTAGCCAATGCAGCACCCCTGCCCGTTTCGATCTGGATGAGCCTTGTACCGGCGTGCGATCGTGTATCATTTCTGCGCGATGCACGTTAAAGATCCCAGGTTTCTGCGAAAGATCGCTTCAAAATAGCGACCTCGAGCTCTCGTGCTTCTGGGATTGGCTGCAGTCTCAGCATAAAGGGATACTTTAACGAAATTTGAAATATACCCGTCGTGTCCAGAAATAGGCTGAATATTATCCAGAATATCCGTAAACGACAATCGCACGTTTGTATTTTTAGACTGATGGCTGTATTTTTCGTTATAAACGGCCCACTCTGGCAAGCGCTCGGAGAGCAGCCAGCCAGTGACGTAGGTTGTCTTGGGACGAGCAAACATGGCTGAGGCTGACGTCGTCAGGATTCCCTCGCCGTTCCAGCCACTGAAGCGGTTGAAGCACGCCAGCGATCAGGCCACCGCAACTAACCGCAAAGCTGCTTTTGTGTGCATTTTGAGTGACGGGTTAATCTTCTATAATCTTGTAGTGGTAAAATAGCGACGTCTCGTACACACAGAAGAAATTTCCGGTGAGTGTCCCTCCCTTCTTCTCTTGTGGTGGCCGGAAAGCTGCTGGTATGACATAAGGTTCAAAGCATGTATAGTTCTAGACGAGACACTCATCGTCACTACCTGTCAAGGGTCCTAGACGGGCATTACAAACGAGGCTTTAGCGACATCCACTTGGTGCTCTTTGCTAATCGTTTAATTCGTTTTAAATTTCCTTTTCGTGTCATTTTAACAAGATATTGGTGTGTCCGATGTCATACTGCTTCTTTGAATACGTTTACACCAAAAATATGCGCCGAACTTTAGTTGTAGTATCCCTCTTAGGGTGAACGGAGTATACGTTGTATATGTTAATGCTTTCACAGTGCTTCCGCAATGTACGATCCACAGCACCAAAATCGCAGTTTATTTTGCAGACGTTAGGTAGCACTTGATCTGAGGATGCGGAGAGCACTGCCAAGCCAACCAAACACCCCCGAGTGTGCTGTGCTTAGCGCGCTCAAATAGTGCACCCGGTGAATACCTTATACACCTTTGCAAGTGGGATCCCGGCTTAACCTCGAACCGCGCGCCGAGGTGAGGTGAACCTACTCTTAAACCAGGACGTTCATGCTTGTCGTATAATGCTGCCAAGCGTCTCCTGCTGAAACATACACCACTGAGCGCAAAATAATAAAATTATAGAACGTACAGGTGTACGTTTTATACTTTTTTATATAAAAGCCAAAGCTTTATACCTTTAACTTTTAGCTTTAACTTTAACAAGGCCCATAAGAGCACGAGGAATTAAATAAAATACCTAAACCAGTAACAAATCGAAAAATTATAAGAATATCTAAAGTCTCAAAGTGCTCATCGGAAAACGAAAGAAGCCGCATGGACATTGCATCAACGATGGCTGCGCTGGCTGCAGCTAGGGCTTCCACGACGTGCAGGAAAAGAGGCTGCGATCGTTAAAAGGTCAGCTCCCACCCTCCAAGATGCCTCGTGCCACAATATTTGGTGCCATGATTCTGTATGGATACTTCCTCCTGCGTTCCGAAACAACAAGTGTGTCGCTAACGTTGGCCGTCGGCGATACACCAGACGCCGCCATCTTGTCATCGCGCACCGCAATGACGTGCCCCTGGCGCAGCTTAGCATGGCGCAGACGTTACGCGGCGCCAGCATCACTCAAAATGGCAGCGCATAGGAGCTTTCTTGCAAACGTGTTGCTTGCAGATTGCAGGCGTCGCCACTGCTGGGTATTGAAGGTTATTTCTACTTACAGAATCCCTTGAGTTTACTATTAGCGTCAAGATGTTTCGGTGGCACCCTCTTATGGTTTTTTTTTTTTGCGACGTCAGGACCAGGCTTTGCCCCACCATGATGTCACGAGTTGTATTCCTGGCTACTTATCATCAGTTGGGAACTACAAGTTCAATGCTGCGTGTAAAAACCATGAAGAACCTTCGAGTCATTGCATTTTTAGAGAAACACTGTCAAAGTTGACAGTCTGCCATCGTTCTCATTTCTGTTGATGAAAGCAAAATTAATCCAAATAAAGACGTCATAGTGAGCGTTGGGCCAATCGCGAATGCAGATCACAGCGACGCTTTTGGACGCGCACGTCGACAGTACTTCTGCGGTGTGAAACTAACACTGTTAACCGAACGCTCATGGCACATAAAATACCGGCGTGGCCGCGAATGAAGTTACGGGCAAGCTATGTATTCACCGCATACAACGAGGGCGTAGGATTATTTAGAGCCCCAGTAGACTTTCGATCGTGTATTTATTTGTTCTCCAGCAACACACAGCAATCGGGTAAGAAGATTTGCATTCGGAGAAGTACCTGTAATATATTTGTAAGAACCTGCGCGCTTTTTAGAACGTAGTGCAAATAACAAAGGTACCTGAAACAAAAGAAAAAAAACAAGAGGAATACCGGAAACGCGCAGGGGTCCGCCGATAGCGGGCGGCAGCGAGCTTGTTTGCAAACAAACATCGGTGAATAAACATCGCTCGTAACATCGCTCGGCAAGGCTCGTAACTAGAGTACCCTTGGCACGGATGGACTGAATAGGCGCTCGCTGTCTAACGCCCGCTCCGGTGAGGCATGATAGCACTTATGTTTCCAAAGTGGCACTGGCACATAGAAGGCTCAAAACGCCAATGGGCGGTCGGAAAATCAGCGATAGCGGGGCCGCAGGATGTTTCCCCGCAATGCTCAGAGACAACTTTCTCCACCTATGCATGCAATCAAAGGTACAGGAGCACGCGCTTGAGCGCTGATCAAAGCTGTGCACGCGTGCTCTCTTTCCCTCTTTGGAGATGCCACAGAAAGTTCAAAGCAAGCTAGAGACTTCGACAATGAAGAAGCGAACGCGTAAATCTTTTCGAAATTATCGCGAAGACTCCTATGCCCTATTCCTTACGTTGTGTTGGAAATGCGCGTGAGGTGTTGCTAGATATTCTCGGTGACTGGCAGTGACCATTAATTCTGAGTATGCATTCTGAGAATCACTAAAAAGAGCATAATTACAGCGCAGTCGAAGACCCGAATGCTGACTCTCCCAGAGGTAATGCCACGGCACTGAAATCGCTGGGTACGAGCATTCTCTCGTTTATTCATATTATTGCCATCAAAGCAAGAATCTGCTAAATGCTTCACTAAGGAAATACAGGGCCTTAGGCACACACCGTAGATGAATAGTTGTTGACAACAAGGTTCTTTCTTTGTATCTTCTTTTCACGCGGCGCTTAGGGATTCCATCATCGCCGGGCAACTGGTGGAGAGACACGCCAGAGGTCTTCCCCGATGTTGACGTGCAATTCGGAACGCGACAATACACAATTGGGCCACGAGAAACACACCCCTTTGAGCAGCAGGGCTAGCAGGGTGGAACAGCGAGAATAGTAAAGGGTGCCAGCGCCCCCACGGAGAAATATGCACACGCTTTACTTTGTGACGAAAAAGGCCGTATGGAAAAGAAGCACTCGAATCCAGTCCGGTCGTGCATGAACTATTGACGTCACGAGCGCCATACGCATGGCGCCTCTCGCTGGCCGACTGTAAAGCGAAGGGTAGAGTGCTCGCGCTGTCGTCATTTTGTTTCCGTCCCCTTTCAAGTCGCAGTCACAGCGCTCCTACACTATACAAAAAAACCTCGGTGTTCGCTGCTGATGTGATGGCAGAATTCACTAAGCACACAACTTAAAACATGTTCGGAACATGTCTGCTTTGTAGGAATGTATGCTTCAAACATTCGAGCATATCGGACACAGTTTTTGTATGCCCAATATGACAGGACCGTCATACAAGGGAAGAAACACGCTTTAGACAGTAGAGAGTTTTGTTGAACCGTTTTTGCGTATCGGACACAGTGCGATGGGCCCTCCGGTATACGAACTGCGCACGCACTACCTCAGACGACTCACATATGCGCAGCGCGTACCGGAGGGCCCATTGTACCGTATCGGATTGCAAAAACGGTTCCTTAACACTCTCTAGTGTCTGCAGACTGTATTTTGTATTGTGCATTAGCAGTGTGAATACAGCTTTAGTCTAAAGATGCTGCAAACCTGCCGTTTTCTTTTTCGAGTCACTCTCTTTACCCTTGTCCGCCTTGTTCGAGTGCCGCAGACCGACTTCGGCACCACGCTTTCATCATCAACTGGGCTCGCAGGCATCGAGGTCCGCCGCCCTCATCTCTCCCGGCATCTGGACTTCTTAGCGAGCACCGAGACGCGCGGTAATGATGGAGCTGTCAGACCGCGGTCACAACCACATTTTGCTTCCGGAGCAGTCGAAAGCGTCGGTGGTCGTATGTGAGTTCTATTTCAAGCTGGGCTATCGATCGGTCTCGACGAGCTGCGCTCTGTCCGCGCTGTGGTCATCCACGGCTCGTGGCGTTGACGAAATGTTTGGGAGAAAACGCATTACGGGGAACACGATGCCCTGCCTCCAATCTCAGAAATATGCAGAGATTTGGGCGTCACTTCAAGGAACTACTATAGACGAGTGAATTCTTAATAAAACTATTATATACTTCCGTTTTGTTTGTGTGTGTAGAAACATTACATGGGAGGCGGGCCACTTCTGAAAGAGGGACTGTGGACCGAAGCTCGACGGCAGGCGCATGCGTCTTGGCGTCGCTGAGTGGATCCACTGGCAAACACAGGTCTTCACTTTCTTGGTGGTATTGGACTGATTCCGACAAAACAAAACAACAACTAAAAAAGAACGCTCGATTTTTGCGGCGTACCCACTTGGAATCTCGCACGAAAGAAGTGTCACCATGGCGTGCTCTCGGAAGGCCTCGCCGCGGCTCGGTCGGAACAAACAGCCTTGCGGTGGCGTCGTTCGACCAAAGGAGGAGGAGGGGAGATACTCGAGGACCCAAAGCTCGAATTGACCGCTTTAGTCACGCGAGGCCGCTCAGGAAAGCGCGGCTGGTGACGCCCATCGGGAAACGGCACCCTAAGCCGGAGGGGGCGGCTCCGTCGGGTCGGAAGACTGTATCCTTCTCGAGCGTATTAGCTTGCTTACCGGGAAAACGTGGCGGTGTCACTAAGTCGATGTGACTCTCATAGAACCCCACTTTATACGAAACACTTTCTATGGCTTTTGGGGGCGTCCGTGCGTTCGTGTGCTCGTGTTTGTGTACATGTTTGTATCTGCGTTTGTGCGTGCGTTCGTGCGTGCGTGCGTGCGTGATTCGGAGTGCGCTTGTGTGTGTGTTTATCGCTGTGTGTTTAGTTATGTGTGCCTTTGCGTGCTTGTGTCTGCTTGTGTTCATAAGTTTTCTTGTTTAGGTGCGCGTAGTTCTTGTCGCTTGGATGGCTGTTGAAAATACGACTTGGCTTTGCTAGCGTCTGGTTTCAATGCGATTTCTTGCGAATGAAACTGTAAATAAAACATAAATAGAAACTTTCACTACAGCTCTACTTAACATAGACACCAACACAATTGCTAGTGATTTGCCGCCTATAAAAGAGCCATCTTCAATGAGGACTGAGACAAATGAGCCTAGAAGCCAGGCGGTCACTATTTAGCGCGTATGCACTTTGTTGGCGTCCGTGTGATGTTAAACCGGAGTAAACATTTTTAATCGTGAATTCCGCCGGCTTCTGCAGCATTTTTGCATTAAACAAAGACGTTTAGCGAGTCTATTTTGCCCCTTTCACTTAATGTTTACTAACACTCGGCATGGATTTCCCTCCAAAATGCCAGTGATTCGCTGCTCTACGTTTGGCCAACAACTTTGACATTCTGCTCCCAAAGTGCTTCCTCAGTGGCTTAAAAACGGCCGTTTGGTGGCTCACGATTCATATTTCAAACGTTCCGAAACTACCTACCCTGTTACACCGAAAAGCGAGGAAATACAATGCAGAAAAAATGACTCCTCACATAAAAAAGAAAAAACAAAACATAAAATGCTACGCTCAAACTAGGTCTGTGTGCCAATATACCCAGACTACGTCTGGTTATAGACAGTGTTTGTGGTAACGCGTTACAAGTAACGGCGTTATCAGTAACGTAGCAACGTACTCGTTATCGGTAACGTAGTACTGTACTCGTTATCGTTACATATCGAGAACAGCGTACCGTTGTCACGTTACTTGGAAATTACAAGAAACGTAGTCACGTTACATATTCTTCCAAAGACTTTGAAAAATTACTCTCGCATTTTTTTGTGTTGTTAGGTGCACAGCCGTATAAATTTTGCGTATTTTTGCGTTTTTTTTTCTCGTGTTTTTGTGTGTTTCTTTTTATTTTTGGGAGTATTTAGGTGGAACAGTAAAAAAAGGTATAGTAATTATGTTTAGTTTCTGAATGAATCTACTTTTTCTTAAAATATGGCGCTCATGCGTACCTGTAACGTAAAACATAACACGAAATAATCCCTAATTAAAGAAAAATTAACGCAAAATTAACGCGCATTACGTTTTGCTGGTAACGGTTACGCGTTCCTTTTATTTGTAAGTAACGAGAAGCGTATTTCGTTACTTTTTTTTTGTAACACCTACAACACTGGTTATATCTGATGTAGGTTTGGTTGCACCCGCGATAGGAAAGAATTTTGAGTTTCTAATCCAAATGGCCCCAGTGAAAGCCTTCTTCAGCGACCAGTGTACAAGATAACGTGACGCGTTTAAACTTTTATTGCTTCGAAAGACTGGGATGTAAAATAGGTTATTATTTTTTTTTTAATAAACGCGATTAGCTACGCAAAAACTCTCGACAGTGGTTAAAACCAGGACTACTTCGAAGCGCCCTCTTTGTAATAGAGGTCTGGATGTGCAGGATTAGTGACGTTCTGCTTTGAAGACAATGAAGAGTAAGTCCACTAACCTGGTTTTACACAAAATACGCTCGAGTAATAAGGAGAAGTATTTCAGTAAGCGGTCGACATTGAAAGGAATACCTCGCGCTATCTGGAGGCTCTTCACTTTGTCCATTTGTGCGTTGGCGACATCGGGGGTGATAATTTATGGACAATTAGTTCGCTCAAAATTTTGTACCGAGGCTTCTTGTTCATAGTGATTTTATGTACAAAAAAAGGGGAGGGGGGGAGGTTTATACGCGTTTACATTCATTTATGTAGCGTATCGTTTGACTGGCTTTATGTCGTCTTCCTATTTTATTTGTCTTCTCGTATGCACGTTTTGAACGTAGGTATTCTCGATAGATGTATTCATTAAGTCAGAACCTGCTAGGGCAAGGAAGGCTTTTGTCCAGTTCAGCAGATATCCGGGTGTTCTCCTTTTTTATTATTTTCGCTCGAAGATTGGAATGTACATATACCAGATCCTATCGAGAAACAAAAACCAGGTTTTTCGGCACTCGTAAATAGACTACGCAGAGCGTACATTTAAAACTCCGTGAGACTCTAAAGAATCAAATGAATGGCATTACCTAGGTCAAAAGACGGAAACGAAAATCAAACTCTCTCGAAAGGATCCTCACATTGTGAGAGCATATAGCATTAATTTCAGTGAAAACAATGATAAAACTTGAGCAAACAAGAAAACAATATCTCGTCTTCCTCGCTAACGACTGTTTGTTTTGTGCTGAGATAACTGAGCTAACCGTTTACTTAGTTTGTTTGCTCTACTAACGACTAGTTCTTAGTTAGCTCAGTCACGGTCGGCACATCGTATTTTGTGCAAAATGCCTGAGACCATTGAGTATGGGTTTAAGTTGTGTGAGGACGCACTCTTTTATTAGGACGTGCTCCAGCGTACATTAACAAAAAGCTATATTAACTCAATCTGGAACACGTTTTTTTTTTTCCGCAATGTGTTCCAGTTAAACAGCTGTACCTTTTATAACACACGGTAGCTTGCGCCACCTACCATGGAAATTAAAAACAAAAAGCATCATGCCTCCCTTCGCTCTTTTAAGCAAATTTGCTTCCCCTCTGCAATTTTCTAAAAATAACCAGGCGGCGTGCGATATCACCAGTTTGACCTCTGTGGGATTGGGCAAAAAAACTCAAAACATCACCCTCCGCCTCTTCCCCGGAGAAAGAGTCACCAATTTTTGTCTGATTAAACCTAGTCGGCGTTACTTCAGCACCAGGCCCACTACGAGAAAGAGTTGAGCCTTTGGGCTGAAGCAAGGTGATAGGGAGTCCAGTGGCGTCACCAGAGTCAGCGGCACCCGAGGCGGTAGCCCGCCGCGACCCACCCCCCCCCCCCCCCCCCCCCCCCCGCGCGTAACCCGCCGCGACTCCCCCCCCCCACATCCCGCTCTGCGTGCCCGCCGGACCCCCCCCCCCCCCGCTCTCGTGGCCCGCCGCGACACCCCCTGAGCGCTGCACTCGGGCGGTCTGCCCCCCCCCCCCTTGAGACGCCACTGGGGAGTCACAATTTTTCTCTGGACCGCCTGTCCCCAGCTGTGTTAGGTGTACTTCATTTAATTCTCCAAACATAATTTTGAGCAGTATTTTAATCTCCTCTTTGCTATTAAACTGCACTTATCGTTTGTTCTTTCATTTTATTCTGCAAACCGCAGCGCGCCGGCTAAATCCGTCGCACACCCCGGGAGGGCCCATGTCTCCTTGCACTCCTTCATTTCGTGTATTTCTATGCGCCACCAGTGCCAGTCTGGCCACGCTCCTCTGCCAATCCCTACACTTGACTGGACCTCAGATTTTATGCATAATACTGCATTGCCAAAAGATAACGCCCGCTTCATGGCACTTTTTCATATTCCCCTAAGAATTTCATATCCACTGTATTTCCATGGCGTCCTATGTTTCATAATTGGTACATTTCTTTTTCATTTCTTTAGTTTATTTTAATCCTGTTATTATAATTATTCTTTCCTCCATTCAGCCATACTCCTAGCTATAAACCATTATTCCCGACTTGTCTCTAGTGAATTTCAGGCCCAGGAAATCTTCCTCTCCACAGATCTTAACCTGCTCCTGTAACCTATCCCGGTAATCAGTACAATGTCATCTGCGTAGAACATTCCAGGTATAACTTGGCTTGCTTTTTCCCCTCTCTTCATATGTGACACATCAAAACCTTAATTGCACTCTTATAACTTATTTTCTATTCCACTCAGATATATCATAAAAAGCAATGGCGATAAAAGAGAACTCTGCGTAATCCTCTTTTTATTTCTGCCGGTTCTGTTATCTCTGCTTCTCGTGTTATAACAACCTTATAATTTTCGTATACTTATTGATAAAGCCTAATCAAATATCCATCTAAGTCGTACTCTCTCAGCTGTACCCAAAGCTGTCCACACTCAGATTGTCATACACCCCTTTAATTCCTAGATATGTTATTTATAATTGTTTTTACTCATCCGAACCATCACTATACCTTGAGTGATGATGAATAAGTTGTCATCAAATCTTCTATATCTTCTTAACCCGTTTTGAAGCTCACCTAAAATGTTTTCTGCCCGTTATTTTTCTACTACCTGCATCGCTAGTTTGTACAGGACCGATGTTACTGTTATTGGTCTGTATGACATTATGCTATCCTTATTTCTCGTGCCTTTAAAGAGTAATCTCATTATGTTTAGTTTCCAATCTCTGGGTATCTATCCCCCCCATTATTATTTGATCAGTTGTTTTGTCTTAACAATAATTTGCTTTTTTTTCTCCCTAGTGTCTTCACTAGTCTCATTATTATGCCATCTAGGCCTGTCGCCGTTCCAGCCGGTGCTTTACTTTTTACTCTGCCCCATTACCCCGTGGTCATATGAGTTGTCTCGTTAGTGTTCTCGTCTTGTGCCGTGTTTCTGTCGTTGTTTTGCCCAATCTCGTTCGGCTTAGCTTCTGCGAATGTTGCCTTGATTTTTCGTCTCCTCTCCTCTCCGCGCCCTCTCCACTTATTTCCTCGTGTGTGGTCAATGAACAATGAACCCTTCTGTATTTCTCCCCTGTCCATTAATCTGCTCCCAGTACCTCTTTGCTGCATTCCTATCATTTTGATTTACCTCCATCATCCACTGCACGTCAGCTTTCCCAATCGTGGTCTAGATTTGAGAAGATGCCTCTATTTTTCTTTTCCTAAAATATATCTCATTTCGACGTTACTTTAGCGGGTTTGTCTCTCCTTTCTTCTCCCATCTGTGGTCCCTTGAAGCCTCTTGTCGCCCTGCTATGACCGCGTTCCCTTCTCTGTCTCACCAGCTCTTCGGTATGTGTTTCCATATTATTCTTCATCTTTGTTTGATTTTGAACTTTTCAAACTTTCTTTTAAAAGTGTTTACTACAGAGTGTCTCAAATAGCGGCCAGGTTGTTTAAATCGACCGCAAAAATTGGTTTCTGAATTTATCGCGCTACGATTTTGTGCAGCGTTGGCCACAGGCAATTGATTGTTTCTAAAAAAAACTTGCAAAGAACAAACTTACCTGAAAAAAAGTAAAAAAAAAGGCTTAGCTCTAATCGAAACGCAGCGAAGCTACCGGTCTTCAAACAAAGGGGCGTCGTTTGGCACGGGAATCAAGAGAAGGCGCAAGCGGTAACGACGCCAACTGCCGCCAACGAACGAGCGTACGGCACCGAGAGCCGGCGTCATTAACAGAGCATATTTTCGACTCAAAAGCGGCGCGAGCTTTTACGATGTCAGTTGCCAATGCATGATTTTCTTATCCTTACTAATAAAACACATTGAATGGACACATAACCGATTAAAACATTTGTTTGTCGGGTTATTTTGACAGTTTTTTTCGGGGTGCTTAAGTCGTCTGCTTTGCAGTTCCTTGTTGTTACCGCGCCTGTTTTTGGTTCTTCCCGAGTTTTCGCCGCCTGCGGAACGCGCGCCGCTTTTGAGTCGAAAAGCTCGACTGCTAATGACGCCGCGGCTCTCGGCGCCGTATGATCGTTCGCTGGCGGCAGTTAACTCGCGACCGCTTGCGCCATCTCTTGTCTCCCATTCCAAACGGCACCATTTGTTTGAAGACCGGTGGCTTCGCTGCATTTCCATAGGAGTTAAACCTTTTTCTTTTTTTTAACTTTTTCCTCCACTAAGTTTGCTCTTTGCACATTTTATAGAAAAAGTGCACAATCTGCGGTCAACGCTACACAAAGTTGTAGCGCGATAGGTTAAGAAACCGATTTTTGCGGTCGTTTTAAGGTGCCCCACCGCTATTTGAAACAGCCCTATAAATTGTCATAGGTTCATTCTCTCTCCAGTTGTCTGCATAATATATTCCCAATTCGTTCTGATACTTCTTGTAGTTGGGCGTCGTTTAGGGTCGATTTGCTTTCTCGTTCAAGAAACTGTCTCTGATTCTGCTGTACCAAACTTTATTTTAAGTCGCTTATTTTAATTACTTAAAAGATTTTCGTGCATTCCTTATCTATCTTCATTTGTACTAGTCTGTTATACAATTTGCTAGAGATTAAACACTAATCAATTGTTGAGTGCGAATTGTTTCTCTCCCACGCTATTTTTCCGTCGCATTTTATTTGGCCATTAAAAAGCACTACATCAAGAGCGTCGCAAAATTCTTGTAGCATTCTCCCTGTTGAATCTGCATATCCACCGAAGAATTCTAAATGGGCATTCATTTTTCCTAAGACAATTATTTCCAGATCAGTGCCCATTTCATCAACATCTTTTGAAATACACGTCAAGTGCTGTGCAATTTCTTCTCTTGAATCAGTCCCCGTTTTCAGATAAACAAATCCTATAAGCCTGTCTGAACCTCTGATATTACCTTTTAATCACATGTGTTTTCTGAAGCTTTCCCTCTCACTTTCTGAGCCCTCTCTTTTCCCTGGCATTCCCAATCCGCCTCTTTTCCGTTCCCCTTCACAGCAATTGCATCCCACCCAAAAATAACCTGCCAAGTAGTGTGGTTCCTCCATATCTCTAAGATTCGTCTCTGCCACCATACACTACGAAATCTTCATAACTTAATTGTTCCGCAACCTCTTCCCGCGCTAGGCTTCCTCCCGCCCTCCCTATTTTGACCCTCAGCAACCGGAGGGCTTTCCCGTATTCTAAAAAACACTCTTGCCCAAGAGGCATTTGGAGGTCACGCATGATTGTCTGACATGCCGATAAAAAGAAGTTCGGCACTAGTTTCTTAGCCTTATGACACAAGTTCGAAGGGTATAATTCAAATATTAAGCTAAACCAAAACAAACTGGTACTAAAAAAAAAAAGCTTCTTGAAATGCGACAGTTTGTGTACGCTGTTCAGAAAATTGTGCAGCGTTTCTGAAATAGCTGGAATCTTCTTTTTCAGATACAATAAAGAAAGATTGTTTGTTTCAGCGGCCACCAGTCGCCTAGCGGGCGCGACGAGCTGCGTTTCATTTCAGGTGAAAGTCAATTTATTCTTGCCTAATTGCCTACAAAACCGGAAAGCTATAAAGAAAAGTCAGCACGACCAACAGAATACCTCACAATTGCAGGGGTAAAGCAAAACGCTTCAGCTCTGCTCAGTTAGGGATGAAAAATGTTCTCGAGTCTCCCCAAGCCACAAAACCTCGAGAACCAATAAAAATAAAAAAGTTAATTTTCTTGCTTATGTTCGTAGCTTCAGAAAGTGTTTCTTAGTGTTTGAATTGGGCGGCCCGAAATTTCTTTTCAAGAGAGCCTCCCTTGAGACGGCGCTTGCATTGGTGACTGATCCCTTGAGATTACGTCTTGTCATTTCGTGCATACCCGGTGGTGACAGCGAAAGCTTGCTCGGTGCTTCGGCATATCAGGCGGCACAATACCAGCTTGTTGGAAATCCTAAAACTTAAATCCCCCGATGATGTTGGACACACAAAAATATATGACAGGCGGTCTTTCCCAATGGATTAAGTTTGCGAGCCCGTGCCTCCGTAAGCTTTCTATTCTCAATATTTCAAGATACTCCAAAAACTGTAGCATGTCCACGGCTTGCTTCGCCCTTTTTGTTTGTGTTGTTATTTGTAAGACATTGCGGCTAAAAGTGGGTTTCGCAAGCCGTTGCCACGTGTTCGTTACTTTCCTATTGGTAGAACGTGTTATAGTGTTCGTGGTATAACGCACTTCTCGGAAAATCAGCCTACCCAGCTATGGACACCTTCGATCCACTTCCCTTGAGATGCATATGTCCTTCGTTGTTTTTGTATATTCCACTTCAATTTTTTTTCTATCGTGCATTTGTTTTTTATCTGTGTCTTGAAGAATTTTAGGTAGCTTACATTTTGTTTGAGGCGACACAGCGCTGGTGAAATATTCTCCAAAGAGGTATCAAACACTTTATCGCACGCTTCCTACTGACAAAGCTCTCTCTATCTCTCTCACTCTTTCTTTTTCTTCTTTTCTTTTTATTTCTATACGAGACTTTAAATTTGAATGACCCGAGAGACTGTTCAAGCTAAATCATTAGTAAATATAGGATATTATTATTTCACGAATTTCACTTCGTCGAGCAGCTGAACTTTTGCGCTATAGTACTCTACGCAGGTTAAGCTTCTTTTAGATTTATTAGCGCCGGTTGAAAACTTATGCATGTGTGCGTGTGTATGTGTGCGCGTGTGCGTACGAGCGTGCGTGAGTGTGCGTGTGCGAGCGTGCCTGTGTTTGTCTGTGTATGTGTATGTGTGCGCGCGTGTGCGCGAGTGTGCGTGTGCGCGCGTGCGTGCATGTGTGCGCGTGCGCGTGTGTGTGTTCGCGTGTGTGCACGTGTGTGGAAGCCTGTGTGTGTGTGCGCGCGTGTGTGTGCGTGCGTACGAGTGCACATATGCGTGTGTGCGCGTTTGCGCACGTGCTTGCATACGTGTGTGTGTGCGTACGCGTGTACGTGAGCGTGCGAGGGCGTGCGTGCGTGCGAGTGTGTTCGCACGCGCGTGTGTGTGTGTGAGTGTGCGTGTGCGCGCGTCTGTGTCTGTGTGTACGTGGGTGTGTGCGTGTGTTTGTGTGTGTACGTGAGTGTGCTTGTGTGCCGTGAGCGCGTGCGCGTGTGGGTGCGTATCTATGTTCATGAGTTTGCATGTGCGCGCGTGCGTGTGTGTGTGCGTAAGTGCGCGTGTGTGCGCGTGCGTGCATGCTTGTGCGCGTGTGTGTGCGTGTTTGTGTGCGTGTGCGTACGCGTGAGTGTGCGTGTGCGCGCGTGCGTATGAGTCTGCGCGTATGTGTGCGTTTGTGAGTGTGCGTGTGTGCGCGTGCGTGCGTGCGTGCGCGCGTGTGTGTGCATGTGCGTACGCGTAGTGCGTGCGTGTGCGGGCGTGCGTGCGCGTGTGTGTGCATGTGTGTGCGTGCGTGCGCGTTTGCGTGTGCGTATGCGCGCGTGTGTGCGTGCGTGTGTGTGTGCGAAAGTGTGCGTGTGCGTGCATGTGTGTGTGCGTGCTTGTTTGTATGTGTGTGCACGCGTGTATAAGTGTGTGCGCGTGCGTGCCTGCGTGCGTGTGTGTGCCTGCGTGTGTGTATGTGTTTGTGCGCGTTTGTATGTGCGTGTGTGTGTGACACAAAAAAAAATAATATACGACAGTCAACCAGGAGAACGATTTCCGAGACTTGAGGCCTGTGTACTTTGCTTTGCGGCTCCCTTGCTTTCCATCAAATCCTAATACAAGTGGAAAACTTTATCGTTAGCTTATATATAAAAAGGCCATCTGTAAACAAAACGGATTTGCGACTAATGGAGAACGAAGCGACAACATAATAGCACGGTCCAAACGATGCTGCTTAATGTCGTGAATTAAGGAAACAAAAGAACTTGAACGTTTTGAGGCCGTGGACCTGGTAAATAAGAGGTCACTCGTATCGAAACGTCCTGCCTTTTTTCGGTTCTTGAATTCACAACACTAAGCTTCGTTCAAAAGTATTTTTTGTGTTTTTTTTTGTTTTTGTATTTTACTATAACAATTTCGCCGGGATGTCATTGTAATAAAAACACGAAATCCGTTCGTTTGTTTTGTGATGTCGCATAATGGTAAGCAATCATTTGTATTCATTTAAGTTCAAACAACTAGAAGCTTCAACTGAGAACCATGATAAGTTACAATTAGATGAAGCTGAATATAATAATGAAGTGAACAGCTGGTTATCTAGATATGTAATATATTTGCATTTTTACTTGAGTAATTATAATAATAACACTAATATTTATGCAGTCAGACGTCTTTTTTGACACGCATATTTTGGCTGCAACTGCGCCTGCGCGTGAATGCGTGACCCTGTTAGTATATACTCACAAGGGATTTCCAGTTTTTTCCGTGTTTCTTTCACAGATAGAAAGTTATCACCATGACTAGTAGCTAAGAGTAATGGGCTTGTGTGGGGCATTATTTTCCCGCCCCTGTTGACAATTTCCACACAACCAAATTATTTTACAACATTATAGTACTCACAAAAGCGTTCTATCCAACATAAAACAATTGAAACATTGGCGACCGCTTGCACGTGACCACAGCTTATTTCTGCGCATGTGAACATATTGTGGAGGACTCATATCTCCAGCGCTAACGAGACGGAAGGGGGTTTGTTTGTGCATGTCATTAATACTTAGGCGCCAAAAACGCGGACGCACAACAAAACCTGAAGGCAGACCATTGACTAAATTTCATTTTGGCTGTAAAAATATATTCTGTCACGGGGTATGAACGGCACACTGCAACTTTCACTGCGTTTTTCTTTTTCCTGCCTTAGATTTTTTTTTTTGTTTGTCGAAAGGGCCAGCTTTGACCAAAGAGGCCTGCCTTAGGTTGAGGGATACGTTTACGTTACATCGGGGCTTCTGAAACAAAAATTGCATGCAACTAAAACTTTACAAAACTTCTTCCTTTTAAGATTATGGTTTTTTAGAATAGCGTTTTCCGAAAGAGTAGCACCCGGTCAGTGTGTGCGGGCTGTTAGTCTCCTCGTAGCACGCCAAACGCCGTCTGTCAGGGAGCGATTACTTTCGCTACGCGTGATGGTCCAGGGACGACGAGGTCTCACACAACGACTCGGCGAATATGTGTATACGGTGCCGCTCCGCCATGGCGATGACCTTCACATATGTCTCTCACCTAAGCGGTTTTATAAGGTCATTGCCTTTTTTCTTTTGCCGTGCGGCGTAGGTAGATCGGCAACGTCGTTGAACTTCGTACGACTTGCCGATACGCATAATATATGCCCCGGCGAAAGAGATTTCGGACGAAATGGTTTCGTCGCGACGACTGTCGACCCTGTCGTCCTTCTATTTCGATACCTAAGTTGTTCCCTAAAATAGACTCTATCTATCCATAAAATCACGAGAGTCCTCGCGGCAACCCCATAGTGCACCAGACGGCGACGGGGATTGTGGGGCTGTGCCGATGTACGTTTGGGACGACTCTCCTTTCTGATCCCCACACCTCAACTTACTAACCACAGCAGCAACACAGGTGCATAAAACAGGTAGAATAATGAAGCGTATTTAAATCAATGAGAGAGTGACATGCTCCATTCTATCTTACTGTTTTTAGTTCAAATAAACAAAGGAAATAATACCGACATAAAACGAAGTTGCAATACCCTATTTTGCTATCGTCTTGCCTTAGCCTCGTTAAATTGTAACACGTTAAACAAGCGCGAAATTCTTTTCAGGGATACTAGTTCATGTGCCGTATTGAATTGCCAGTAGACGGTAGGGGTACCACATATGTATTTGTGGAATGGTGGATTAGTTTTAATTTCAGTTATAACCTAAGGTTTCATAGGACTGACGAACATACATCGGCGCATGAAGAGTGTTTTGGTATACCAGAACGCTCTTTAGTAAGTCATATTGCTGCTCACCCTTTATTTTCTGACTTATATTGCAGTTGGTTTCATTCTATTTTAATTTTTCTAATTACATCTGGACCACATATCTTAGGGACGCTCGCGCATTTCTAATCTTTATTCTTATTATGTTTTCCTCTTAGTTCTACAGTCGTGGACTGGTTTCATTTTACGACGGAGTGTTAATGAGAGTCTGATGTAACTTCATTTAATTCATCGATAAAGTGGAAAAGAATTGTGGGGTGAGCTTAATCTCGGGATTTGTGTTCGATCTAAAATGAATTATAGACACGACTAATTCAGTCAAACGCGCATATCAATACCAATTGTTTTGGGCAGGATTTAGTCTTCTGTAAATGCCAGTCTATGTGATTTGTTTCGCCTCAGCGTGGTTTTGATGAATATGCACTTGCGTCTGTTTCTGTTATGCGTTTAAATAATTACATGACCGACTTTCTGGGACATTCCGGGGAATAAAAAGATGTTCAGAAAATACCAAAATTCTAATTTATTTGCGTTCTATCATACCCAGCCAAATACAGTCCTCGAGAACTTTACAATTTTTCTTAAAAAAAAAATCAGAAATTGGTAATTTTGTGAATGTGTCCTGAAGGATTAAGTGCAAATAACGTTTTAGAGCCCCGAAATATAAATTATAAGTGTCCGAACGTTTAATTATTGCTTTTTTGATATTTTATAACTGCCATCTAGAATGTCCTCGCGGAAACATTGCGATGTTTGTTGTTGTTCAGTTGAAATTCGTTCATTTAGCAGAGAAGCGCCGAGAGAGGGATGTCCAAGAAAGTTGGGGTTGTACGTATAGACATGTCACAGTTGTTATAATTTTTACTTTTTTTTGCGGCTATTTTTTATAATTTTGGAAAGTATTACCACAACCTCAATCCACCTAACGTGCATTTATAATATTATGTTTTGTTATTTTGTAGATTTTATATTTACAGGTAGCTTAATGAGCACCACCTCAATGACATTTACCTTCGCTGTTTCCACCGCTACCACCGCCATTGTCACCGCCACCTTTCCCCTACTGACGTCCTGCGCATCCAATTTAGTCTACTGGGGTTCGCGAAGCTACTTTACAAAATGTATTGAAGGTGAATTTTTATGGAAAGTCTAAAGATGCGTTCTTCTGGCGGTACTGCCAAAGCTGGATGGCGTTTCTACCAGTTAAATGAGAACATGCATTTTGTCTCGACGTTCTTGTTATCTGTGGTTTCGCATACCTTTAAAGCGTTGTAGTATTGTTAACAAAAAATAGTCAGAGGGCAGGCGAGCTGGTGTAAGTTGAACATGATGGTAAACTTGAGGCTGAGGTAGGAAGAGAAAAACACGAAGGAAGACAGAAACAGAACAGTGCCTGTTCTTTTACTGTCTTCCTTTGCGTTTTCCTCTTCCTACCCCAGAGTCAGGTTTACAGTCTTGTAGTATTGTGTTGCCTCATCTTATTTTACTTTTTAAAGTTATATAGTACACAATGAAAATTCGCGTGCGACTCTTAGTTCTATGTTGAATTCCACGCTTTATATTTAAATTGCACATCTGCCCTTTGAACGTGATATGCATATATCTAGACGAGTTGGCATGACTCGAATTGTCCGTTTTTATTGGGAAAAAAAAAACTTTCCGCACTTTGGTACTTACAGGTGCCATTTCATTGTAAATATTACACTGCTTTGTGGTCGGGTAGTAATATTAAAAAGGCACGGCAACTTCAATGGTCTTTACCTTTCAATCGACAGGGAAAAGTAGGAATGATCGAGAATGTTTTTCAGGAACATTTAATTGTAAACAAGCTCCCCACAACCCACAGCCGCTGGACCTTTGTTCGGTTTTTGAACTCCCTGTTGTTCTGCAAATAATGGTTTATTGTCTTTCTCACAATTCGCGCATATTGTAATAAACAGGTGACAATTAGACACTTCTTGAAAGGCTCCCATTATTTACGGTTTTCATATCATGAAAAAGAAAAAATGCAGACAGTATAAAAATTTGTCATGGCCTTGACATGCCGCTTAGTACATATGGTATCAACTCACACCAAAAACAGTAAACAAAAAACACTTTTTTTCACAACAGTGAGTGCTAGAGACCGAGTGACGTTCGGAGATGAAATATGACGAATACTTTGAGAGAGCTCAAATCAGCGAAACTTGTCCTATACCACAACAAACTGCTATGCTGTAACTGATGGTCAATGAGAAGCACTTCGCTGCCATTAGTGAATCTGGAGACACTGATCTACCTCCCTTCCACTAAAATAAATTGACACACGCATACGCAAAAATCACGAGGGTTTCATCGGCCAGAATATAAAAAAAAAAAGATGTGGCATTGCTGCTCTGATAAGGCTGGGAAGATGAATGAACGTGAAACGAGTAAGGATTGAAGTTTTCTTTTTCTTCATTCACGTAGATCAGATGCCCTTTCGAGCCCGTCTGTCATCAGTTACCCAAGGATGACTCGAAGGAAAACTTCTTGAATTCCTCTTCGTCTCCGTCTCGTTAATTCTGCTTCCCTGCCCTGTTTCCGAAAAGCAACTTGTGCGACGATCAGCTCTTTTTTATGTCGAGTTTTATTTTGAGGAAGGAGCTGATATGAATGTGATTCACAACAGTTACAGAGAGCTTGCAGCGATGCCAGAATATATATATATGGTGCGGTCGTAAATCACGGCTGTCCTCAGGGGTCGTCAGGAAGAACCTGAAACTGGGTTTTCCGCCTGTTCACTCGCTAGGGAGTCGTCGTCGTCATTGTCGTCTTCGCAGTAGGGTGCTGCGCAGTGCCTAATGGATTTCGTTAACAAACGCCTGACGCATAAGCTAGGCTAAAAAAATCTATGTGAACGTTGCGTGATTTGTTTTACTGATGTATCATAACTCTTGCGGTGATGCATTGTGAACAACATGCAAGTGCCTGTACTCCACAAATATCGCGTTCCTTTCCAGCGTATCGATTGAACGCACTTTATCGATCTACAGGGCTTGCAAAAATTAGCGAAAGTGTGCAACAATACTATACGAAACTCTCAACTTGTACTGTTTGTGTAAGCGCCGCCCTAAGGTCAAGTGAGACACAATTTAAGGAATTTCTTTTTCTCTAGCAGTTGACTGAAGATCGATGCAGTCACACGCTGTGGCGATGCACAAGAGTGGTTTAGTTGGCACCTGTATTTTGTTTTAGTTCCAGCTGCAAACATCTGTTCTAACTAAACCTTGAAGTGGATTATTACGGGGAAAAGGAATTTATGACGGATGACATAAATTTATATTAGGGCTAGCTGAGCAGAGGTCGCTTCGAAAACTAGTAAAAAATGAAGATAACTTAAACAGATACGTTTTTGTACAATAGAAAGTCGAGCTAGTTGGTCATGCACAGTCCTGATATATTAACAGCGCCAAAATATACACAGGCAAGCACAAGGGACTAGGAACGAAGTGAACCGAGACGAGAAGATACTCGTATTTCTGTTATGCATGAGATCATTCTTAATTTCAATTATTTCTACTTTCGGCACCTCAAGCTTTAAGTTTAGTCTCTCCGGCATCCTGTGCAAGCGCGAATCGTTGCAATTAAATATATTTTTAGAGACAGCTTGTTTTAAAAAAACTGCCTACTTATACTAACGCTCAATTGAGTGCGTGGACGTAAAAACAAACACAAGCACTTTGTAAAATACATTCCAACACAGAAATACAAGAATAACAAACAAACCGGTGGGACCACTGCAAAAATGACAGACGGATAAAGCGGAAACACTCTTCTGTACATTTAGGGTAAGGTGGGGCAAAATGAGACCAGAAACTATCACTTCAATAGTTTGTTTTATTCTTGCTTAATATTAAAAAAAAAAAAACTTAGCATGGGGATATTCTTAGATGTCTTGCCTCTATGCTCAGTAAATATTACCTAACTGGATCAAGCAAAACGCTTGACAAGACTACAATACCTGAAAATCACAATGTCTAATTTTTCCACGCCCTGTCGGGCAAAATGGGGCAATGTAGTGGGGTACAATGAGACATATACTTCAAAAACCTAATTTGCGTTCAATTTTTGTAATAAAAACACTTGAAACACATTGTTTGAGCTCGAAAGCACTCGTTATGAACCAACTCCTTGACTTCCATGCACCCGATTCATACTGGATGCGAGTCTGCTTGGCTCTAAAGTTCTTTGCATACCAGGCAATGCCAGTCTCCCATCTGCAGTCTGCAGTCTGCGGTCTGCAGAACGCTCGGGCACTACTATTCCTCTTAAATTCACGTGCGTTTTTTTTTCTTTTTCTTTTTGGGGGGGGGGGGGGGGGGGAAGGGGGGAGGGGCAGCGGAACGCTGGTTTCTTTTGCCAACATCAGCTTTTCTTTGTGGTGACATGCCATTGGCACAGTGCTGCTCACCGACCTACTCGTTCCCTGTTTCTATTCTACGTTAGGTACATAAGAAATGCTCTTGAAACTTGTAACGTAAAAAAAGACGCCTTTTATAGTCCAGCCATTCTTTTTGTAGAGCCGCTGCCCTTCACCATCCCCGAGTCATTTGGCTCGCTTTTGACACGTATCCTTTGGTACGCCAAGAAGTGTGGCAGCAGGGCGAAGGGAATGACGCTGCTGGTTGATACTTCCAAGAGCTTTGTTCATATCACTTTCGCGCAATGAAGCCTTTTTTAATTTTCTGATACGTGTTCGGACCACTTTAGACAGCGGGACAGAAGAAATATTGCTCAGGAGTAACCAGGAAACTTGCGCGTTATAGACATGCGCGTCATAAAATGCCAGTTGTCGCGTTTCGCCCAGCGCATATTGCGTTACGTAAATAAATATTTCGTGAATAAAAGCAACCACAGATCGCTCAAATTTGGTCCGCATGAAGCTAATAAAGTATACCAATAACATTAAAGCTTACCTTGGCAGAATAGTCGGTGCTAACCGGGGTGCACGTCTCGAAGCGAAACCTCGCGCTGAATTTTGCGCCTTTTTGGGGGGGTTAGACACTTCAACCTCAATTCTGAATTTTTTGTTTTTCCGAAACAATCTTGCCGGCAGTTTTCATGTTTTACACGTAAAAACTGTAGAGGTCACGGCACTTCTCGGTGAAGTTTTAACGTAATCCGATTGCTAGTCTAAGACTTGAATGGCGCTAAACACAAACGGTCGCATTTTGCCCCGCTTCTCATTTTACCCCACCTTACCCTACGTGAGCACAGCGGGCGAGTAATTGTAAGCCCGCATTAGATAGTAGTCTTTCATATACTTTCTCCGGAACGCTACAGCACCGGCGACAAATTTACGCGTAGCAATGGGAGAACAATGTACAAAATAAATATGTCAAACTCCCGCAACGCCAAAAATAAAAACGACGAGCACGCGCCTGCGGAAACTGAGCTCGAATATTTGATTTAATATTGAGTTCAACTTTACCTATGGAGCGTCCCGACACACACGTAACATGACCAAAGTAATATGAGATAATCGAAAATATTTCGAAAGGTAAACGAAGGCGGGTTCTCGATGATATTCTAACAACAATAAAGCTAATCATCGTAGCGCACAGGGGAAAGAAGAAACACGAAAGAAAGTGCGTGCAGAAATTGAAAGTTTCAATTTTCTGCGTCACACCGTCCACCTTTCTGCTGAGAGTCTAAAGGGAGCTACGGCTCGCTGGATAAATGAACTGTCTTCCTGCCATCATCTTACCTGCACTTTCTGCGCGTGGGTATAGCCGAGAGTGTGATCACATGGCGAAAGATATATGTACGGCTGGTCCTACGAAGCCGTCTCTTCTATGCAGAGCACTGCCAGCTTAGGCGTGATCGGAGAACAGAAAGGCTGCCGACTGCAACCAAGTTTTAGGCTCTGAAAGTGCGCGTCGATGGCACCCATCGAAGCGACAGAATAGAAAACTCGCCTCTGAGCCAAAGTCAGTTTTGACAGGTCTTGAGTTACAGGAGGCCCCTCTTCTCTCTTAAGCCGCGTTTACATGAATGCGACTTAGTCGCATCGAATCCAGTTGTCGCATTCAATGTGGTCATGTAAACGGCATAATGCGCAAAGAAAGCGCATCGCATTCAAGTCGCTAGACAGAGGTGGATCAAGATGCCGAGTGCGCATTCATTCAGCCCATGTAAACAGAGGTCGCCTCGCATCAATCGCATTTTGGAACGGAGAGGATTATGGGAAGGCGCTCGCTGCGGGCGCGAGTAAACAGCTGAGAACATGGCGGCGGCCAACCTGGTCGGCGGCGCGGAGAGCGGTCACATATGGTCGCCCGCAATTTTCTCCCGAGAACAAACGCGAGCTTTTATTGCCATCATAAGTAAGCGGAATATAGCGGTGCTGCTCGGTGAGGGCGGCCCTCGTCCAAGCCTTGCGAAGTACGACGTGCGCGTCTGAAGGGGTCCCAAATTCTTCGCCGCAAGCACGAACGACACCGAGAGCTCCGAGCACTGTAGAGCACTGAATGGTAGCGCAGAACGAGCAGCTCCTACCTCGGTGCCGTTCCTGGCTGCGCAGGAGCCTTTCGGACACGGGGTCCGGTCGCGATCGGCGAGGTCTGGCGCGGCGAAGCGCGGAGGCTTCCTCAAAGCGTGCGCACACACGTCGCTTCTGGTCGAGAGTGACCCGGCGGCCCAGCCTGGAGCCCTAAACGCTTGGGTTTTGATGTTTCTTCCGTCTCGTAACTTCTTCCACAGCACCGAAGACAGCGGGCACAATCTTTACGTTCACTGAACGCGTCGAGAGGCCTCCACGTGCGATGCACCGGAAAAAGTGGTGCGACTGGTGCCAGAACTGCATAACTTCGAGCTTTGACACGGCGTGGCGCCACCTTCGTGTAGGGCTTGGTGCGTATTCATGTAAACGTTGCCGCGTCGGCTTCGTTCGACGAACGAGTGGAGTCGATGCGCTGAAGTCGCTTTCATGTTAACGACGCTTTAGACAGCAAGCTTCAAGGGATTCTGCGAACGTCTCATGCCCACGGGAAATGAGATTGAAGCGTAGTTATGTGTGTGTGTGTGCTTGTGTCTGTGTTTAACTCTCTGGCTTTTTTTTTTTTTTGTATTCAATGTTATAGGTTTTCTAAGCGATTCCCCCGTACTTTCGCGCCTGTCCTTCAATTTGCAACCGACGAAGCAGTCGGTACGCATCTTTTTATATCTACTTGAATTATGCATACACAGGGTAATGCACATAATGAATGCGGCATAATATATGACCCTGTGAGCGGCTAAATCCCTAACCAAGAATCTCATCATTTTATGTATATATTACGTTCATATTCATATTATAAGATAAAAAAAAAAATTGAATTGCACTAATGCTACAGCAAAAATTATTGGTTGACCGTGGGATGCCTCTCTGGAGGTAGAAGACAGATCCATTAGAAAATGACGTAAATTAGTTTTGAATGTGATAAAAGACTCCTTAGACGTTGACGAAAATATTCCTATACATTCTTTAAAGTTTAAAAGGGAAACGTTGACACGGTACAAGACTGTTCGAAACGTTATCGCATTTTAACGACAACGTGTTCGAGGATTTCGGCAACAATCGTTTGTTTTAGCCTTATATGAGGGCGTGAGTAAGGATACCGAAACTCGGAAGACAGAACCGCCTGTTTGTCATAGAAAGCTTCAAGCAACGGCCTAGTCCGCATCTTCCCAGTATACCTGAGAGGTTTCTGTGATGCACTATTGGGTAGCGTATTTATTCGATTTCTAGACTCATTCTTTACGAACGAAACCTGTGGTTCCCCTTTTTCACACGGAGCACGCGGAGCAGGCAGATAGTCAATCGCCTTAATTGACAGAAAGATGACAGTGGTTTACGGGATAGAGATATCGTTTACACGCCAAAATGTTATCTGCGCAGATCGCATTTTAGCAGAGAAAGCTGCGTTCTTGCCCTCGTTATTCGCTGCGTTTGTTATGCAGAATGTGGTGATTGGCTGTGTGTGTATTGCGAAGAAAACCAGACACAAGGGCATAGTTTATTAGTAGCGCGTCAGTTACTCGACTAAACACGTTACTTCCTTTTTACTTAAAAAATAATGCAACAGAGTCATATTTGTGCTCTTACGGACATTAACGTTTTCAGAGGAGAGCAGAAAACTATTTCAGAACATTGGTGTTAGGGTAGGCGTTTAAGGTTTGTTTGTGTAGCACTTTCCATTGATTCTGGAAGAAAATTAAGTCTGCATGAGCGGAGAAACAGCCACGAAAGAGTGTCTCTTAAACATAGATGTTTCAAAGTTTTTTTTTTTTTTTTTTTTTTACTCAGGGTGCTCTACTGGCTTGAACTAGGGTCAGATGGGTGTTACCGCCGACGGCTATGAACGTGTGGAGTCGCGTAAAGTTTCGGTTTCGGTTCCGTCTCCACTGCCTCAGGCGGCCGACAAGCAGTTTTGGTTTGGGTATGCCGTCCCCACCGGACGGCGAAAGCGCCGGTGTATCAAGTTTTACTTTCGGGCGCGGCCCACTCGACCGCACCCCGCACTCGAGGGTGCACTCACATGTATTCTTCCTCTGTGTCTTCTTTAACAAAATAAATAGTTTTATATAGTGGACATTTTCTCTACAAAAGCATATGCCTGTCCCCAGTAGAAATAAACTGCTAAATGATTCGCAGCTTTTTCGCGTAGATAAAGCGGTCTGTGTATTTTATTAACAATTTGTTTATTATTTATATGCTGGACACCCGATGGTTGTAGATATTTTTGAACGTCAATGAAGGCAGTGGTCATTTTGCGAACATCTAGGGTTGTTTTTATGGTTAGAACAAATTCCGATTAACTTGGGACGTGTTCCGCTAATTATATATTGACGTTCTTCGGAATTTTTTTTAAATTTCTTTATGACTCGCGTTATTCACGTTTTTCCTAGAAACGAAAGTAGAGAAAATTAATTCAGAGAGCGTCTATCAAAGGATGCTCAAGACACTCTTCGTTTCGTAACTCGTATACAGCGCTCTCAAAGACGTCGGCCCTACACTTTTGGAAAAACAGTAATTTTTCTGTTTATTTGTGACTTTAGCAGCATAATAGTACATACACACTCTTAAAAAAAAAAGATAGTAGTATTTATTAGGTAGAAGCTAGTAAGTGGTTGTCACACAAGTCCCGACACCTTAAGAAATCTTTCGTATAAGATACGTTGAATTGCTTGGCAGCTCTATTAATAGAATTCCCCGTTTAAAAAAAAGTCCATCGTTTTCTTCAAATAAGTGGAAAGAGGCATCAATATAACGCTTTACGTTGTTCTAAATCACGAGCACATTTGTGGAAATGACGTGTCACTTGATTTACGAGCTCCCTGGAAATAACGGCTAGCGTGAAGAAAACGAAAACCTGTTTCCTAAGAAAACGAGCCATACCACCATAATCCAAGGCATATAACCCTTCTCTTCGGAAGAGCACGGTAACTAAGAAATATTATTCGCCCTGGAAGAAACTTTGGAACTGTTGAACCCAAGAACGTTTTCTGATTCACAAACATCAGAAACCAGAAATGCAAACTGCATTAGGAAACTGCATGTGCCTTTAAACATATTCAATGCTCAAGCACAATTTACATTTCCAGAGCTGAAAAATGTCTAGGATTCCAAGCTTCCAAAGCTTCCGCGACACGAGACATATTTATGGCTTCCATGCCCTTCAAGAAGATTACGTCGAGACATTCCTTTGAGACTGCGATTTTCGAAAACACGTTAAACAGAACAAATTGTGTGCTTTTGATAATACATAATCTGAAAGTAGCTGTTTTACTGCTCAAAAAAAAAAAAAAAAAGCTTTTCACTTACTTAAGCTTTTGTGCCACATATACTCTATAATGCAACCTCAGCATTCTTGATCAAGCTAAAACAATCTGGCTAGAAGCACGGAGAATAGAGCGCTGAACAGAGCTCTTGTACACATCAGTCATAGAGCAATCTTCGTGCAACACATAAAACGGATCATGTTAAGTGCAGTACAACAATTGGCTGTTCACAATTTCTTTATACTTGTAGGCAGCTCTCACGTTTGGATGGAGAAATGCAAATACAAAGCACAGCAGCATCAGAATGAGTGAGATAGCATGCAGCAAAACAGCAGCCACTTACAGATTATCCCATGGGATGCACCCGCGGGCATCAGCTGTCAGCAGCGCATGAAGCAGACTGGTCTGGCGGTTTTTCAGAGCGTCACATGACCTTGGCTGGAACACATTAACATCACAGAAGTGTTATATTCTCACAGCATAAATTTCCATAAGGAACCATCAAGACTGAAGTCTTCACAAAAGCCTAACTGATCCGATAAATACGTGGAGTCTATCTAGTGACATCACTGCATTGAGAATAAGTTTTGCAATACTGTGATCAATTATTTCGTCAGTAAAATAATCTTGCGATTAATTTCTGGCTCTGCAGATCTTTTCTTGAGCAAGCTTGTATGTTGAGAAAAACAAGATTTTATTTATTGGAACTTTTTATTATATGTAAACATATGTCGACAGCTCTTCCTTTGGCAGTTGGGCTATCCGGATGTTGCTTGCATATGCAATAGAAATATGTACGTAAAGCCACGGGTCCTTGCCAGTGTACTCAAAAGTGCAACAGGAATTTACACATGCACACAATATACGAGGGAAAGTCAGTAGGTTATAAAGGCTATTTAAAAAAAAAGGGTACGGGAAACCTAATTTAAAGCCGGTTTTATTTCTCGATATATCCTCCTGTGACATTCACACATTTATTGCATTTTTTTACCAGTGTCCCAACACCTCCTGCATAAAAGTATTTGGGCTACTGTCTCAGCCGCGTGCGTACCTCACATTCTACACCTTCATCTATCGCGATGCGTTTGCCGCCAAAGTAAGTGTTTAGCAGACCAAACAAGTGATAGTCGCTTGGGGCCAAGTAAGGGCTATAAGGCGGGTGTTGAAGAAGTTACCACCCTAATTTATCAATTATCTCCTGTGTTAATAAGCTGTATAAAGCCTGGCATTGTCGTGGTGGAGCAAACTTCCTGCAGTCAATAGGCCTGGAAGCTATCTGCGAATTGCTGCCCGAAGCTTCAACACAACTTCACAGTACGACTCAGCATTCAGTTCCAGTTTGTTTCAGAAAGTGAACAAGCAAAACTACGTGAGAATCCCAAAATACTGTAAGCATATAACTATTCCAACTGACGGAATGACCTTGAATTTTTTAATTGAAGGTCAAGAAGGATGCTTTCACTGTATCAAAGCACGCTCCGTTTCAAATTCGTAGTGACGAACCCGGGATTCATCCATAGTAACTATCTTGTTAAGCATGTCTTGTCCTTCATTGGCAGACCGAAAGAAATGTTGCACCCACGGGCCTACTCGATTATTTTTGTGTTCCTCGGTCTGCTGTCTGGGCACCCACCATGAACACACTTTTCAAAAGTTGAGGATAAACCACGAGAACAGCCTATTTCAATTGCTACGCTGTCTGTTGTTACTCTCCTGTTGAATGGAATTGATTCTTCCACCCGCCGCACTGCCACTTCTGTCGCAATTTCAACAGGACGACCAGTTCGCTTTTCATCAATATTTGACCGCCTTAGGGAGAATTCCCCAACCCTGTTGTGCACTGCTTCACGCGATAAACACTTCTCACCATAAACAGAAAACATTTTCTTGTGAATATTGTTTGCAGGAAGCCCTCTTGCCCACAAAAAAAAAACAAAAACGCACAAGAACACGCTCCTCTTCTAGCGTACACTCCTCGAGCACAGACGCCTTTTTTAAATTGAGCTGCGCAGGCGCGCGTCTGTTATCTAGTTACTGCATAGCGAATATCATGATGCTGAATTGTGATACTACCTATAGATATATTCGAAAGCTAGTAGAAAACTATTAGGAAACTAGTAGAAAAGAATAAAAAAATCTCTCTCTCTCTCTTTATATATATATATATATATATATATATATATATATAGAGAGAGAGAGAGAGAGAGAGACAAATAGATATAGATAGAGTTTTTTTTTATTATTTTAGCTCCATCCAAAGACCTCCCATGAGAAGTCAGAGCCAAGATCAGTGTCAGCTGAATACCGAAGTACATGCTTCCGGAGGGCGACGCAGACAGGAGATGAGCAAAATCCGAGGCCCTGGGGCGCACGTGGGATTGTAGGAGCGGTACCGTGTATGTGGACGCGGCCCAAGGACAGGACGGAATCGCCACACTGGCCATGGTGTCATCGGACGGCGATAAGACGATCAGCGTAGCGTCGGTGAATAAGATCGAGTCGGCGGCCCGCGCGGAGGAGGTGGCCATAGATCTGGCCAAAGCTTGCAACCCTAGGGCGACTGTGCTTATAGACTCACAGGCAGCGTGTCGAAACTTTGCGGTGGGCTCCATCGGACCCGTAGCGGCAATATTGATTCAAAAGCACCCATTGGAGTCAGTAAATTTCGTGTGGACGCCGGGCCACACGCGTCACAGGGGGAATGAGGCGACTCACGCCACGGCCCGAGGTTCATTTCCCAAAGGGGCTTCCCCCTCCCTCGGCGAAGGCCGTTGACAGAGCATCGTACTTTGAACGACTGAGTACCATTCCTCCCGCCAGGTGGCTGTTCCCTCTGCCGCACAAGAATTTCTTGAGAAGAACACCCGATACGAAGACTCCAGACGGTCTCACTACCAACACCGGGCAGACTCAGCACGTGGTACCCGTCGTCCCACCCGCCTTCCGCATGCACGCACTCTGGGTGCGAACGTGCCTATGAGTGTCACGTCGTATGAGCTTGTCAGAAGGTCGCCGGCCTACTCCTGTTCATGAACCCGACGACGGAACGATGGGAGGCCGCGTTGAGCAGCGAAGACCTGAGCCAACAGCTACTGCTGGGAACGAGAGCAGCGATAGCGTCAAAGGCCGGTGGAGCCCCGGAATGGGGGCAAACACGCATCGTTCTCCCTTTCTCTCTTTTTTTTTTTATTCGACTCAATAGACATTTTTAATGACAACAACAACCACAACAACAACGAAAAACTGTGTTATCTGAGGGAATTACCTTTATTGATGATCCTTAGGATTGCATCTCGTGCTAGCAGCCTCCACTATACTTTATGTCGGTATGAAACAGAGTGATGTTCTGCTCTTTGGCGCATTGCTTATGGCAATAAAATACTGCGTCAAATAGAAAAGAAACGATATTGAAGGCAATACTAAACGGCCACTCCCGTTTAGTATTGCCTGAAAAGGGCATTATTCTTATTTATAAGAGAAACGCTGTTATCTTGTGTCGTAAGATTCGGAAGTGTTGCTTGAGACCTAGCACCAGGTCGAACATGCTGCAGATCCCGACCTTGATTTCTACAAATGGTCAGCACAAGTGACCTCATACTCTTGCAGGCATTTCCGAAACTTCTTACAGTTTCATTTTTTTGCTATGTTTATGTGTTTCCTTTGAGGAAGCTGAAAATAAATGCACGCCTCCATTCGGTGTACTTTACGTCACGATTACAATAAAGGCAGTGCTTTTGTTCAATTTTTATTTAGTCTTCAGTTGTCGTTTATTTGCATAACACTCTCCTACTCTCTTTTCTGTGAGCCATGGACACTTAATGGACCGCATATTACTTAGAAAATAATTATTTGTGTGCCGTGACCGTTTTTTTTTTATTTTCTGAACAGGCTGAAAGAAACGAGCAGTCTACCAAGCGGCATCAAATTTCACATTGAGAGCCTTTTCCCAAACGTCCGCAACCGTTTTTTAAAAATTCTTGGCGCCTTGCCCTTTCTTTTTTTGTTTTTGTTTCAGGTGAGAACGTTGGTTTGTTTTTTGTCTTCTTTTCCGAGGATTAAGTTGCATATGACTCTGAGTAGATAAGTGGCTATTTTGGCTCGCAGGAGACAAGACAGCTCGACTTATATTTCTTTTTTTTTTTTGCGTCCGAGCTAATAAAATTAATACAATATAAGTAGGCGTACATTTTTGATGGTTGTGTCACATTCGCTATGTGTTGCAGGTTGCCATGAATTTCGTCTGATTTCGAAATATTTACTCCAGTAATTTTTTTTTTAACAAAGCGCTTTACCCTTGTTTTAAATTAAGATCGAACACATTTTTCGTAAAATCACTTTTAGTAAAATGAACTGGCGTATATTGATTGTAACGTCCTTGGGGGCTATTTATTTAAGCATTCTAGGCCGGCACTTAGCGTTATTTATTTCGAATTATCTTTTGTTCTCGTAGCAACCACAATTCTCTTAATGAATGCTCAGTGAAAACCTTAAAATAGTAAGATTCGGCAGAACGTGACCCAACACTTATATTCTTTCTATCAGCAAAAATTTTGAAGTGTAGAAAAACATACTTTTTAACATTTTGACAACCCTCAATTTGACCTTCCCTCGCCTAGGAGTGCACATAATAAGTTTATCCTCGATTTTATAAAGCATGAAACACAGATTTGGCTTTAGTCATAACGGCTAGATTATTTTTAACAATAACAACCCCCCCCCCAAAAAAAAAAGAAAAGAAAAATTGCGGTTTACATTTTTTATTAATCGTACCCTCGTTGCTCGTCTAGCTAAAGGGTTCTTACGTATGACATGCTAAGTATAGGGTGTCATTGAGGTTACGCCTACTCTCTGCAACAATAGTTCGCAGCTCGCCAGCAGGTTACACTTGAGTGTCTCGAAAAAGCATCAGGAGCGCGAACACTGTCCACAAGCTTCATTCTCACAAACGACACAATTTGCTTTCTTCAGAGCATTCAAAAACGTCATTAGAATATCAGACTGCAAAACACCAAAGCTTCGCTATTTTTGTCCATGATATTAGGTTCAACATTTTGAACACCCCAGCCTTAGGGTTAAATAAGTTAACAGCACACACAGGCGCCTCCTTTTTTAATGTCTCCTGCATTTGAGATTTTGAAAGATTACCAACTCGCCTGCATATTCTGTTATTTTATATTAGGTTCGTTTGATTTCATTACAACGGTCCATAGCGGTTCAAGAAATGCTGGTCCGGTGTACTTCAGTGTTATTCTGGAATGCGTCTTTTTTAGCAGTGACAGCATGGAAGAAAAAGTGGCCAACAGAGCTTGCGACTAAGCGGTATGTTATTCGTAACCTGTCAACCGTTCCCGTTTTATGAATATTAGAGAGTTAACATTCAGCTGGCTATCTATACCTGTCTACTTTTCTAAGGCCTGCAGGCTTATTACTGGCAAACAAACTACAATATGACCACCGGGAAAATTTGGCACAGCAGAAAATATTGTATATATATTGTCCCGAATGACAATGAATGAGGCGATGATAACTGAAGAAACTGAAGCGTTTAATGGGGCGAACTTGTTCCCAAAAATAAAAGAAAGAAAGAAACAGAACAAAGCAGAGTGTCGCAAGCGTCGAAGTCGGCGTAACAGCAGAGTCGAACGCTGGGGCGAGACTGACCGTGGCTCTCTACGCGAAGCCCCTTATGTACTCGCGTGAGCTTCTGGAACAATCGGCGCAGGAAAGTTCGACGCGTAGAACATTCGCACCTCGAACAAGCACCAGGATTCTCGAATTTGCCAGAACACTAAATGCAGGGATAAACAAAAGAGACGTCGCTCCCAGGAATCGAACCCTGGCTTTTCGCGTGGGAGGCAGGTACGATAACCGTTAGGCCACGCGCGCGATGATTTTTTTACTTTATTGTAGGCCACGCGCGCGCTGCCTGCTTGGCCAGCTGCGTGCGCGGCATTATATATATATATATATATATATATGTATATATATATATATACATACATATTAGTGCTATCTATTATTATGATATACTATACGTGACAGTTACATTCATGAAAAAAAACTGTTTATATAGCAATAAATAAAATAACACGTGAAGCACGGGAAAAACACCTGATGCGGGGCACTTAGAGCGCGCAGCTCGACGATGCATATATTAGAAAACACGTCGCAAAGCACCGTACCAGGCAACGCTTCGAGCGGCAAACGCTTATCGTGTTTGCCGCTCGAAGCAACATTTTAAAATACTTTACAAGAATTTTCACATTCTAGCGCACACGTCTTTGCGCGCGCCGGGCCGGTCTGACAACTCCAACCCTCCTAACGTATACCATGGCTCAGTCCGTGCCTTCATGCCTCCACGGTTCGCTGTCCGGCGCGGCATAAACGGTGTTTTTTTCACGAACAAGTGCGGAAACATCGTGCCGAGCTCCCTCACTCTTGCCCTCCTCCTTTCCCCCAGTCACCTTCCTAATTCGCTTTCGACATTTTAATCGCATCGCTTACCCAGTGCCAAAAACCGAGCCATCGCGTCCGGAGACTGACGGCAAGTCGAAAGCAACGCGGACAGCAAGTCGTCAGCTTCTTGCGCTGGAGTTGCTGCGACGTCAAAATGACGCCGAGCTTTGATTATAATTGATTGAAAGGATAGGGGAAGACCGAAATGCTAGATGCCTTGAGGTCTACCCACTATTTGTTTTTCAATCAGCCAATAAGAGCTTGGCGTTTTGACATTATCGCAAGGCCAGCGCAAGGAACAGACGAACTTGCGCTTCGAATAGGAGCCGGTTGCACCAATGAGCAATCTGCCTGACGTCATGTGACCGTGCTCTTTGTGCGTGCGCGAACGCCGGAATCGTAATGCAGGTACATTGTGTGATTGGTCCGATTGGGTCGTACTCGCTGCTCCGCTGCCTGCTCGGTGGGAAATGGACGCGACACTGTTTGCGCGGAACAACGCTAAGCAAAAACCAGCGACAAACACTTACGCGCGGCTGGGCCGCCTCCTTTGACGTTTTTTGTTTTTTTTCCTCGCTGCGACGTTTCTGCACTAGCAACAATGCATTCGGGTTTTTCCGGCGCTCTCTTCGAAATAATGTGGACGTCCGTGCAGTCTGTTTGCTGAGGCGGATTTTCGAAATGCGCTGGATTCATAGGTTTTTCTCCTGGGATGAAGAAGTCTAAAAGCCGGCTGTTGCGCGATGATCACCTTTCATTTTATTGTGCGCGCGTTTGTGCTTGTGTCGGCTTCTAACCGCGCGGAGGTGAGGGAAGGAAACTACAGCGTGCGGAGTGTGGTTGGTTAAAGCGCGGGAAGCGTAGTCCTGGTTTTTAATTTTTATTTCATATGCCACCTTTTCAGAGGGGCCGTCCGTGAGGAATTCTGCTTGAGGTCCTATGTTTCGTTAATATTTTGTTTTGACCTCATGATTTTTTTTTATATATATGTTGGGGTTTTTTTAGAGGCCAACCTTGTTAGCACGCGGTGTGTTGGTCGGTTTGTTTTTGCCGTGTTCGTTGATTTATATGTGAAAGCGTTAGTGTTATACGATGCAAAACCTAAACAACCTATCTTTCAGTTTAAAAGTACTGCATTTAATAAATGTGGAGGGGAAGTGAAGAAAAAAAAATAGGCTGGTTTTTGATTGCAGTAATTCTTAGAATTTAGTGGAATTATAATTTCTAGTGTTTCGTCATAGAATTTATATTTTATATTCATTTAGCGTAATACTTTCAACCATTACAGTGAGCGAATATACCTAAGCGTCATCTTGGTGTGTCAAATCAGAAAGACGTATTACAGTGTCACTGTCACGCCGTAAATGTTACTGCCAAGCCGGAACTGGGCAAGAAACATGCCGCGAAAATAATCATTTCAGCCAGCCGTCATCACCTAAAGTGCTGCCGGGAATAAGAATCGCAGTATAAGATTGGGGTTACCTTAAAGGGACCATGAAGGCAATTTAATTTTTTTTAAAAAAGGAGGTGTTTTCGGAAGCATTGGAGTCCTGGCATGCCACAAAATTTTTTCTAGAACTTTGTGACTCTTATTTCTTTACCTGCAAATAAATCTGCGAAACCGAAACAAACATTCAGATTTCTTCCCTTTTTCGCCTCTGGAAAGAGAAGTGACGTCAGGGAGCACTGTCGGCATCGGTAGGATTTAGTGCACACTCAGTGTGGTTCCCGTGGTTCGCTATAGTGCACGGCGGTCTGTGAAGAAAACCTGGAAGAAATGGGCGACAACGCCGCGCTCGCAAACGAGTTTGAGCTCCCGTTCAGCGACCTCACGCCGACTGAACGGGAGATGCTGGTAAGGACGCATAATTTTGGATTGGCGCTTTACGAAGGCGCCCCAGACCTACCACCAGCTCCTCGGTCGCCGCCTCAGAGCGACTACGGCTGATGTGAAGGTGCTGCTCAAAGTCTTCTGGTCGGAAATGCAACGAACAAATCCTGACACCACTGTCCACAGCTCTACGCAAGACGACGGCGCGCAACCAAATGCTGCACATTGCTGCATCGGTCGGCAGTTTATGCAAACTAACGTCGCCCGATCGACCACACGTCTTTAGTTGACCTTTCGCGCAACCTACTACTGCACATAAACGCGGCATGATTGGTGAGACACCAGTTCGCAAAGCGAACACGAGACGACGCACGAAACCAGAACCAAAAGTCCGCCGCCCCCGGCGCTCGTATCTTTTTCTTTTTTTTACATGGTTGCCCGATGCTTGTTACGCGCCCGAGGTAGCAGTGCGGGATGCGTTCAACCAGTGACAAACGGAGGGATCGCTTCAGATTATGCTTTTATACACGGTATGAAACCTATTAATTCCCTATTACAACTTTAAAAGATTATCCAACGTTCAAATGAACTTTTTTCATCACATCTCACCACCGAAATCGAAACCAAGAGCGCGTCTATCGTTTGAACCAATCGCCAGACGAGGAGCCCGTTGTCGTCACGCTTCAACGGCGCACTTAAGTTCACCTTTCTGCCGCCGCCTCGGTGGGGTCTCAGGCATCGTTCCCGGCGCTATTAATACCGCGCCTGTTTGCTCGATTGGTGCGGCACCCAAACTTCTGTTCGGGCTAGAACTTGGTCAACAGTAGGGGTGTGCGAATATTCGCCATTTTCGAATAACGAATCGAATATTACTCTATTCGATTTGTTAATCGAATCGAATAATAATTTTCAAAAGTTTTGAATATTTTTCGAATAATTTCCGAATAGTGGTTACGGTGTCGCGCCGCGAGATTCCCTTCACAGGCGTCCCACAACGCGCCGGCACGCCTGCCATAGGTGCCCGCAAGATGGCAATACATACCCTCTTCTCCTAGACAATGACTATCATCATCGGAACCATTAGGAACCACTGTATTAAGTATAACCCGCATGTAAGCGATTTGCCGAGAGACGAGACAGGTGACGTCGACCCGCTTCGCTGTCGCTCGGTGAGTCGCGCGATGAGGCAAGCCGCATGAAAGTGGCGTGAGCAAGCGACCAACGCGATGAGGACGTTTTCTAGAAATCCAAACACCGAGCGACGCGACGAGCGACAGTGAGAAATCAGCGTCGCTCGCAGCTGACTCTCGTCGCTGTCGCTTGTCTCGTCGCTCGCTAAATCGCTTACATGCGGTTCAGCCTTTAGGGACCGCTTTCGCACGAGACTGCTCGTGCACGCTTTTGGAAAGCGTGTCGTAGAGACGCTTCAGAACTGGTTGCAACGGTATCGCCGCTCTGTATGAGTGAAGTAGAAATGGTAGAATCGGGAAGTTGTTCGAAGAAAAAGTGCAGTAGAGTGTGGAAGTTTTTCGGCCACTCCCAAGCAACCAATTGAAGAAGCCACGACAGCTGCTTGTGTCCAGTTTTTCCCAACACTTTCCATGGTTGTTCCACTCTTTGAGTCTATGAAGATGTTGCTTTTTGATGGTCGCGAGTGCAACAAAACAATGCGTTTTTCCAGAATCTTCTCAGATCAGTGAAAACAAGGTTCCAGTACGTACGAACACAGGCACAGCACGCCCTTTCCACCTTCCTTGATCCTCGATTCAAGGACATCTAGGAATAAAAAGAGAACGTAGAGTTCCTACTAAGTACAATGCTTCAGGATGTACCGGGCTCAAGCGAACTGCGATTTTATGTTCAGCATCCGCGTGAACCGTGATATGATCTTTAGTATTCTAATAGTTTAGTAGATTTTGTCTGTCTTTAATTATATATCGTTGAACTCCTGTCATTATTGTTGAGTCTCGTTTTCACAATAATTTTCAGAAACATTTTGGAACAATACAAAAAAATTTCATAATATCTTTGCTCTGCTTTAGTAGCTGTCTACTTACTATTCGGAAACTATTCGAAAATTATTCGATTCGTGTTCGTATTCGATTCGGAGCCACAATTATTCGATTTGTATTCGATTCGGTTTCAAAAATCACTATTCGCACACCCCTAGTCAACAGTATCTGAGACGTGCCTGACATCCATTTCAATCGTCGAATAAAACTTCGAAACTGCCTTCATGGTCCCTTTAAGTACTTTTCTCGGTGGTACATACCCTTACTTGTTCACATGGGCGTACCAACCGGGGGGGGGGGGGGGGGGGGCAAGGGGGGTGCTTGCCCTCCCAGTTCTCAGAGTGGGGGGGGGGGGGCAAAGCATGTGTTTTGCCCCCCCCCCCCCCCCCCCCCCCGGTTGATTTGTCCTGCCACTGGGCAGGACAAACACTGACCGGCGGCGCCCAAGGAATACCAAGTCAAAAAACAAAGAGTGGGTTGGTGAAAGTACGCGTGCAAGACTCAAAGAAATAATAAAAACACTTAGTGACAAGGGCAGACAGCACAGTTCATTCAACTAGCAACACACATTTACTGATGTCTCCTTCAATACGTACTATCTCCCTCCTAACTTTTGAAACTAATGAGGAAGTTACGGAAAAAAAATTAATATATTTATATTCGCCAGGAAAAAGGAGAAACTCCCCAAATACACTACAAAATAAAGACAAAGAAAGTAAGAAAGAAAAAGGAAACACCATTGACAAAATCAGATACCCTTTGGTTAACCCTTTGACTATTTAAGCTCTGGCTTCAGAGAGTTCATCTCAACTCTGGACAACCCAAGAGAAGGAGCAGCGATGTTGTGTTCGTCACTGGCTATCCTGTATGCTCCAATAATCTCTCGGCCGAGCTTGTTCTTGTGTCTTCCAATTATGCTGGTGTCCTGGAAGAAGGCTTCACAGTTCTTGCAGAGGCGTTGATGAACAACTTTTGGATGAAAATAGTCGCTTGAAGCACGGGAAACCTCGAGGACGTGCTCTCGTAGGCGGGTGTTCAGGCAACGCCCTGTCTGACCAATGTATCGGTCACCACATGAAAAAGGGATGGAGTAAACCACTCCCCCTTCACAGGGAACGGTCTGATTGGCTTGTTTGATGGAACATCCTTTGGGGGCTTCGTTGTCGTTCACTCGTCTGCAAAGTTGTTTTAGGCGCAACTTGCACGAGAAGACAATTGAAGTGTTGAAGCGCGCTGCAATTCCCTTCAGTCTGTGTGCAGAGTTGTGCACGTTTGGTATGGAGATAACATGTGAAGCCTTACTATGTGAAGCACGGGGCCTTTGGGTGGCTAAAATTATCTGAACAAAAATAGTGCTCAGAAGACCTTGCGGATAACCAGCTTTGAGGGGACGTTCTTGTTGTTTTGCAATGCTTAAGCTTAAAAAGTAAGAACATGATTTGGCGCGAGCAGATGAAAGGAGAGACCGAATGATTCCATGTTTTATCTGTTTAGGATGGGAACTGCAAATGGAAGAATAGGTTTCCGAGATCGTTGTTGGAAAGCCCAACAAATGCCGGTCGGAAGAAGATGGAGACGAAGATCGAGATACTGGAGACTATTGCCTGAGCTGCCTTCCCTTGTGAAATTCAGGCCTGAAGACGAAGAAGTAAAGGCTTGAACTACAGATTCAGAAGAAACTGAGATCCGGTGAATGACTTAATAATCATCCACGTAACGAAAAACATGAAAGACGAGAGCCAACTCTTCAAGGCGAGCTTTGATCCCCCGGTCCACATACTGAAGAAAGATTTCGCTGAGGACCGGGGCGAGGCAGGAGCCTATGCGAACACCTTTCTTTTGCCTGAGAATTTCCTTCCAATGTTAGACAAGTGTTGATTGTAGATATAGGGCCAAACGGTCTAGGAAACCCCGTTCAGATACCCCAGATGAGTTTTGAAAGTCGCATGGGTCATGTTCATGGATGACACTTGACACAGAATGCATTAGAAATGCGGGATCTGATCGGTAATGTTATTCCTCAATGTCTAACTAAAACATGGTATACGCCTCGGGAGTAGAATGGAGGTCATGAAGACGAGATACTAGTTCTGTGGAGTTGGCAACTCGGAAAGGTTGGTTGAGATTGATCGATGACAGATGCTTTTGCAGAAAAAGAGCAAGAGGCTTCTGCCAGCATCCCTTTTCTCAAATGATGCTTCTTAGGGAACTCCTTCTTTATGGGTTTTTGCCGTGAAAATCAGTTAGATATTACTTGGAAGGAGCCCCAATGGCAGCTTTAAAAACCGAGAGATTAAAGGAGCAACAAAGTTGCTTTGCCTTTGAGCGGAGGGAGCCTGAAGGCCTAGTCTTAAGAGTATCAAAATTATTTTTACATGCCTGGCTCACCTTCTGGCCATAGGAACCTTCATCTAAGATGACAAAAACACCGGTTTTATCTGATTCTAGTGGATTCAGGTGACATGTTTGCAAATCTTTGACTGTAGCCCGTATAGTAAATTGCGGTTTATTTACATATTTATACAGGCTAGGCTGTGCTAGCCGATGCTTGCCCGATGGCGGCCGGTTCCTGATTTTCTCTCGAGCTCTCTGCCAGCTCGTGCACGTTCTCTTCTTCCATTGCCCGAGTTACCACATTCCTCCAGGTTTAGTTATTAAGTTCCAGGGGGCACTCCAGCTTCGGGCAGGTTAGGCAGCGCTCCAAGTCTGTCTGGGGGACGCCGAACGCGTTGTGGGTACCGAGTTGAACGTTCAGCCGGCGTTGAGGAGGTGTCGCCGGCCGACCCTGTCTGCACCACTGGAGGTGGGGCGGTTGGTGCTGAACGTGGCAAATCTCCATCTGCTAACGTAGACGCTCCAGGGCTAGCCGTTGGACCCAAGAGCATCCATGACGGTGGGCCTGATACTTCACGACTTGGTAGTTGTGCATCTAGTCGTAAAATATGGTCCAACTGAACGGAGATTGTGCGTCCTCGAACGTCCACCAGATACCACAGTGGTCCTCGTCGGGAAACAATAACGCCTGGTAACCACGAGTGCTGGTTGCCTCTCACGTGTCGCACGAGGACCCGGTCACCCGCATCAAAGCTACGAAGTGGTCTTCGCGATTTGTCGTGCGCCAACTGCTGCTGGCGTTGATGCTTGACGACGGTGCGCTCTGTACTTGGCTTGATCAAGTCAAGGCGGGTTCGAAGCGGACGCTTGAGGAACAGCTCAGCCGGTGTCCTCTCTGTTATAGTATGAGGAGTACTGCGGTAGCTCAGGAGAAATCTGGCCAGCCTTTGGTTTTCTGTTTCTCCTTGTGTGTTTCCTTTCATCCAAGCTCGCTTGAATGTTTGAACGGCTCGCTCAGCAGCTCCATTCGATGCCGGGTGATATGGCGGTGTGCGAATGTGCTTCACCCCATTCATTCGCAAGAAGTTGTCGAAATCCCCTGAAACGAACTGTGGTCCATTATCCGACACAAGCTCGGAGGGAACTCCATAGGACGCGAAGAGGTTCCTCAGCATCTCAATGGTGCGAGCTGCCGTTGTCGTTCTTGTGGGGAGAACCTCTATCCACTTTGAGTAGCTGTCCATGACTACAAGATAGTGCTGCTTGTTCAGTTCAGCATAGTCAACATGAATTCTCTCCCACGGGGCTCTTGCCCACGACCATGGGTGTAGCGGTGCTGCCGCCGGATGGTTTTGCATAGACGCGCAAGCGTAGCACTTTTTGACGAAATCTTCTATATCTTTATCCAACCCTGGCCACCAAAGATGGTTTCGAGCCTTGGCCTTCATGCGACTTGTGCCTGGGTGAACCTCGTGGAGTTCATGCAGCAGTCGTGTTCTGAATGATGGTGGTATGACGACTCGGCACCCCCACAGAAGACAACCTTGGTCTGTGGATAGCTGGTCCCTCTTGTCAAAGTAAGGCCGGAGCACCTTGTCTTGGACGGAGTTGGGCCAACCGTTCAGGGTAAAGTCCAGCACCCTGGATAACGTTGGGTCCCTCCGAGTTTCCACTGCGATGTGGTCGCTTGTGACGGGAAGCAGCTCCACGTTGGAAACTTGCACTGCGGAGGTGTCTTCATCGGGGTGATATGAGCCAGAATCACAAGGCAACCGCGAAAGCGCATCAGCATTGCCGTGGTCCTTGGACTTCCTGTAGACGATATCATAATTATAGGCGAGGAGCGTAAGTGCCCAACGCTGCATTCGTAGAGCAGCTAAGCTTGGGATTGCCGTGTGCGCGTTGAAGATCGCGGTCAGAGGCTTGTGGTCTGTAATAAGTGTGAATTTCCGGCCGTACAAGTACTTATGGAATTTTTTCACTCCAAATACAATACCAAGAGCTTCCCGCTCGATCTGTGCGTAGTTACGCTCGCTTGGTGAGAGCGTTTTAGAGGCGCAGGCGATTGGCACTTCCTCCCCGTTTGGCATGATGTGTGAGATGACTGCTCACACTCCGCTTGGAGATGCGTCGCAGGCGAGGCAGAGCGGCTTGCTCGGGTCGTAATGAGTAAGCCAATTGCTCCGCAGCAGGCTTTCTTTCGCTTCTTTGAAGGCGTTTTCGCATTCTGCTGTCCACTTCCAGCGTCTATTTTTTTCTAGTAGCTCGTGGAGTGGTTTTAAGGTTGTGGAAAGACCGGCCAAGAATCGCCCATAGTAGTTCAATAGGCCTAAAAACGAGCGCAGCTCCATCATATTGGAGGGTGGAGGAGCGTTTTGGATGGCGTGAACCTTACTCTCCGTTGGATGTAATCCTTGGGCGTCAATTCTGTAGCCGAGGTATTCCAAGCTACTCTTGAGGAACTCGCATTTTTGAAGGTTGGCCCGAATTCCCTTTTCTGTTAATCGAGTAAGAACCTGGTCCAACAACCGAAGGTGGTCCTCAAGAGTACCTGAAGTAATCAAAATGTCGTCAAGGTAGCATACTACGTGCTCCAATCCTTTCAGGATTTGGTCCATGGTCCGTTGGAAAATTGACGGAGCTGTGGAGATTCCAAACGGTAGTCGATTATACTGGTAAAGACCCTTGTGTGTAGTGATGGTGGTGTAGGCCTTCGAGCTGTGCTCCAGCTCTAACTGTTGGTAGGCACTGGTCAAGTCCACCTTACTGAAGTACTTGCCACCAGCAAGGGTCGCAAACAAGTCTTCTGCAGTCGGTAGTGGATATGTTTCCGGTCTAATGCAACGGTTCACGGTGACCTTGTAGTCTCCACAAAGACGAACGGACTTGTCCTTCTTGGGAACTACCACGATCGGTGCCGCCCACTCGCTTCTGTCAACCTTGGTGATGGTGCCTCTATTTTCGAGATCTTCCAACTCTTTCTCCACGACCTCTCGTAGCGCAAACGGAAGCGGGCGAGGCTTGAAAAAGATAGGAGCAGATTCCGGCTGGACGTGAATCGCTACCTTTATTCCCTTCGCCGTTCCCATTTCTTCGCTGAAAAGCATCTTGTGCTTGTCTAGCAGACTGGCTAGTCCGTTGCGAGCTGCAGTCTCGGTGATTGAGAAAATGTTTGACCAGTTGATGCGGATGTGCCGCAACCAATTCCTTCCCAGCAGCGCTGGTCGATCTCCTTGGATGACCACCAGTGGTAGTGTCATCTCCTGGTCTTCGTAAGTTACCAGAACTTCTGCCTCTCCGAGGACAGGGATGGCATCGCCCGTGTACGAGCGGAGGCGCAGAGTCGTGGGTTTGAGTGGCAAACCGCGCAGCGACTCGTTGTATTGCCTCTCCGAGATGATGGTCAGAGACGCACCAGTGTCGGGCAGCATTTTCACAGGGTTTCCTGCGAGCTTCAGCAGGACCTCGATGCCGTCGCCGACACTGCACGTGCCCCCATCAACAGGATATAGAGCGACGCAATCATCATGAGGACCTGCTTCGCTCGAGATTTGCTGGTTGTATTGCACACGTGCCTTGCTTCTGCACACTCGAGCAATGTGTCCCTTTTTTCCGCATTTGTGGCAGAATCCTTTCTTGAACGGGCAATTCGTCTGAAGGTGTTGCTCGCCACAACGGTAGCAGGTACGTGGCGAAGGGGCGCCGGACGCTGCTGGAGCCGTGGGTTTTGTCTTTGTTGAACGTGCCTGGACCTGAAGTTTTTGAATGCTTCCAGCTTGTGGAGCAGTGTTCTGGGTGAACTGACGAGTGTCTTGCCTGGCGAGTTCCAAACCTAAGGCGATCTCGCACGCGGACTTGAAAGTCAGCGTCCTTTCGATGAGTAGGCGGTTGATGTAATATTCGTCCTTCAACCCGCAGACGAACCGGTCTCGCAAGGCGTCGTTCAAAAAGTCCTTGAAATCACAAGTGTGAGCGAGCTTCTTCAGCGCGGCTATGAAATCAGTCAAAGTTTCGCCCTCCTCTTGATTGCGTTTGTAGAATCGAAATCGTTCCGCAATCGTGATGGGATTGGGCTTGAAGTGCTGGATAAGCGCATCCTTGAGATCCCCATATGAACATTCCGTTGTCGTTCGTGGAGAAACCAGGTCCCGAAGCAGCTCATAGGTTGATGCAGGCAGTGTCGCAAGCAGGATATCTGCCTTCTTGCCTTCAGGAACCTCGTTAGCCGCGAGCCAGCGTTCAAACCTTTCGATTTAAAGATCGAACCTTTCTGACTTATCGAAATCAGGAACGCGACCGATGTAAGTCATCCTCACCCCGGTTTGTGTTGACATCGAAGGGGTCCCTTCCGAACGTCCGTGTAGTCGTAGGGTCAACCAGGCCGCTAGGCTGTGGAGCGTTCGAGTTGAAGGGGCGTTACCCTACGCAGTTGATGCCCACGGATGATGACTTGACTGGAACATCTCGTCGCCAAATGTAGTAAATTGCGGTTTATTTACATATTTATACAGGCTAGGCTGTGCTAGCCGATGCTTGCCCGATGGCGGCCGGTTCCTGATTTTCTCTCGAGCTCTCTGCCAGCTCGTGCACGTTCTCTTCTTCCATTGCCCGAGTTACCACAGCCCGGATCGGAACTTTTCCTGTATGTGGAGGAGGATGGGTGCAGGCGGATCGGACTCCAGCATCAAGAAATGCTTGCCGGTATTGTTCTGGAATGTGAGTCGCAACAGAATGGACTGAAGTTAGTTGGTCGACCCTTGCAGTTGGAATGTTCGGAGAAAACTTGGGACCCTTGGAAAGTAGATCCAAGGTGTCAGGGCTGAGTTGATGGTCACATAGAACGACCGGAGGCTCAAATTTCGTTTGGAGGGTCTTATAGCGAGAACTGGTTACACTGGTGACAACTTTCTTCCATGAAGATTCGAGAAGATTGGACGCAGCTTTTTGGAGGAACCGGAAAGATGGGTGGGTTCCATAAGCTGGACCAAAGATGATCTTCATCTGTTGGGGGAGAATCGTCTCTATTAGGCGTAACTGTTGTGACGCTTCCTTCCTTGAAATCTGCATGAGTCTGTAGTCGGTAAAACATGAAATCATTTGGTCTCTCCTTTCATCTTCTCGCGCCAAATCATATTTTCACTTTTCAAGCTTAAACATTGCAAAACAACAAGAACGTCTCCCCAAAGCTGGTTATCCGCAAGGTCTTCTGAGCACTATTCTTGTTCAGTTAATTTTAGCCACCCAAAGGCCCCGTGCTCCACGTAGTAAGGTTTCACATGTTATCTTCATACCAAACGTGCACAACTCTGCACACAGACTGAAGGGAATTGCAGCGCGCTTCAGCACTTCAATTGTCTTTTCGTGCAAGTTGCGCCTAAAACAACTTTGCAGATGAGTGAACAACAACGAAGCCCCCAAAGGGTGTTCCATCAAACATGCCAATCAGACCATTCCCTGTGAAGGGGGAGTGGTATACTCCATCCCTTTTTCATGTGGTGACCGATACATTGGTCAGATAGGGCGTTGCCTGAACACCCGCCTACGAGAGCACGTCCTCGAGGTTTCCCGTGCTTCAAGCGACTCTTTTCATCTAATAGTTGTTCATCAACGAATCTGCAAGAACTGTGAAGCCCGGTTCCAGGACACCAGCATAATTGGAAGACACAAGAACAAGCTCGGCCGAGAGATTATTGGAGCATACAGGATAGCCGGTGACGAACACAACATCGCTGCTCCTTCTCTTGGGTTGTCCAGAGTTGAGATGAACTCCCTGAAGCCAGAGCTGAATTAGTCAAAGGGTTAGTCAAAGGTTATCTGATTTTGTCAATGGTGTTTCCTTTTTTTCCTTCTTATTTTCTTTGTCTTTATCTTGTAGTGTATTCGGCGATTTTCTCTTTTCTTCAGGCGTATATAATTATATTAATTTTTTCCGTAACTTCCTCCTTAGTTTCAAAAGTTAGGAGTGAGAGAGTGCGTATCGAAGGAGACATCAATAAATGTGTGTTGCTAGTTTAAAGATCTGTGCTGTCTGTCCTTGTCCCTAAGTGTTTTTATTCTTTCTTTGACTCTTGGATGCCAAGTGCACCGCCCCCGGCCCTGAGGGGGGGGGGGGGGGGAGGGGGGTCTGGTTTGCCCCTCCACTCAAAAACAAATTGGTACGCCACTGCATGTTCCTCCTAGCCGCTAAGGTGAGAGCGTGACGATAACACTTTACTAAAGTTATCTACGTTTTTCCTGCGTTGTTTTTTACTGTCGAAAGTAAGATGTAAAACAACCGTGCCTTTTTTTTACGCCTAATATTTTGTAATTTTATATGGAAGCAGAAGAGGTTCTTGCAAACGACGTGTTAGTGAGAAATTCTCGCGTATTTTGTTTCGTGATTTTATAAATCACAAACATTTAACCCGAACGTATGTGTGAACGAGAGAAAACCCGAAAAACTAGCCACTCAGTGTGACGTCATACCAAGAGGTTTCAACTTCCTTGCACGTGCCGCTTGTGGGAGAACGCGTGCAGCATTTATGACTCCTGCCGGGTAAGGCTTGCAAAAGGCACGGACATGTTGAGAGCTCTGTGTAATACGTCACGATTCGCTCCTCTCACCTAATGCGGCGTAAAGAAGTGGATTCAGCGTTATTTTGAGAACCCTGTTGCGTGGCTACTTGTTGCATCAATTTAAAACATAATTTTGATATTCGTGATCCTGGAGACCAAATAAAGACGATTTAAGTGTTTTTGTATTTCTCAAATGCAGATCCGTTTAATTTTTTTTTCTTTAAATACAAGACATCATTTAGCACGCGCATGCGTTCAACAGAGTGCTCAAATGAGGTTACTGGAATATCACCTCATTTTTAATTTTCCTCTCAAAGTATATCATCTGGGATTAATTTATTACTGACGCAGCCGTGAAAATAAAATAAAAATTATAATCGTAGTTCGATAGCACTACTCTAATGGTGGACATTGTTTGTTATATACCCCTTTCTAAAGTTTCATGCCGATCATTAGAAGGTCGGAACCCCCCACAGTGGCGGAACAACTGACATCGCGTAACGTGCAAGTCATTCCATATGATAGCAAACGATCTGAGCGCGTCCAACGCTGGAAGCCGACGAGCCAATCAAACAGCGTCGAAATTGCAACGTCACTTTGCTAATCACCTTTCTTCTGTGAGTGTTTTTTTTTTCTTCCACTCCAACCAAAGGCACAAGGTGTACCGTGACGTTGCGTTTCAATCCGCTATTGTGCAGGGATTCCAGAGCCGCCTACACAGGGGCAGTATTTTGAAAGGGGGTCTTTCAAGTGTTAGGAGATAAGTTGAAACCGCATTATTGTGATGTCATTTTGCAGAACGCGAATGCGGAGAGCAAGTCGTCTGCTTCTTGCGCAGGAGTTGCGGTGACGTCAAAACGACGCCGAGATTTGATTGGCTTTGATTGAAAAGATTGTGGGTAGACCTCAATGCTAGATGCCTCAAGGTGTACCCATTATTTTTTTTTCAATCAGCCAATAAGAGCTGGAAGTTCTGACATCGTAGCGGTCCCTGCGCATGAAGCAGACGAACTTGCGTTCCGCATAGTTTGTTTTACTTTAAGCATGAATGCAATCGACGGTACGGATTCGACGGCGCCATTCAAGCAGCATAGAAAGTGCATTGTGACAGCAGTCGTGGTCTTTGGTGGGTTGACCATCGCCTAATAAAACAATCACACGCAAAAAAAAACACCAAAAAACACGCCGGATCGCGGCACATTTACGGTGTGTGATTGGTTTAGCTTGACAATTTGCAAACGCACAAAGGCAATAAGCGCCGTGACAACGCACTTTCGGCACAGCTTGAATGGCGCCATAGGATGGTGGCCTCCTCTGGTCTTGGACTTAAATTGAGACAGTGTATACAAGGAGTGTAGTAAAGCACTGTACGTTACCTTCTAAACTTATCACGAGTTACGCCTGCACGTTTCTTAAACGCTATTTCAGAGAGAAAATAAACCGTATTCGCTGTTCAGGTCTTCGTGCGGAGTTGTTCGCACTTTGCAAAATTGGGAGGTGGATGGCGCTTCTGCGTGTAGTTAAATTGGTAACGAAACTTTATCACCCGAGTAGATTAGTGCCCGAAGGCTCGTATCGCACCTTCCCATCGCTCTCCTGAAACTTTATTTTTCTATCTCTTACACACACGTACATTGACAGGGGCCAGCAGTGACATGACGGTGTATCTAATATCAGTTTCCAAAACCAATACGAAGTACGTAGTCGCCCTCAGGTAGGTCACGTTGCAAAGGGAAGACCAGAGTTAGGTTCTGCGGTGGCCTCATAAATCATCTCGAAGCCGATATTGATAGCCGACCTTCCCACGAGTCAACGTCTATTTTATCCCAACCACGTCGGTCGCATACCTCTGCTGCCGAACCGCAGCAAATTTAACCGAACCGTTTGCGATTGGAGATCACGTCGCGCACCACGAAGGTCCGTATTTCGCCAACGTCAAAAACGTTCTGCTGTGGACGAATGGCCATATAGATTCAACGTTCTTTTTTTTATTTCAGCTCGTTATCCATATTTGTTTTTTTCACAGACGCGTGATAGCTGCTGCTGCTGCTGCTCTATTGAGTGTTTTCCTCGCCTATCCTGCGACGGACGATTCCGCATTTATCACATTGAAGGTGATAAATGCGTTTACCCATTTTAATTTCTCTCAAGAGTGGTCCTATAACGGTGCTGTTTTTGAAGAAGACATGTATAAACGCTTCTGAAACAGTGGGTCGAAATTCATTTCCTTGGGTGGTGCAACATTTAACAGTACCTGACGCTCACCGTCCGCGATCAAGAGGAAAAGAATTATAGAAAAACAACGGTAACCTTCTGACCAGACAGAGCTATAGACTCGAGCCAAGAATATCTTTTTCTCATGCTGCAGTGCAAATAAAAAAAAGACGCAGTGTGCAACATAAAAAAAACTGATGCCACCTCTTTTACGGCAGATGCGTGCGAATTGGGACACTCTATTTGCAATGGCGTTCAGCAAGCTCTACTTTGAGAGTTAATATATATTGTGGCGTCATGAACCTTAGCGTACACACCGTGTCAGTTCTTCTTTAAGAGTGTTGGCAAAACGACAAAAAAATATTTTTGATTCATTAAGTTCGGTAAAATAAGAAATCTGCAAAACTTTAAAAACGCAAACAAAATATATAGCTTGCTCGCGTAGTTTGTCGACAAGACTATCGCACAAAGCAGGATCAGCAGCCTCGAGTCTCAGAGCAAAATCTGTCATCCTTGCGACTTTAGTCCGAAGACCTGACGGCTTCTCTAAACAAATCAATAAGAAACAAAATGTCATGTTCCAATTTCTCACAACAAATTTGCGTCTCCAATTTTGTTTTCACAGACTGATTTTCGGTGTTTGAAATTATCCACATTTTTGAAGTGAATTGACTCGTATATATCTGTTCTGAGCATCATTCCCCTCTAGTTAGATGATAACATCCTTGCTGTTTCAGCTTTGAGAGCAAATATAATGATCCGATGGCAGATTGAATTCAGTAGAACATTTGTTTCTGCTTTTGTTTCCTGCTATATTTCAATTGATTTTCTAGTATTTGGAGAGTTTCATTCTTTCTTCATCATCCAAAACCACAGCTGCGCAATTCGTGCAGAATTTTGTGACGCCCAAACCCGTTTTTCTTTTCCAAATTAGAAGTGAAGTTATCTACATGCATAATAAAAAATACTAATCCCTACAGAAGGGGAACAAGAATCTCTCCACAGGATTTGGAGAGGTCCCTAGTTTGATACCAGGACCAGTTGGATTTTTTCGGTCGCGCACCGGTCACCGAGTTATGCGTTGAACTTTTTGTTTGTCCTCTGTCCCCCCTGTTCCCCTTCTTCGTGAAATATTATTGTATATTATTTTCATTCTTTTCCAGCTCGCGTGCAGCTTTGCATTAATTGCGTGATAATCAAAAATACATGTATAAACCGGTCGCGTCATATACGTGCTACAGTAAAGTGAGTGTTTCAGTTAGTATTCAAAGATACTATGAATTTCATATTTATGAATTTAAATAAATTGCGAAAGAACAGTAAGAACAACTGATTCAAAGATAAAATTAAACCAGGTCTGTTCGGAAAAGACTTAAAGCGGTTACGAAAAAAAAAAGTTTGACTCTCCCACAACAGAACAATTTTTGTGGCTTCGATGGCATAGACGTATATGAACAAAAGCATAAACTGAGAGTAACTAACCCATATTAGTTTTATTGTTATTTTATAGCGTCTATAAAATAAGTTTTTTTGGCGGTCTTAATTTATTCATCCCTAGAAACCAGCCGCTAAGATCAACGTTTTAACAAAAAAGATCACCAGGGGAAGGAACTGCGTAGTGAGCGAACACAGTGGAAAGTATTCGCACCCTGTTGTCCTTATTGTGCCGAAACCCGGAACTGAAATCACTGTTTCTTTTGCTTTAGTAGCGAGACTAGCATAAAACCTAATGATATTAGACTCCTCAATGTCATACGTACACCTAAAGTTTAGACGCAAACACTACTTAGGCAGTTTTCGATATTCAGAGCTTAGGCACGCCAGCTAAACAAAAATACTTACTCTTCCTCCTCGGGGAGTTGAACGTAGAGGTGACAGTTAACGTGAATGGATTCCAAGATAAGAGCTCGTAGCTAAGCCGTGCATACAATCAATTTCTAATAGCGAGGTTTAGGTGGTACCAACACTCCATTGTAGATTTAGCGTTAAGGATATTTTTTAGCGGGCCTTTTGACGAAATATTTTTGAACTATACACAAGCATCCTGCATATGAAAAGTATTGTGGGGGCCGCGAGGTCCTCCTACGTTATTTGGTGACCCCGACGTGATCCAAACATGTGGGGGACCGCGAGGTTCAACCACGTTATATAAAATGAGGACATGGGAAGAGACAACGAACCACGTGTCTGCCTGTGATGGCGGCTTCAGAGAACTCTCTTCACGAGCACTCCGAGGCGCCCGTGCATGTACTGCCTTGAGCTGCCTCTTTTATTTCGATGAGAAAGATGGATCTCTGGGTACGTTTTACCCAACCGTATCTTATACAAAAAAAAAATGCGTGTGTATATGTGTGTTTGTGTGAATGCGTGCCTTTGTGCATGTATATGTGACGGTGTGCGTTCGCGCGCGCGTGCGTTGGTGTCTGTGTAAATGATGACTCCTTTCGTATGACTCTTGATTCGGCGTTTTGCCCCCTTTTTATATAGGCTCGACTCCCGTCTTAGAGATTCGATTCTAACAGCACGCGTTTACATTTACGATCGAGGACGTTAATATAACGATATAACCGCGGTAACAAATCGCCTCAATAGTACAGTATGAAAATCACTGGAGCCTGCTAAACAAACAAAAAAACTATAATGCGTCAACACAGCTCCTCTCTCTCTCTCTTTCTTTCTTTTCTTTCTCTCTTTGGCATACTTCGGACTATTTACTCCGTCTTGTTTTGGTCTCACTTCTTCAGCCGTTGTCGCCTCTCCTGATGCCCAAATCCCTGTATCTGCTTCTCAAGTTATGTTCGCAGCTCCATCCCGGTAAGCTGTCCTACGCAGTATTCCAAGAGCGCGCTAAACGTACGTTAGGTCCCAATGGCACTCCGTGCCAAATATCTCTCAGGCGCTTTCTATCTTACCTCTTTTTTCTGCACGTGCTACGTATACACCGCTGAGTTACTGCACATCGTAAATTATAGCTCAAAGTGGTCGTTCTTTTTGCCGTACGTGTCTGATCTGGTTCACGTCGCCGGTCCCCTCCCAGTTGAGCCGTCGCTCGTTTTACTCCGGTTCACAATAAGTGATTGGTCGTTTGAATGTGTCTGCAAAGAAACGAAAGCTCGGAGAAAGGACATTGTTAGGCGGTATGAACGCTTGAAACCCGCTTAAATCTCTCGTCGTTGTCTCTGTCTCGTTCTTTCGAGTAAAACAATTTATCACCATCTTTCTGCCTTGTTTGAGAAAAAGGTTTTAAAATAGCATTGTGGGGAAACACTGAAATACAATGAAAGTGGAGTGAAACACTTTTATTTCATACTTTTATTATGTTTTTTTGTTTTTTTCAGAAACTGTTGTTATGATACCTGAGGGCCGTGTAATGTTTCATATGAACTTTTCTTTACCTTTTGTTTTAGCTCGGAGAGCTACCACCACGCATAATGCTGACGCTCTAGGAGCGCGAGATTAAACATTTCATTTTCCGATGCCGTAAAGGACTGATGTTCATACAGGCCGATTAGCTCGCCAAGCGCGTGTACTAAGAACATTATTTGTTCTCGAGTTTTTTTATTTGGTTGCTTAATTTACAGTCTGAAATTTTTTAGCACTTCAGTTGAGTAGGGGCGGCCTAGTTTCAGACACGGGAAAAGAGGAACTTCCAGTAGAGAAACTTGATGAAAAGTTGTTCAGGATTATGCGATTTGACTTTGCTATTTTTATATCTCAAAGGCAGGGTCGTATCTCTGTTAACCTTGTAACTGAGAGTACAGAAGTACAATAGCAGTGGATGTGCCGATGGTTCTGTCTTTTTGACGCCGGTTGTACGAACGAATATATAGCTTTGTTTTAAGCGTCACTTGCTTTTTTTTTTTCGCAATCCAGGATCGCGTGGGAATAAATGTCTTGTTTTCTTTTTAGAAATTTTAGAGCGTCTCTTTATCATTCTACTACAGTCATTCTACTGCAACTTGTTTAACCATGTATGCGCGACCGTCGTTATTTGTTTCCAAAACGCCTTTTTTTTTGGCCGGGTATACCGGCGTTGTCGACTGACACTCGGTGTTTCAAACTTCGTCTTCGCCACCCGACAGGCAAACAGAAAGGCATAGAAAGTGCTTTGAAGACTACCTGTGTTCAACACCCCTCATTCAAAGAGGTGTTTTGCATCTTCAGTTGTCAAATATTGCACAAGTGGACGGCGCTATTGAGGCCATACCTATCCAATGCCACTTCCGCGCCACAGTCAGGGCCCTCAGGACGATTTTCAGTCAGTTTGGTTTACCCCGCACAGTCGTCTCTGACAATGGGACGCCCTTTACCGGTTGGGAATTTGCCCAATTTATGGAGCGGAACGGCGTGACACACATTCGTACACCGCCGTATCACCCACAAAGCAATGGTTTAGCTGAACGCGCTGTACGAACCATTAAAGATGGACTAAAAAGGTGCTCAGAAGGGGATATAACGAAGGCCCTGGCAAGAATATTGTGCAGCTATAGAAGCACGCCGCTACCTTCAGGGCGCTCGCCATCCGAAATGTTGCTCGGGTACAGATTGCGCACGAGACTAGATATGTGCTTCCCGCCCAGGTGCAAGACAGTCGACCAGGTAAAGTCACGGGAAGACGCCGGCTGGAGCTTTGCCCCGGGAGATCCGGTATACATCCGCAACTATAGAAGCGGCGAGAAATGGACGCCGGGCAAGGTCAAGGAAACCGCGGGCTCGCGTGTCGTGAAAGTAGAGACAGACAACGGGGTTGTTCACCGTCACATGGATCAGCTTCGCAGAAGAAGCACCGATGCACCAATTGCGGCTTCAACTTTGACGAGGTAAGATTGCCACTTACCTTTCACATCGTCGAACACTGGCAGGTGGTGGCCCATGGCTGTAGGAAGATCCGAGGTCTGGATCCTCGTCGCCACTGTTGTAATCCGCCCGTGGCTGGCGGATGCCTGACTGTTGTAATCCGCCAGTGGCTGGCGGACGCCTGCCAACGGGTCGGTTGCAGAGCTCGCAGAACCCAACGAGACTGGTAGCGGGTCAGCAAAGAACAAAGTTTATTGCGTGGCTTGGGTTTTTATAACCAGCGAAAGGAAAGAAGAGAACGAAAGGAAAGCTGATAACAGAGGCTGCCGTGACGTTTGGTGATAGCGACGACCAGAGTGGAGGCGGGCACACGTGGCGCTGACGAAGCCTTTTTTAGCAGTTCGCAGCAACTCCGGTTCACAATAAGTGATTGGTCGTTTAATGTGTCTGCAAAGAAACGAAAGCTCGGAGAAAGGACATTGTTAGGCGGTATTAACGCTTGAAACACGCTTAAATCTCTCGTCGTTGTCTTTGTCTGTTCTTTCGAGTAAAACAATTTCTCACCATCTTTCTGCCTTGTTTGAAAAAAGGTTTTAAAATAGCATTGTGGGGAAACACTGAAACACAATAAAAGTGGAGTGAAACACTTTTATTTCAAACTTTTATTATGTTTTTTTTTCAGAAACTGTTGTTATGATACCTGAGGGCCGTGTAATGTTTCATATGAACTTTTCTTTACCTTTTGTTTTAGCTCGGAGAGCTACCACCACGCATAATGCTGACGCTCTAGGAGCACGAGATCAAACATTTCATTTTCCGATGCCGTAAAGGACTGATGTTCATACAGGCCGATTAGCTCGCCAAGCACGTGTACTAAGAACATTATTTGTTCTCGAGTTTTTTTATTTGGTTGCTTAATTTGCAGTCTGAAATTTTTTAGCACCTTAGTTGAGTAGGGGCGGCCTAGTTTCAGACACGGGAAAAGAGGAACTTCCAGTAGAGAAACTTGATGAAAAGTTGTTCAGGATTATGCGATTTGACTTTGCTATTTTTATATCTCAAAGGCAGGGTCGCATCTCTGTTAACCCTGTAACTGAGAGTACAGCAGTACAATAGCAGTGGATGTGCCGATGGTTCTGTCTTTTTGACGCCGGTTGTACGAACGAATATATAGCTTTGTTTTAAGCGTCACTTGCTTTTTTTTTTTCGCAATCCAGGATCGCGTGGGAATAAATGTCTTGTTTTCTTTTTAGAAATTTTAGAGCGTCTCTTTATCATTCTACTACAGTCATTCTACTGCAACTTGTTTAACCATGTATGCGCGACCGTCGTTATTTGTTTCCAAAACGCCTTTTTTTTTTGGCCGGGTATACCGGCGTTGTCGACTGACACTCGGTGTTTCAAACTTCGTCTTCGCCACCCGACAGGCAAACAGAAAGGCATAGAAAGTGCTTTGAAGACTACCTGTGTTCAACACCCCTCATTCAAAGAGGTGTTTTGCATCTTCAGTTGTCAAATATTGCACAAGTGGACGGCGCTCTCTATATTGCATGACGCACGGTTTGTTAGAACCGCACGAAAGAATGATATAATACGCATTCTTACTCAATAATACGTTACAATTCGTTTCTGCACACCACTCTGTGCTCTAAAAATTCAAATTTCTTCATCCTTTCTGCAGAGCACCCAGAGAGTGTATCCCTGGGGTCAACATAAAAAACAACACTGAGCGATGCGTTTCGCGTGTTAACATCTTGGAAATTGTAAAGTCACTAACTTTTTTTTCAGGTCGAAACTTTTTTCTCACCTTAGCTCGTACTTCGTCGAGCTCCATTCACGCATAGTTGAAATTTGTTCTTCGTGCCGTCTGTAGGAAACCACACGCACCTAAGATTTATACTGTGGTATTGGGCGAGATAAACTTCGCAGAATTCAGACATTTTGAACCAATCATCTCGGATGGGGAAAGTTACCATATGGAAGTTCGTTGAAGAGGAGCCTACTGTTTACCCAAAGGCGGCTCAACAGTCAGTACACAGTGCAGTTATATCATAAGCGCTAGAAAGCTGCAACAGCAATGGCACAAAACAGTGCAGCTAGTGCGCATGCGCAGAGTTCACACTCGTTCCGATTGTTAATCAACAGAACGCTCACATGGAACGCCAGTACGAAACTTTTGAATCGCTTCCATGCAAATTGATGACCTGGAAAGTTGCCCTGTAAAGCGTGCTCTGCCACTGCAGTGGTGATAGTGAGGAGAAACCGAACGCATATAGGCATACGGATTCGATAAATTTACATGTACGTTTTCCTAATATTTTCCACAGAAGCAAAGTTTGAACGACATATTTTTGTATTACTGAATATGCATGTCCTTGTACTCAGAAAAACTCGCGTCCTCCTATTTTCAGTGTGTCCTTCATTTCTTCTCTTTTTGCTTCAGTCCTGTTGTTTCGCTGGCGTTTGCTAGAAGATCTTTTACGAATCACTACTTCCCAAAACAAAATGTCGTCCTGCACAATGGTGAGACACTCGAGAACAACAAATATTTGCAGCACCAAACATCCGCGTGGGTGGGCACGATAGGATTTAACACTCCCGTATGTTGTGTGCTGAACACCAGCATAGTTGATACATCTCTGTTGTGATATTTAACTCATTTAAACTTTGTAATAACACTTTTTGGGTACAGTGAACCGTTTTTAAATTACTCAACTCAACGCTCTTTCGTATACAATTTGTATCATATTATGCTCATGATATTGCCACCCACGTCTCTGAGCAAGCGCGCCCGTGGCCGATGGGTTACAGTGCTTGGTTTCCACGTAAAGGGCCAAGGTTCGATTCCTGGCAGCGGACGCACCTCTTTCTTGGTTCTGTAAATGTCGCGTTCTCTTAAATTCGAGAACCTTGTTGCTTGTTCGAGGTCAGAATGTTTTACGCGCCCAACATTCTACGCCGATTCCTTTAGAAGCCCACGCGAGCACATAAGTGGCTCAGCGTAGCAAGCCGCAGTCAGTCTCGCCCCGGCTCCCGATCCTTTGTTTCGCCGCCACCGACGCTCGCGACGCTAGCATTCGTATTTATTTTTTGGCACAATTCGCCACATTAAACGTTTAGTATTTTTTTTTTTGGTAATTACTGCCTCCTAAATAGTCATTCGTGACAATATGATATGAATATTTTTCAAACTAGATAATTTTCCCGTATCTCGTTATCACCTCAAGAGTCGATGTATTTTTTTTTTTTTGCCTTCTTTTCCTGAACGGATTGGGAAGGTTGGCCGAAACGTTCAGTCATGCTTTTGGCGTCGTAATAAAATTATAATTTTGGTTCACTTTCTGCGTAATGGTTATTTTTTCAAAAAATTCTAAAGTCGCATATAGGATTCAGACCCTTCTAGGGGCTTGTCTACCGACCCATAAAATTGGGAAAGTCCGATCTCGTCGGCGTCACGGATGACGAAGAAAAATCTAGTCCCACAACGTAAGTTCTTTTCAAACAAATAAACAAAAAAAAAAACTGTCTTGGCGTGTCGGCTTTTGTGACTGCGTTTTACTTTACACAAGTTTGAAATTGACTGGAATTTGCATGAACTCGCGCTTCAATCAGTTTAGTACATTTTTTTTAAATTGAATTGCCCTCGATATGAACCGTCGCACTTTCTTTGACAGCGTGTCATTGGATGCATTTTGTATTGTTTCTTGCGCATATAAAGCCCCATTCTACTTCGCCCAGAAGACATGGTTGCCTCCCATTCAACCGCCCCCCCCCTTAATATATATTAAAATTTTAAATTTTGTATATCATTTTTTTTAAAGAAAGTTAATGGAGGTGTCTCCAGACTAAACCCATCATTATTTTCAATTTCTAAAAATGGGGAAAAGAAACTTTTTCGCTCTTTTTGTTTTTATTAGCATTTTTTATATTTCCGCTCATTTCGTTGGTCGTTGATATATTGGTTTCATGCTAAGAATTTCAAAGAATGCTTCTTTTCGTCACAAGAATATCTGACTTATCACTAGGTCGCACTCTTCTCTTTGCTCACACATTTTGGTACACTCTTCTTCGTGTCGGAATATTGAAATTTGGAAAATGAGAATTGATGCTGACTTCGGTCTATATTTTCCCGCTTGCTACAGTTTTCCTGCCCCGCCAGTGGCAGCAGCGTTATTTCAGCAAGTGATTTCTAAGGCCAGTCCTCCACGGGGAAGAACTTCCTTTAGCCACTTCAATAAGGTCAGGTTGCATCGTATATTAATCTATCAAAAAGTTTGAATGATTAAAAGCGCTTGAGCATGTGGGTTGATATATAAGTTGGAGAGGCTAATATTTTATTATCATCGAAAGATAATGAGGAACACTATGACAAATATCAGGGCCACCTACACCAAGACTGAATTATATTTTAAAAAGCTCAACTCCGAGAGGTGTCTTGAACCTTTTATCCGAATTTCTCCGATAGTGTCGAATGAACAGGGTTCCAATGTTCAGTCAGTATGCCAAGAAACAGTAAAAAAAAAGAAGTCCGTTCAGGAATCCAGGACGACAAGTTATATCTCCAAATGTTAAATAAGTTATTAAATGACAGTTTTTGATTAGGGTGTGCTTCGACGAGCGAGGCTAAAAAAAGATTCGTTTAAGAGCCAACACCAAAAACTCTGCAATCCGAGCCCGAAATCATTGGTATTTAATCAACTTAATAAAGAAAAACATTCTACCAGAACGTTAGCTGATCAAACGAATATTTTTTATCTATTTGATTGTTTGTAAAACCACTCGTTTCTACAAATGAACGCTCCTCCTGTTTTAAAATGGCTTCGGCTATAGAGGGTGTTCTGCCAAACATCGGCCGAACGTTTCCAAAAATAAACTACGCCTCTCCCAAAAACGGGAAAAATATTTTCAACTTAGTGCAACAAATAGATTGCAATAATAAGGAGCTCACTTATTTTTATATTTAATTTTTATTAAGTAAAAATAAGTCCGCTGATTGTCAACTAAAACCACAAAATCAGTAAGTTGTATGAAGACTCGCAGCAAGTGGGAAGTGTGGATGTGGTGCAGAAAAGTTATCTATTGTGCTTGGGCAAACTGGGTAGCCCCTAGGAGAGGTGGGTAGCATCACAAAAATACCTCCAAGAAACCCACAACACCCGTGGTTGACGAAGAACACTTTTCAACTTCCGGGAAAGAATACTACAAACACTCGGAATTGAGTTGTAAAATAAAGGTTATTTTCTCTCTTTCTTCCGCTACTGGCAGTAAATAGCTCGCGATAATAAGGTGCTCAATTAATATTTTTTTTTAATTTTTATTTAGTAACAATCAGAATATCGTTTAAATTAACCAACTCGCTAAACGTCCCCTGGGACCAAAAGATCAGTAAGTTGTATGAAAGTTCGGAGCAAGCGGGAATAGTGGTTGCGCAGAAAAGTTACCTTTGTGCTATCGGTCCGAGGCTGGTGGATAAAAATGTAGATAATAAACAAACAAAACACTTAATACCGCGTGAGCACTTTGAAATAGAAAGATAAAAGTGTTGGTTGTTTCATTTTCAATTTAAAAAAGTAATGTCAGTCTACACCGAACTAAACGCACTCGGTTTATATTCTTACTGTAATTTTAAAGAAAGCAAGTAAAACAGCGTAAGGAGTCTGGTTTCACTTTGACCAGTTTTAATTAATTTCGCGCGGATAATGAACGGTGATATAAAAAGGCACTTAGCTTCATAATATAATTTAGCGGTTCACTTTGGTTCCCGGGCCCTCTGGCGTGTCAAAGAAAATCTAGCGCATCGTTATAACATTGCAACAATGTCACGGGCAAAAATGATGGAGTGTTTTCGGCTCCCATGAGCATCTTCCGCAAAATATATTTTACCGAGCCAGAGTAAAAATCTGGTAAAAAAAAAGAAAGCGGCAAGCTGAAATAATGAAGAGTTGTAAAGTTTCTCAAGTTCGACCTTAGTAAGTCGCGTTATTAACCTTTGACAGATATGTCTTCTCAGACTGTTTTTCATATTCACCAACACCATCCCAGAACTCGAGCCACACAAACGTCAGGATGTATAAGCAAAATTAAACGCGTGAAACCTCGTTAACTCCATCTACCTCTCCCTCTCACTCGAACCCACATCCACGAAAAAAGAATCCTCGCACACCGCTTACACGGTGCTTCTCATTACCCTTCAATTAGCAAAACACAGCATGACGCGCCGAGCCCGGGCTCAAAACCAGCTGAGATAGAGGGAAGGACACTGACTCGAACGAAGCAGGCGGCCGTAAATTAAAGAAATCGATTGTCCCTGTCTATAAGTGGTAGAGTTTCCATAAATAATTCGAGGGACGGCTCCCTTCGCTCTAAACTGGGGCAGGGAGCTTCCACGAAAAGCGTGTTTGTTTCCGCGGGAGTAGCAGCCACTTTTGGTCGGTACGCCATTAACCCCCACTTTTGTCGGCGGAAACCGGCAGGCAGTGACCCGAATTTTATTAAGATGAGGCTCCTGAATCGATGTTTTTCCAGGAAGACAAACGCTGACATTAGTACTCAAGAAAAAAAGAAGATAGCTTACTCTGGTTGTTTATTGTTCCTGATACTTAGAGGAAGGATAGGTACTCTCGGTTTCAGTTCAAATCATTTTGTTTAAGTAGGATATCAATCTTTCGAAGAAATTTATTTAGCTTTTATTTTTTTCCGGAATTAGGACTCACAGTTTGGCTCATAGCCTCTATGACACTTACGTAATTTAGCAGCCTCGCGGTCTCACCATTGCATTTTGTAATGAGGGCTGTTATTGAACTAAGTCAGTTTGGCGTAAAAGAAAATCCTCTTTTGAACAGTTGTGGAGCGTATACACTAGCAGCAGGGTTTATGTTAGTGTATTGGAGGAAATTTTACCCGCAACAAGTGCTGGCAGACATAACATTAACAATGTGTAAAAAAAGAGGTTTATGAACAAAAATTGACTAAGAGGCGAATTTCGGCGTATTTGTATCCCGTGAGTCTGAATATTTCGTTCATTTTCTCTGAGGATGTTAGTAAACGCGAGAAAACACGAAAAGCTTCCAACCAGTCGTTACGTCATACCTAGATTTTTAGGCCGCTAAGCGCGCGTCGCTCGTGTGGGCAGCACGTGCTATTGCGAGCGTACGAGCCTGAGGCATTAGCGGTGAGATGTTTCGGTGGCGCCCTCGTTTGGTTACCTTTCGTGACGTCACTACCTTGTGAACAACAAGTTTGATGGTGTTTGTAATGGGCAAGGTCGAAGCCTGAAATCATAGCGCTCTCATAGCAACACGGCCAACACCATCAAAATTGAAGTTCTCACATTCCTCTTATTTGCGTCGATAAGAAATCCTTTGCTGACGTCATAGTCAGCATTCGGCCAATTGAGGTGGGCCTACCACAGCGACGTTTTCGATCGTTCACGTCGCCAATAGGCGATTGCAAGCACGGCGTCTCACCACCGCCATGTTTTTGCTCGTGCGAACAAGTGCGTGGAATTGCAAGTTTGCCGATGCTACGTTCACGCGCACGCTGCACATGCTTGCACGCATGGGGCACCTGTGAATTTTCCAAAAAAAGGGCACTTCGCCGTTTCCATTTTTCCAGTGTTCGAGCGTGTGGTGCGTGATTTGTGCGCTTTGCGAAGCTACGAACATACGCGTACTGGGCTGAATAGATCGCAAGCTGGGCTTACGATCTCCTCAGCCCAGCACGCTTACGTCCGTGCCACACGCACTGACACTGAAATTAACCAGCCAGAAGCCCGGTTTTGAAACGATCAATATTCCCCCGCACAGACACCAGTCCTAATGTGTTTTTTTTTTTTCCTGACCTTTTTGAAAATAGCAAGTGTGCGCGTGCATAGCTTCGATAGGCGCTGAAAATGTGCGATAGCGGAGATTCCGAAAGCTCCTGATATGACGTCGCTCTCCGGGAGGGAGGGGCTTCAGCGGTACTTTGAAATAGATTTTGTGCAGCCTCCGTGTACCAAATTGAAACATAATTACGCTATTCGTGATCCTGGAGGCCAAATGAAGACGATTTAAGTGTGTTTCTTCAAATGCAAAACTTCTTCAGTTTTTTTTTTTTCGTTATTGTAATATCCATGAAAAGACATTAAGTGGTCGGCGATCAGCACACGATCTTGACTAGATGCTTCGTGGGTACCCCGCGCTGCGTGAGAAGTTGCATGCGTTAATTGGCAGGTGCTTAAATTTCATTCGATGGAAATTACGTTACATTTTACCACATGGCAGGAGTATTAAAAATATATTGTACTCAGCCTTATTTTAAGCTTGCGCGTAACAACGCTGCCCCTGACGATGAAGTGCGTGAATTCAAGACACTGAAAAAAAAAACTCAAATCCTTAAACATCTTTTTCTTTTCTTAAAAAAGAACATAATTGCTTAAAAATGAAATCGTGTTTTTTCAGCCAGGCATCAGAAAAACAAAATGTTGCAACTTTCCTCTACGATCTTACGACGAGCGAAATTTTGCGGGATTGTTCAAAAAGTAAAATTTAAAACAAAATCATCGTAAAAGCTATTTTTTAATATTGGTTTCACAGAAAACGGCCAGTGGAAAAGGTTGGTGGCAATTTTGTGCACGCTCTCACACTCGACACAACAAAACAAATAATGATATGCATTTTGTTTTGCTTTAAAGGGAAGCTAAAGCGGTTATGTATTTGAGGAAACACTTAGATCGTCTTGGTTTTACTTCCAAAATCTCGATGACTAAGTTATATATATATATATATATATATATATATATATATATATATATATATATACAGGGTGTTTTTTTTAACTGCACCAAATTTTGAAATAAAGGGGGTAAAAGTTTTATGAATGCGGTTTTCACTGCGTGTTTATATGGGTTGGCGGACATTAGATGGGAATATAAACATCACTATTATCAAACTAATTAACCAAAATCCGTTAATTAACTTTTTAATTACTGTAATTAGGATATATGTTTATATTACAAACTTTGAGGCAGTCATATGCCAAGACTGTTCCATTTTGTAGAATTCGCGTAATGTGCCTGTGTTCCAAGATATCTGCCCCCGAATGTTTTACTTAATCCGGCTTTTTATCCACTCAATTCGGCAAACCCACGAAAGTGGCCACTATAGCCGAACTTTGCTACATTAGCCGGATAAAAGTGCGAAATTCGTGGACGAATATCGCGGTACACAAGCTGCTTACGCGAATTCTACAAAATGAAACAGTCTTGGCATACGACTGCCTCAAAGTTCGTAATATAAACATATATCCTAATTACAGTAATTAAAAAGTTAATTAACGGATTTTAGTTAATTAGTCTGATAATAGTGATGTTTATATTCCCATCTAATGTCCGCCAACCCATATAAACACGCAGTGAAAACCGCATTCATAAAACTTTCCCCCCTTTATTTAAACATTTGGTGCAGTTAAAAAAAAATACCCTGTATATATATATATATATATATATATATATATATATATATATATATATATATATATATATATTATATATATATATATATATATATACAGGGTGTTTCAGAGAACGCGGGCCAAATCGCTCCTGCGCAAACTATTCATCGCAACGAAAAAAGCTTGTGGCGTTTTGATCCTGGGCCAGGGGCCCATTTAGGAAAATTATTAAAGTCCGGGATCATTAAGTTGTTAATTATTTTTGCGTAATTAACTATTTAATATTGTGTTTAAGAGCATGGTTTAAATTAGAAAATGGCTGAGCTTCATCAAAAAACACTAAATCAACAAATTGCAGAACGATAGAAGGCACGCGAAGCATTTTACGGCTTTCTGAAAGACCGCACAAATTCGACGGGTTTTTAAGTTTCGGTTTGCTATCGGAGCGCATCTCCGCCCCGGCAGCACCGCGCCCCGTGGAAAGATAGTGCAACCAACCTCTGCTGCGCTGTCATCGCGCGACGCAGCAGAGGTTGGATGCACTATCTCTCCATTGGGCGCGGTGCTGCCGGGGCGGAGATGCGCTCCGATAGCAAACCGAAACTTAAAAACCCGTCGAATTTGTGCGGTCTTTCAGAAAGCCGTAAAATGCTTCGCGTGCCTTCTATCGTTCTGCAATTTGTTGATTTAGTGTTTTTTGATGAAGCTCAGCCATTTTCTAATTTAAACCACGCCCTTTAACCAAATATTAAAAAAGTTAATTACGCAAAATATAATTAACAACTTAATTATCCCGGACTTTAATAATTTTCCTGAATGGGCCCCTGGCCGAGGACCAAAACGCCACAAGCCTTTTTTCGTTGCGATGAGTAGTTTTCGCAGGAGCGATTTGGCCTGCGTTCTCTGAAACACCCTGTATATATCTTTAATTTGGTGCATAAAGGATGCAGAAAATTATTTTCAATGTACCGCTGAAGACACTCCTTCCCGGGGCGGGATGTCACAAAAGGAGTTTTCTAAATCTCCTGTCTCGCGCGTCTTGAGCGCCTATTAAAGCAATGCAAGCGCACTCTCGCTATTTTTACAAAGGGCAGAAAACGGCGTCACGACTGGTGCCAGTGCGGGGAGAATATTGGCGACGAGCGCGATCAAAAGCGTCACTGTGGTCGGCCTTCCGCGATTGGCTGAATGCTGACTATGACGTCAGCAAAAGTTTCTTCATCGACAGAAATAAGAGTAATATAAGAACTTCAATTTTGACGGTGTTGGCAGTGTTGGTTTCAGCACGCAATGATCTCAAGCTTCCACCATGCTAATTATAAACACCGTCGAACTTGTTGTTCGTAAGGTAACGACATCATGAGAGGAAACCACAGGAGGGCGCCACCAAAACATCTCGCCGCTAATAGCTGGCAAGCTTCCAATTGTACGCGCGGCTCTCATGAGACACGCGTTTGGCGGCCGAAATATCCTCTTATGACGTCGCGACTGGTCTCAGGTTTTTCGTGTTTTGTTGTGTTTCGTTACATCTGCGGGAAAAACGAACATGATATATAGATTCACTGGATACGACTACGCTTCAGATTTGAGCTGACTGTGGGAAAGAGAAGGCTTGCCAAAGAGGAAATACTAATTTGAATGTCATAGCCAGAAGCCAGACGGCCATCATCAGTTGCGGGGAGGGGAGAAGTATGGGCGTTTGATCCGAGCTTTTATCGGCGTTTGCGGCGTTTTTACAACATGTACGGTCGTTCGAATCTTTCGAACATTCAGCGACAGCTCGAGGGAATTTCGGTTCAATGGGGCTATCTCTATAAACATTTTTTTCACCTACCTAATTGCCCGAAATACACGCGGAGTTCAACGAAGACATGGAACCGGGTTCGAAAAACTAAATTGTCGGAAGGAAACCCGCTTAAAATTTGTAAACCGTCAGATGTGTATATTGCTCCTTCTGCCGTTAACGTCTTCAGTGGCCCGGCAAAACACCTTACCTTCGCTGTCTTCGATTTACTAATTGGCGAACAGATACTTCGGTGGCGCCTTCGTCTGGTTGCTATCCCCGACGTTACGTTGAAGGTTATTAGTAGCGCGCGACAAGTTCCACGGTGCGACACATGTGCGGTGGAAGCCTAGTCATCACTTTTTTTGATTGATACTGTCAGAACGTAGGGTATGGCATTTCTCTTGTTTCCTTCGATGAGATCGCAAATGAGACTACTCAAGACGCAATAGTGAGTGCTTGGTCAATCGTAGCATACCGATCACAGCGACTCTTGTGGCCTCGCATGACGCCAATACCTACAGACTTGATTCTGGCCCGTTTTCAAACCACGCAAATTTTCTTTGGGAGTGTTATTGTTGCAGCGCACACCGATAGCATTACGCCCCTTAAAAATCTCAACCTCAAACTGACGCCTTACCTGGAAGTGTGTTACAAATGACATTTTCCAAAACGTGTTACTTTTTACGCATGATAGGTATTACACATTTAGGAAGGGAAAATTTCATCTTTGGGGGCTTCAAAAAAAGCTGGAAAAGCCCTTAAAAAAAGAAAAAAAAAGAAAGCGAGTTCGAGGTGAATTCCACTGTGTTTTTGTCCTGTGAATTATGTGAATGCCACAAGCATTTAATTCAACCGTATCAATATACAAAAAAAAAATCGGTAAAACAAAACTTTGCGTGTGACATCATATTCAGAGGTTTCATCTGTCTTGTTCGAGCCGCTTGCGAGGGAAAGCGTACAGATCTTTTGACTGCTCGGGCAAATCGTCGTTCACACACATGCAACCGAGCAAGACCGGGAGAGACAAGGCCGGTTTTTAAGCCTCTTGCGACGGCGGAGGACCAGATGCGCTGCTGCGGAGCAGGTCCTCCGCCGTCGCAAGAGGCTTAAAAACTGACCTTGTCTCTCTCCGTCCTAGTAGGGTGCAACTGTGTGAACGGCGCTTGGGGCTTTCGAAAAGCGCGGAAGCGTCGTGATCTCCGTATAATACGCCGTGATTCCCTCTCGAACCAAACGCGACAGAAAGGCTCGGGGTCTTCAGCGCTATCTTCAAAGCGCTGTTGTAGCTACTTGGCTCAGCAATCTTAAATATAATTCTGACATTGGTCATCCTGGAAGCCAAGTAAAAAAAGATTCGAGTGTTTTTTTTGTTTTGTTCTTTTTTGAAATACCAAACCGCTTCGGTTTACTTTTAAGAAACGAAGGTCGTGACAATTCCCGGGTATCCTATTTTCGCTCCGCATCCAATGAGGTCGTGGCGGTAGCCGAGAACTAAGCCGAACAACCAATCACAGTTCAGGAAACGTGAACATAAAGTAAGCCACGTCCTGGATTTCCTAACCTATCATTGGCAATAGAGGCTATACATCCAGGAAAAGATTGGTTAAAATTGCTCCTCTGTCAATTGTGTTTGACTGTGAGAAATGTCTTAGCTGCGCAATAGGTCGTTTACGAGCAATTAAAGGTTGGTTCACAGACTCCCGACTGCAAACGACCGAGTGCCTTGTGATCTCGTACGACGATAGAACAGGCTGTTTCAATCTATTGGGGAACCGTGGAAGTCTTGAGATTTACGTACATTTCCCTTTTTTTTCTGCATAACATTTTTATTGGATTAAAAAAAATTTATAAAGTGTTATAAATGAACATTTCTCGTATACATGTAGTGCGTACATTTAATATAGCAAATACCACAACACCTTCTCTCTAGTGAAATGCTGTTTCAGGGTCATCTCGTAAATGGCGCGAGCGTGCCGATGTGTTCTCTCCCCGTAGAAAATAACAAAAATCTCGGTCGTAAGCCTAACTGAAATATGCAAACCAGCCTTACAGCTGCAAAAAGGGAAGTGTTGAGTAGCATTACCGTCGTTCTGAGATTTCTCCGGAAGAACGCTGGTCCAGATCTATAACGACTTTTTAAGTGAGAAATCATTCTCTAATCACGGAGTAGAGCATCGTGGCTGGGGGGATGATTGTGGGGGATAGGGAGTGGATGCTCGACGGAACTCGTTTTTCTGCCAGGCCCGAGATGATATTCTGTGGTGAGGAACGGCCACATCGATTGGAGGCTGCAGCCGAAACGGGAATTCGTCGGGGCTCGCTCGGTGTCGATAGTGGCGCGGCCTGTCGCCTTCCCCGCAGCTATCGCTCGAGTCAGCGTGGCGTCGATGCAGGTCCTATTGGTTTTTCGACGCGACCACTGATTGCCGAGTTCCGGGGTGTCTTTGCTTATTTGCCAATCGATATACTCTCCGCGCGTGCAAAAGTCCCGAAAGACAACGAGCCATGTCCTGCACGCTCCCCATTTATCTGACAAATATTAACTGAAAGGGAAGTCACAATTGTAGTGTGCACGGTCTTTCTTCTTCCAACGAAATATAATAACCAAACAAAGTATTAAAAAAATTGGTCGCCTTGGTTTGGTTGCGTTCCACAGCTCTACCACCTCAGGTGCTCGTCCGCCGCTCCCGATTCACAAGGTGCAGTGAATGAACGTGCTCATACTCGGCGAACAAGCTAACAACGCATCCGCTGAGGCCAAGTCTAACCAGGCAAGCACGAACCAAACGCTGCTCACACCAAACATCACACCTTACGTGTAAAGGCTGGTTGAAACGTTTGCGCATGAATCTGACCGACTGCGCGTTTCAACGGCTTTTATTTATTTATTTTTCACAATACTGCCAGCCTTGTCAAGGGCCAAAGCAGGAGTGGATAATACAAAACAAGGAATGTACACTGCCTTCTGTACACCGCACACGGCATTATGCGCCGCTGACGCAGCAGGTTGACGGCGACGCCCTCACTAGCGTCGATAAGCGAGACCAACAAAACAACAACATAAACACTCCTCCCCCTTCTAGGGTAGCAAAGGTTGTCCCCATCCAGGTCTCGGCACTTCAACAAAGCGAAGACAAGACGGAACGGACCAGTCTTGGCACATTCACCAACGTTCGGACCCGGACAACACACTTGTCTAAAAGACAGTCCGGCTTGATCCGTAGCGTCGCTTGAACAAGTTCGGCGGCGACAAGTCGGACACCACGTGTTTGTCACTGGCGTCAAAACAGCGTTCTTGACGATGCTCCGTCTGGAAAGCACCGCCTATTAACTTTAACTCTAGCATTTGGTCCACCGATTCTTTTAACAGCTTTTCCTGACTTGGGGAAAAACGATAGGCTTTGCATTGAATCGTAGAACGACTTGAGAGTTCGATGTCATGCTCGACCAAGTTAGTTCTTTCGGGGACGGTGGAAAACAGATTTTGGTACTTGTCAAGCAAGGCAGTAAGTTCCAAAAGTTGGCCTTGACTCATCTGTTTCTTATCGATTGTAGCCTCTACAATCTCAGCGACAGTCGAACTCCCGTCAGTTTTCCCCAACTCAGGAATATGAGCTTGCACTTCCTCCGGCTGGTTCACTGCGATGCTGACAAGTTGCACTCGTTCTATGTACGGCTTCATCAGGTTACAGTGGAATATGCTAACCTCTTTCCTGCGACCTGGCAGTTTAACGACATAGTTTGTCTCGGAAAGTTTCTGCTGGACCGTTGCTGGTCCCTCCCATTGGACTTCTAGCTTATTTGCTTAGGCCGACCGCACAAGCAGCACCTTGTCACCTTCCTTGAAGGTGCGAAGGCGGCTGTTCTTGTCGTAATACACTTTACCACGCGCTTGAGCTCTCTCTATGTTTGCCTCAACCAGCTCTCGCGTCCTGTGTAGTCGATTCAGCAATGAAAGCACGTACTCCATCACCGTTGGGTTCTCGGCTTCGCCCTCCCAGCCTTCTCGCAGCAATCGCAATGTCGAACGCAAATTTTGCCCATAGACTAACTCAGCTGGCGTCAAACCAGTTGACTCATGAGCGACGGTTCGCAGCGGGAAAGGCATCGCGGGCAAAGCCAAGTCCCAGTCTTTTCCCTGCTCGTGGCACAGGGCCCTGAGAGTACGTTTCATTACCGAGTGTACCCTCTCCACGCTGTTACTTTGAGGGTGGCTTACTGAGCTGTGGACAAGCTTTATACCACATTTCTCAAGAAAGCTGGTCGTTACAGCGCTTGTGAAAACGCTACCGAGATCACACTGGATCTCACTCGGGAACCCGATCCGGGAAAACACAGTCAGCAAGTTGTCCACTACCTCTACCGAGGTCTGTTCCTTCAGAGGAACGGCTTCTGGAAACTTGCTAGCTGGGCATAGCATAGTCAGAATGTACTTAAAACCTGTCTTCGTTGCAGGTAATGGCCCTACGACATCTATCACGAGCCTCTTAAATGGCTCCGAGATTATCGGCACTAGGGTGAGAGGCGCCTTCCTTCGCTCGTTTGGCCTTCCCGTCCTTTGGCATGTGTCACAAGAGCGAACAAACTCTTCTACGTGCCTAAAGCACCCCGGCCAGTAATACTCGGCTAAAAGCCTACACTTCGTCTTCGTGATGCCCAGGTGCCCGGACCATCCTTCTTTATGAGCAAGCTCAAGAAGGTCACCCCTATACCTAGAAGGGACTACGAGTTGTTCTACTTCTTTACCGGATTTGTCCTTGAAGCTACGGTACAGAATACCTCTGCGCTCGTAGAAAGATACGTTCGGTGACAGGTCTTTACCCACGCTCTCTCGGCACTTAGCTAGCGACGCATCTGTTTTCTGTTCTGCGATAAGAGTGATCTTATCGACACTCGTTAGAGCTCAAAAATTTTGAGCTCTCTGGCGAAACCAGTGTAGTCATTCCCGATCCCGCAGTCGCTTCGTCGCGAGAGGCGTCGGTGTCTGGCGAAATCAGCGTAGTCATTCCCGATCCCGCAGTCGCTTCCTCGGTAGATGCGTCGGTGCTCGCACGAACTGCCGCATCTAATACCGTTTCTTTTTCGCGTGCTTCCTTCTTTTTCATTGAGCGAGTTACTACTAGGACCGGATTCATGTCGAGCGCGACACCAGACTTGCTCAACTGCTTTGCAGTCCGGTTAGATAGAATGTACGGACAGCTAGGCAACACGCCATCAGAAACCGCTGCATCCGTGTCTACTACACCGAAGGGTCCGCTTAGTTTTACTTTAGCTACGGGCAAGCTATAAGACCGATCTTCCCAAGCCTGGCGGATCCACACGGAATCACACGTGAAATCCGATTGCTTTACTAGCGATGAATGTACCAAGTCGTACGTGGCTCCAGTGTCTTGCAGACACTTGCAAGGTGTACCGTTTACCTTTATGTTGTACAAGTAAGGCTCAAGTAGTTCCTCAGGATTCCCCAGACTCAAGTTAACGGGAGAGACTTTAGGCACACGACAACCCGCAGCCACATGTCCAGCTTGGGGGCATTTATAGCATCGAATTGGTTTTCGTTCCTCGAACGACTTCCTTTTGCTTTTCGTGTCGTCCGAAGCCACTTCTACCTTCTCTGGTGTTGGACTAACCATAGTCGGCTCGTACGTTCTTGAACATGAGTGGTCCGACTTCCGCGACTGATTTCTGGCGAATGCAGGCTCATCGTCAGTTACCTCTCTGCGCCTGGAGCAATACTGATCAGCGTAATCAGCGGCTTTCTGGATAGTTTCGACCTCCGGTCGGTCTTGGATCTATTCCTTCAAGGGTGAAGGAATAGAACAGAAAAACTGCTCCAGAACTAATTGCTCCAAGATTTTTTCGCGGTCTTCAAATGCGTTGGCCCCACGAAGCCAGCTTTCAAGAAAGCCTTTAAGCCTGTAAGCGAACTCTGAGTAGCTTTCCTTACAGTCTTTTTTTGTTTGTCGGAACTTTATCCTGAAGGCTTCAGGCGACAACCTGAACTTTCTCAGCAGGCTCGATTTCACGACAGAGTAGTCCTCTGCTTCTTGGGGGTCTAACCTAGCCATAACATCGGCTACTTCTGCTGGTAGTAAACTCAAAAGCCGTTGCGGCCAGCTCGACCTCTCAAAACACATCTTGGTGCATGTGCGTTCGAAGTTGACGAGGTAGAGACCCAAGTCTCCTCCGACACGAAAAGGCTGCAGCAAGCTTCGCATATCCAATTTTGAAGAACTGCCATCAACCGCACTGGCCTCAAAAGCGACCTTTACCTTTTGTTGACGCATTTCTAACTCGAGATCCTCTTTCTTTCGTCTCCTCTGCACCTCACTCCAACATTCGGAAATTGCGTCAGCGTCCGAGCCACAAGTTTCAATGGCCTTGATAATCTCGGGCTTTCTCATGGCCTTTGCGACCTTTAAGCCCAACTCTTCCGCCAAGAGCATTAATTCAGGCTTCACTATCGCCGCGAGATTCATCGTGCCACGCTTTTGAAAGCCCGAAAAAGGTCTGGCTGCCTTTGTCCCGTTCCCTTGTCACCAGCACGGTGACAACCTACAAACTAAACATTTCGGCTGCTCGGGAACAAGAACAACACCTCCGGCACTCACCAACCGAATCCGCAGGTCCCGCGGAGCCGTCGATCCCACCGCTGCCACCAGCTGTTACGTTTCCGGGCAGCCCACCGAGACGGAGACTGTAGTTGGTCTGACTGCGTTTATTGCATCTCGGCAGCAGGACGAAGAAGAGCTACGCGCAGTGTGTGTGTGTGTTTGTCGTTTGGATTTAACCGTCACCTAGGTTAGCCTAGCACGGGGTAGCTGGCATGGGCAGGTGACGAAAAAAGAAGAAGAAAAAAGTTACAGTCGGGTTATGGTCTTTGTGTCTCGTAGGTAAGCCAACATGGCTTTCAGGGTGTTCTGGCACTTTCGTCCGGATCCGTCGGGTGCAAGGATGTCATTTGTGGTGAGGTCGCTCTTGCAAATTCTTTGGCGCAGTGCTGCTCGTTGAGTTTCATATGCTGGGCAGACACACAGAATGTGTTCCACCGTCTCTGCCGAGTTATACTGGGAGCAAAGCGGATGCTGCCCCTTACCTATCTTCGCAAGGAAAGCATTTGTGTAGGCCGTGTTTGTGCGCAGGCGTCGCACAACAGTCTGCGCCGCCCGAGATAGGCCGGACAGCGCACCTCTTGGTAGCGCCGGTTTTGGCTTGCTGTCTTAAAGGTGCCAGTGGACTTTGAGTGCCGCCTGCTGTGGGTATGGTGGTGTGGGGACAGTGCGAGGCGCTAGGTGAGCTTCACCGGCCAGACTGTCAGCCCGTTCGTTGCCCTTAATGCCAGTGTGTCCTGGGATCCACTGGAAACATACCGTTGATCCGTGGGTTAACAGGAACGATAGAGTTCGTCTCGCTGCAGTGGTCGCTGGATCCGCGCACTCTGCATTGGCCAGTTTCTGGAGGGCACACCTTGAGTCGGTGAGGAGCACCATCCGGTGAGGTGACAGCTGGGCAGCCGCTTGGAGAGCCTTGTCAATAGCCACTAGCTCGGCCGTCGTGGAGGATGTAGGCGCCTGTAGCCTGCCGCACCATTCTAGGGCTAACTCCGGGATGCAGAAAGCTGCCGTGCTGGATGTTCTAGCCTTGTTTACAGAGCCGCCCGTGTATACCTGCAGCCAACCACCGTTGCGTTCTTCGATGTGTTTTTCCACAGCTTCTCTGAGAGCGTTGATCGGTCCAACTTTTTTGGCTCGCAGGCCCTTGATCCGTAGCTCGCTGGATACCTTGGCAACTTCCCAGGGCGCTACCCTTGCTTCGCTCGTCATCGTAGGTAGCGGGCCGGCTATGTTAAGGAAATCTTCTACTGTGTCGTTCTATGACCCTTTGGTCCGAGCTTGGATTCGCTGCAGGAACCACCTGCCTGGGAGAGTCGTAGATAGCCGGGCTAACTGGGAGAGTCTTCTGGCTCTGGCCTGGACTGTAAGCGGCTCTGCGCCCGCCTCCTGGAGTACCACAGCATTCTTAGCCGCGTTGGGAATTCCCAGTGCTGTACGTAGCCCGTGTCTGTGCCCTTGCTCCAGCCTCTCCATATCCGTCTTGGACGGGGACATGTAAGGAAGCCGGTACAGGATTCTAGACGTCACCAGCGCGGACTGGGCGCTAGTGATGGTCCGTTCTGTGCAACCCCATGTGGTACCCGTCATGTGGCGGACAGCGTTCATGGCCGGCCTGCATGCGGCGGTTGTCGCTTTCACTGCTTGTGCCCAGCGCAGCCGACTTGTGATGACAATTCCTAAGAAGCGTTGTTTGGTCACACACGTGAGGGGTTTTCCTGCCAGTTTGATGTCAGGGGGGCGAAAACGTCGACCATTTCCGCGCACCGGCATGCAGACTGTCTTATCCTGGGAGAGGGATAGCCCCGATTTGGTCAGGAAAGTGTCTACCGCTTGAACGGCGCTTTGTATGCTGCGGTGGATCTGCGTGGTATAGATGCCCGTAACCCAGAGGCAGATGTCGTCTGCGTAAATCGACACCTGAACCGGGAGAGGGGTCGAAGGAAGAGAGAGCGGTAGTGGGGCCATAACCATGTTGAAGAGAATCGGGCTTAGCACGCTTCCCTGTGGCAGTCCTCTGTGAAGCAGTCTTGGCGAAGATGCCGCGCCTTCAGCTCGAATCTGGATCTTGCGTCCGGTAAGAAAATTGGCCAAGAAGACATGAATTTTTACGGTCAGTTCAATCTCAGTCAATCTCCGGAGTAGAGTGGATGGCGGCACGCCATCGTAGGCTCGTTCCACGTGGAGGAAGACTGCCACCGTGTTTCTCCGCCTGTTCTTGTTTTCTTCAAGGTCGCTCGTGAGGTCCAGGATGCTGTCTTGTGCTGCCAGCCCTCTCCTAAAGCCAGTCATGCACTCCGGGAGACACATGCGTTCTTCCAGGTACCACCGAAGGCGCCCCTGCACACGTCTTTCGAACAGCTTACTTATGCATGAGGTCAGCGAGATCGGGCGGTAAGACTCAGCTTTGTCTGGGGGCTTCACTGGCTTCAGTAGCGGAACAACCGTTGCTACTTTCCATTCGTTTGGGACGACGCCAGAGTCCCATATGGAGTTGAACCAGGTGAGGAGGGCCTCGAGTGCATCGTCCGTTAAGTTCGTGAGCGCCTGGTAAGGGATCCCGTCGGGCCCAGCTGCAGTCTTCTTACGACACTTCCGGAGGGCGCTTTGGAGTTCCGGTACAGTAAAGGGGGCATCTAGGGGCCCAGGCGCAGCGTCGGGTGCCAGCGGTCGTTCCGTCGCTTCTGCGGGGGCGTACAGTGCGCCTAGTCTCTCTGCTGCATCCACGAGTGTTACGTTAGCCGCAAGCGCTAGGATTTGCAAAGCGTGTCTTGTCCGGCGTTTCCCCGTCATTGTCCCCAGTACCGCCCACAGCTTCGCGAGGGAGGAGGGTGCGTTGACGTCTTTGCACATGAGCTTCCTTCTATTTCTAACCAGAGCTTTAGCGTGCAGTCGCAGCTTGGCCGATATTCTGTTGAACTTGGACTTGTCCGCGGGATTGTTTGTCCTGCGGTACTTCCTCTGCACCCTGGTACGTGCCGCTTGGAGATTGAGGAAAGTAAGGTCCGGTTTGGGGAGCCATTCCGAGACACGGGACGTGCGCGTTGCCGCCTGCAGCGCGTGAGTGATGGCTTCTGGGATGTCGGTTTGGGTGAGGTCCAAGGATGCACGGAAAACGTCCCAGTTCGTGCACGATCGCGTCACCTTTCGGGCCGTCTGGCACCCCTTTATCGTGATATGAATGGGGAAGTGGTCGCTTCCTCTGGTATCTGGTGCTGTTTCCCAAGTCAGCTCCAGCGATGGTGTGTGGGCTGTGACGTCGAGGACACTATACGTTCGAGGGGGCCTGAAGAAGGTAGGCGCACCGTTGTTCGCGACAACCAGTCCGAGCTCTTCTATCATTTGATTGAGGGCGTCTCCCCGCTTGTTGGTTTTCTGGCTTCCCCATGCCTCGCAGTGCGCGTTGAAGTCGCCGCACAGTAAAAGGTCTCCCTCAATGCCTTTACACCACTCTACAATGTCCTTCGTCGGCAACGGCGTACCATCGGGACGTACATATCCGACGAGTACATGCAGCGAGCGATTTCCGGGGCTAACTTTTGCGGCCACGAATTCCGCCGATAATGTACATAGTCGGCTGGTGTCAACTCGGACGTGAGGTACCTCTCGTCGTATAAAAAGAGCTGCGCTCCCATGGGGGAAACTTGGTATAGATTGGGTTGTAAGTTTCACGTATCCAGGTAATGTTCGCTTCCCTGGTAACCCAGCTTCTGCGGGTGCCAGCACAGGACTGGGATAGCGTTGCAGGTGCAGGCTGAGCTCACTGTGTCTGACGGAGAGGCCTTGGCAGTTCCACTGCAGCACCGTTGGTACGTCACTCCGCCTAGGGTGGGGCTCTTCTTTAGGACAACGGGTTACTGTTGTGGGAGATTGGTGTTGTGAGCGCATGGTGCGTGCTCAGGCGGACTGTGGGACGATAGCCTCGAGACTTTCGCTGACGGCGTCAAGAACTTCCAGTGCGAACTTTGCTTCTGGTGTGTGGCCCCGTGCTTGGGCCAGCTGCCTTACTGCGCGAAACAAGCGTAATACCATTCGGAGCAAGGCGACGTCAGCTGTCTCCATCGTCGCGGGAGCTTTGTCCTGAGCCGTTCGTGCGACATTGGCATAGCGGCGGCCCTTGTCCTCTAGCGTGGTGTCGTCAGGCCGGAGCCCGCGGCTGTGCTTCTTCTTTGGAGGGTGAGTGGTATCAAGGTCCCTCCTTTTCTCCCTCCCTTCGGTCTGACTCCCTGGCAGCGGCGGGAAATCTGTTAAGGATAGCCTCTGTTGGGACCTCATCTTGCGAAGTTCTGTGTCAGCTGCTTGCGCATCGTTTCGGTGACCCTTGCCGGTGTTCTGCTTGCGTATAGCCGCTTTTGCTTCCGAGTGGGTGTAGGCCGTTCTGGCGCGCATCTTGCACACACGGCGTTCTTTCCTCAGGACTGAACACTGGCTGGAAGTTGCTGCATGGCCCTTTCCGCAGTTGATGCAGCGAGAAGTTTCACTGTCACACGCCGTGGATTCATGCCCGCCCGAGCACTTGGCGCACGTCTGCTCCTTTTGACAGGCCGCTGCCACGTTTCCGATTCTGTTGCATCGAAAGCACTGCAGTGGTCTTGCCACGTAGAGCGTGACTGGGTGACGTACGTACCCCATGTGGACGTAGTGCGGCAAGTCTTTGCCTGCGAAGGTGACTCGGACTGCGGAGCTCTTCCCCAGTCGCCGCACGTCGAGGACTTGGTGAGCCGGGGCCCGCAGGGCTTCAAGAATTTCTTTATCCGTCAGTGCCTGGTCTACATCACGGACGACTCCCGCGGTGTGGCGGACCCTCCAGGGTACGCGTGCGTCGACTGGCGTCTCACCGATCTTTTGAATTTGAAGGAGCGCTGGCACAGCTTCTTCCGTCAGGACGTCGACCGCTATCAAATTTTTCCTGCCGTTGACTTTTATCTCCTTGACTTGTTGGGAAGCAACGGAGCCAAAGAGGGCATTCAAATGAGGTCTGCTGAGCGCCCGGACGCTGGTTTTGTCTGTCGGTCGGAATAGCACCGTGTGTCCAGTGGCCGCGTTTTTAGATGACGTGCGGGACCCCCAGGAGACCACGGTGTCACCGATGTTTGTCGAGGCTCGCCGACTTTTCTTGGACCTTACGGGGATGAAACCGTCGTCGGTGTCGTCCCTGTCACTGGTCAAGGGTATCGCCTCATCTTCCATGCATGACTCGACGTCGGAGAAAGATGCATCCGACATGACCGACGAGGGTGGAGAGCTGGCGTGGCAGTCCATTTTCCGGTGCTGCCGTCCCGGAGTTGCCGGTAAGGCCGGGATTTGATGTGTCCGGCCAGGTCTTGCAGACGCGCCTCCAGAAGCGGCGGCCATCCCCTTCCGCTCTTGATTGCGTTGTCTGCAGCTCTTTCCGCACAGAGCCTCCTAGCTTGCGGCCTCACACACAAAAAAAAAAAAAACAAAAAAACTGCAGGCTGCTTTTAGCGAAAACAGACTAGAAGGACTAGATGCGTGTCCGAACTATAAAAGCGAAACGACTCGAAAACCTGACTGAATCCCGTGACTTCTGCCTGCCTTCCAAAAGCGAAACCCGCGAAGACACAGCGTACGGGAACTGTCCGAAAGACTGTCTGCCAACCGCTCGCTACGCGCTGCTAGGCGCAGCCGCTTTTATCGGTTCCAACACGGCAATATGCGCCGCTGACGCAGCAGGTTGACGGCGACGCCCTCGCTAGCGTCGATAAGCGAGGCCAACAAAACAACAACATAACACCGGGAAGAAAAATTGTCTTCGAATACAGTATACATGTATCGTTATGTAACTGGGCCTCTAATCATAGCTTTGATATATTGCCATCGGCTTACTGTCTTACAATTGGACGCGTTAATAGCAAATGGAGAGTACGAAATGTGCTCTTGCTCCGAAGTAACCAAAGGCACTATGGTTTCTGGCATGGTTAGCTCAGGCAATATAGTAAGCTTAACCCCGGTTTCCGGTCTTTCCGAGTGCAATAAGGACGCTGTAACTGATTCCTTGAATTAAGGGTGAAATATTAGATGCATCTGCGGCCACTACTCGGTCCACTAGTCCATCATAATGAGCACCGACGTCTTCAAGGAAGAGCGAGAAAATTTTTCAAATAGCACATCCTCAGTCAGCTGATTAGCCACACGAAAGAATCAACTCCAAAAACGTATTACGGCATCTGTACCAATTGTTTCATTTTTTTACTTTAGTTAGAATTATTTCAATATTCAGAAATATTGCGTTTAAAGCCTGTGGGTGTTCACTTTAGCCACCTGGATCCCCACAAGTTGTTTTACTCTTTTGTGGAGGTTATGTTTCTAGTTAATTTTGAGTTGCTTTAAAGACACGCGGCAAAGCAAAGGAGTCGTTCTTTCATGCAGTCACAATTCGTCAAGAAAATAACATTCCAAAATAAGTTTGTACTGACTGCGCACTCCCTCAATTATCAAAAACGTCTGCAGATAAAAAAAAAAAAGAACGGTGGCACCTCACCGCACTCTTATGCGGCCATAGGCTACAAGTAAAAGGCTCTGACAAAACAAACGAGAACACACATCCAGTGGGGCGGTGACAAAGTACGCCATCTCAGTTGCGAAACCCGACGCATTCATTATTCTGCCACCCTCGAAGGAAAAATGAGAACCGCCTCTTCCGATTTCGACCACAACTTGCCTACCGACCATTCATCTGCGCCACAAATGAATCGCAGCAAACGAGGGAAAATCTAGTTGGAAAAACGATGGTCGCCAAGTCGTTGTTTACTTCCAGATCGATCGCCTAAGGTTTTGACTCGAAGTATATCCTCCGCTCTACCGGCCATCGTAATATACAAAAGGTCACCGGTCGTGCACGCTTGAATTTCTGCGACTGTTGCGCTAGTTGGCAAGTCTAGTCTGTGTTTCTTGTTTGTGTCTTTATTCTTGGCCAAGTTCTGAAGCTGAAAGCAAACCAAAATACGTGCTTCATAAGCTGCAGGCAGTTATTCACGTGTAGACACTTCTCAGAGTTTTTGTTTGATGGTAAAAAAATACGAATCTCCCTCTCATTAAAAGAGTTGTCTAATCCAACCAGAGGACCACTACAGAAAGCGGTTTAATAAATTTGCTCTCAAGAACAACTTCTTCGTGACCATGGACGGGCTACAGTGAAGTAAAAGGAAACGAATTTATTTTTCCCCGGTCAGGTACAAAAAACATAGTTTTAGCAAAGTATTCGTCATGTATGCTAGTTTGTTGAGCGTCCTGTGTAGTGTTAAAATAGACCATTGCGACTCGACTTCAGAAACACAACAATCGTTAAGTTTCTTGATTTTAGGTTTTGTTGGGCTAACCAAAAAGAACAACTGTGAAGTCAAGTCGATGTAGTTTGCCTTATGATGATGAGTCCCGGCTTTTGGAACTTTTTAGAGTCGTCTTTAGTATGACGCGTCGACTAAACTCGAGATCAGAAGTTGTGTGCACCCTTCAAATGTTTTACTTTACGATACTTTACGAGAATCGCCTTCAATTTCACAAGTTTTACTGGATATCTCTTTTTGTGAATTTTAATTATGTTAACATTACGTTCGCGTAGTTTTGTGCTGCCGGCTTAGCAAATTTTCAGATTTAAAACAGATTTGATTTGATTTGATTTGACAGATAACAAAGGAGACTCACTTCAATAAACGGAACGTTTTTGTATTGTAGATGCTAGCCTAAGCGTGCAGAATGAATTTGGAAGACTGCTTTCTGCAGGCACTTAAACACAAACATGTAGGCGTATTGTCCAAGAAAGTATGTTATTTGTGATAAAGATAATACTATCAAATCAGCTATGCCCTAAACTTAGAACAAAAGCTATTCATGGTGACATTCGAAGCGCTAAAATACACCAAAGGAATGGCATCACTTATAATTATAAGTACCGCTGTATTCGTGTAGAAGTCATCAAACGGAAGTCCGACTATAGGATTAAAAATCACGGAAATTTGAGACCGACCTCGTGGCACGGGTATGGTAGCGAGTTTGCGCGTCATAAGTTTGTTTTGGGAGTTTACTTTTCCAATTTTTTTTATTTAGCTGGAATTGTTAGCTTTTGTTTTGTTTGCGATCGCTCGTTTTAGTGTCCACATTCCGGAGCCCTTTCCGGTTTCGCTACGGAGATGAGAATGCAGGGCCGAGCTTATCTCTTCTTCCAGCTCGGGGAAGTCCTGTTGGCCACTGTCGCAGCAATTTCGTGTCCTGCTCGGGGGTAAACTTAGACGAAACATCTCGTGTTTTTTTTTTGTAGCTTTTGGTGAGCTGTTTCTAGGATAACAATTTTTGTTTCTCTTCATTTTTTATTATTAGTTCTTTTTGTTGTTTTTCCCCCTAGACTCCGCGCGCGCGGATCCTTTCTACTACGCTCCCAGCTCTGATGATGGGGAGACGAACCGGTTTGCTGGAAAAGTATCCGAGAAACGTGATACTCAGAACTTTTAGCAAACCGTTACCATGTTCCACGTACCGACTACCGGAGCCGTTGAAGCAAGCTTTTAAGCGCGGTCTCGCAGTCACAGTATGATCCAGGCGCGCCCTTCAAAGCATGCTTCAAAGGCGCCGGTAGTCGGTACGCGGAACACGATAAGGTTTGCTAAAAGTCCCTAATATCGTTCTAATCGTTTCCCTTTACGTTCGAGCGCAACCGACGCCACGGTCCGATGGAGCCAATCAAGCAACGCAAAAATGCATTGTGAAGGCGGTCGTGGTCTTTGGGGGATTTGTTATCACTAACCAAACCAATCACGCCCCCCCCCCCCCCAAAAAAAAATAATAATAATAAAATAGCGGAGGATCCCTTCGGCATTCACTGTGTGTTTATGGAGTTGGTGATAGCGAACGCGCAAAGGCGGTGAATGGTATGACGATGCACTTTTGGTGATGCTTGATCGGCCCCGTTGGATTGTAGTGTCCACGGTCGAACTTAGAGCGAAACGGGGTAGAGTTGTAAGGACAAAGAAAAAAATGAAAGATGATTACGAATCTTTGTAATGCGAAATTAAAGCGCAGCTCTTGAGGTATTTTGATTTTGTGATATCATGTGCTAAACAATTTGATATATATATATATATATATATATATATATATATATATATATATATATGTACAAATATAGATCACTCTCCTCACATACTGGTTCTGCACCCTCCTCTACATCCGTGTCCTCTTCCTCCTTCTTAGCCTCCCCCTTCATATCCTACCCTCCTTTTCTTCCGTATCCTCCCCTTCTCTTCCTCCGTACTCTCACCTCTTCCTCCTCCATACTCTTCCCTCGTCCTCCTTCATACCTTCCCCTCCTCCTCCATGCATTCTCCTCCTCCTTTAGCTTCCCCGCTAACTTTAGCTGGAAAACTGACGCCACATGACCTCAACACCAAATCAATATCTCCACTAAATTTAGCAGGGAAAATGACGTCACATGATTTCCCGTCACTTCACGTATGAACAAATTCACTTTCTCCGATAAATTTAGCGGGAAAAATGACACCACGCGACCTCAACACGAGTTCAATTCTCCGCTAAATTTAGCGGGAAAACTGAATTGGTGTGTAAGTCTGCGACGTCCCATAATGTAATACTGCACATTCACTTTCCCCGCTAAATCTAGCGGAAAAACTCTAGTCACATGACGTCAACATCAATTCAGTTTCCCAGTTAAATTTAGCGAGGAAACTGTGACGTCCCATAATGCAGCGTGCGCGGTTAAGCCGAAGGCGACGACGATGGCGACGGCGACGCCGCTCAACACGGCCACGAGCGCCTAAGAGCTGTACTCTAAAGCAGGTTACACTGTTATAACTCTACAAATGCTCAGCCGTATTCACCAGACGTAACCAGCGCCTTTTTAACCGCTGACTGACTACGTCCTGGATTAAAATGCTCACGTCGCAGAGGGTAATCGCAGCTGAGTAAGCACTTGCTATTAACCGACCATATTCGGGGCTTTGTCGACTCGAGCGACTTAGAAGGCGACTGCAAAATATTAGTTGGGGGGGGGGGGGGGGGGGGAGCAGGAAATTCGGCTATAGTCTAGCCGGTGTTTAGCGGGTGACTAGCGGCTCAGTGCCATGGCCGCCTCCTACCACCGCTGACCTGTCACCGCTTGCTGAAGCACTTACTGTCTTGGAACCCTGGGGGACACATGTAGAAAGAATCGGAACAGAACATTTGTAACATTAGACACGTTCAGATGTAAGAGATAGCGCTAATGCAATCTCAGCAAGGCGATGAACGTCGAGAGAGCCCGCATTAGAGAGTTTTTGTAGAACGTTTCCGCTGTACCGCAACGCTAGCCGCAACCCGCTACAAGATCCGGGTACCTTCACTCAAGGCTACTGGCGCGCAGGCGCAGTAGCGGTCTCTCAGTTGCGGACAGCTTAGCGGAGGGAGGAGAGCGGTTTACGAAAACTCCTCTTTACGGGCGCTTTCATATTTGCGTATTTCGCTGGCAACGTGGCTACCATGTTTTCCCCCTGAGAATTTGTTTTTATCTTTATTAGTATTTTGTTTGAAATTTTGTACTGGACAATTGGCCTCTCGTTATAACGTTCTAGTTTTGCTAATAAATATAAAATGATAGGTTTTACGTGATACTCTTTCTTCATAAAATTCCCATTCTCGCAGTGGCGTCAATGCACGCGCACGCGTGATTTTTTTTTTTATATTAATTTCGCTCGGAACTCCCAACTAGATAGACACCGGCTTGCTTCGCGCTCGTGAATACCGCAGGGTCTAGTCGATCCAAGCCGCTTCTTAGTCGCCGATTCTTCTCTTAGCTCGCGACTACTTCGACGTGCTACTAACTTTATAACAGCGCTAGTTAGTCACGACTGCTGAACATGGCTGGCAATGTTTAACCATATTTTCATTTTGACAAGAGGCACGCTGTGCGTTTCAGCGATTGACTTTTGAGTGAAAACACCCTTTGTCGAATAGGATGACGAATTAAACGCGTAAGAAAACGTTGAGGGGAAGTAAAAAATTCAAAGCAGTAGTCAATATAGCGTAGGCCATGGCGCTGAGAAACCCCAAAGTGGACGCCTTTTTGTTTTACGAATAAATGATGGAAATGTATCAAGGATCAAAACTGACAAAATATCATAACTCTACAAAAATACGCGTGTACGATGTCACCTTAGATAACTTTGCCAGAAGCATTTGTTTCTCAAAAGGTGATGTTAGGGCTTTAAGCGTACTCGTTTTCGTCATGAATGCGAGCGTACGCTGACTTAATCAAATGTGCTCACTCGTAGTCGGGAGTGTGTCCCTGTTCTCTTTATCACGCAATGATGTTCGTTCTTGTATGGGAGAAGAAATGCCCAAATATATTTTAATATTGTTATAAGTCGCGGGTTACGGAACTTATTCTCGATCGAAGCTCATGTATACTGCAGCTGAAACACCGAGCGCGTAAATGTTTCCCACGTAAGTCATTGTGTGGTGTGTATGTTTACACAGCGGCAAGATAATCGGCCCCAATAGGCGTCTGGTGTCTCTGCTATAGGCGGGAAATTCACCAAGTGCACCGCTACTGCAAGTCTGGAGTCATAAACGTGCACCACGCAGTTGTGATAAACGACCGCAACGCCAGTGTGATGCTCATACAGATAAACATAGACAGGGGTGGGGATTGAACCCAGAATCCCTGGGCTGATGGTTTTCTGAATGGTGCTTGCAGTCCGTTAGTGTACCTGTACAGTGCAAAAACACTCAATAGAGTAGCATGCTATTTTAATTTGTGCTGCACTCTCATGCGTCGTTCTGTAATTTCGTTGCGTCAAAAAGAATTCTCCAATTCTTTTTTTCTTTTTTTTTTTAATCCGTCCACCGGGTTACGACTCTGAAGTCTCGACGCAATATAGTGTTTTATTGTGCGTCGTAAACAAAACACAATGTGGTTAACAAACAAATATAGTTAACATACGTTTTAGTATTTTAGGCTTTGGCGCAATGTGAGCGCATTGCGGCCTCTTGCAAGACATTTTGGAGACAGCGTCAAGACGAAGCGCCTCGGTGCTTTTCAAACAGGCCACCGCAAGGCTTTCCTGCCATCTACATATTAGCAGTAACATAAAATACGTACAAACACTTGAAGGTATTTGGTAGCGTGAGTGCTTCGGGAACCTGAGAACCGTGTTCCCGCCCTGTACAAAAACGTGCCAAAACCTTATCCTTGAATGAGTCACACTATAGCCCTGTAGAAATGAGCTGGTTGGTATACCAGCCCTTCAGAATGTTGTCTCTTAGTTGACAAACCCTTCCACCGAAGAATGAAAATAGAAAACCACGTTTAATTTACGTTTCCTTGGGTCATACACAACAGTTTGCCGTTTTTTTTTTTTTATTTTGGCTCAGCACGACAGCGGGAAGCCGGACATCAAAGGGCGGAGAGAAAAATATACGTGACTGTTTTTGTTGACGAGTTCATGCGTGCGTGTGTACAATACCTAAAAAAAAACATGTTAAAGAAAAAAAGTGTAAAGAGAAAAAGGGAGGTGGAAAGAAAACAAAGAAAAAAGCCTCCCTACATCCCCAAAAGCTTTTTTGGAAATGTAAGGAGGCTTTTAGAGGAAAAAAAAATTCCAATGAGTGCTGTCGCGAACGCCTAAAAACGGAGTGGGCCTTTAGGGACTTGGGAAAATCCTTTTCCCCATCTAGGCAACATTTGTGTGTGTGCGTGTGTGCGTGTGCGTGCGTGCGTGCGTGCGTGCGTGCGTGCGTGCGTGCGTGCGTGCGTGTGTGTGTGTGCGTGTGTGTGTGTGTGTGTGTGTGTGTGGGGGGGGGGAATGAGCACGAATGAATGAGGCGTTTTTGTATGATACTCCGCGAGTCATATGTGTGTGTGTGCGATTTTTGTTCGTATTTGTGCTTGCACCTGGGTGTTGGCATGTGCCCGTCTATATCTCTATGTATGTATGCGCGCGGACATGGGCGCGTGTCTACACGTCAGTTTTTATGTACGTGCATGTAAAAAAAAGTGAAAGATAAAATAAAAACGGGGCTGCGTTTCTACGTAGCTTCGTTGCAGACTACATCAAACTGCGATAGCTGCTTTTATGAAGGCCATATACCACCAAATAAATTGAGAAGAACCACATGCCGAGTAACTAATCATAAAATGTACGCACATCTTGGATCAATATACACGTCGCTCTTGAACCAGAAGGCCATCAAACACTCCGCAGACGACACCGAACGGACCCTTGACGAAGTGCTTTTCGAACAGAGGAATCCGGTATTCCTTGTACCTTCCCAGGCCAAACGCTACACTTTTCTTTCCGGTGTCTCATTGGCAGGGCGAACACGCTGAGCCTGAGCGCCGTTGCTTCCGTTGATAGATATACCCTCCAGGTGTCTCCTTTCTCTAGCGAGACATTTTGAGAACAACGGAAGGACTTCCAGCAGGCGCCTGACTTTTATCATAGGGCCGAGCGAAGAGCGTGACATGCGTGTGCCCACTGGGACAACTTCGTATCACGACACCGGCAGTCCGAAGGTGCACACGCGGAGCTACCCACGACCCGCGCATGCGCGCGATAAGGACAGGAAAGTAACCAAATCAGGAAAATATTTCAAATTGTTTTGTGTTACAGACGAGAATTTTTCAAGGAGGGAGAGGGGGGAGGTGGGGATGGGCGAGTGCCGCATTCGTGCAGTACACCTTACGCTTAGCGAATGTTCAATGAATGTAGAAGGGTTTGAATTTGGGCTCGTTGTTTGAACATGTTTAGGGGTTAAAAGCGCTAAAAAACGACGGACAAATTGAAAAGACACACACCACACAGCTCAAATTACAACTGGTTTGATCTTTAAAAAAACACAACTACCGCGAAACCGACAAGACATACATCCCCTTCATTCCCAATCGTTCAATGAACGACTCGTTTCTCTTGAAACGTTGAGAGTTCACTTCATAAAAACCCTTATTTGTTGTGCTCAAAAAAAAATTGAGGGGCGAAGGGATGGAGCTAGATACTGACTAAATAATTAGACTTTCAACTGTCCCCATTGTTCTGATAAGGGCTATAGTTAAAGAAAATGCTCTCAACGTCTACAGATTTCCCCATTTATAATAAGTTGCTCTGCAACTTTGAATAGATTTATGACCTGGTGTTTAGCACTCCGGGCTGTCTTTCTTTGTTTGCTCTTGTCAGGAATGCTGCTTAGTTGCTTCTAGGAAGACCAGGCGACATGATAGAAACGTAGCAAATAACAACCCGTTAATACAGTTGTGATTGAAAGCAATTGACAGAGGAAGAGCTGCTAGTTACTATGAAATACGTACCTCTCCTGCCGTGTGCCAAGATACTTCTTAAAGTGGTTTCCACGCGACACATGAAGCACGGATGGCTAAGTATTGCGCGGTCGTGTGCACAGAAAGAAGTGCCCGTAACGCAGGCAAATGCAGTTAAACGCAACCACGTGAACAGGCCTTAAAATGCGTGCCAAGGTGCCAATGGTGCTTTCGCGACATTTCCACCAGTGTGGTTTAAGGTTCGGTTTAGGAAATTGTGCTTTTTGTGTGATTTTCGATTTTTGTTGCTTTTCGCAATTTTTTTAAAGTGTTCTTCTGGTGAGAGCGCCAGATCGACTGTTTTCAAGTTGGGCTTCTGGGCTTCAAGTGAAAATATAAACTCTGCGTGAAGTGAAGGTTGCTCCAGGTGTGTGATGTTTACCTCGCAAACGCTTCGAGGAACTTTTTGGCAATTCATTTTTTAGTTTTGCCGTGCCCACTTAGTGCTTCAGAAAGAGAAAAACTGAATTTTAAATGTAGCTAGATTTTTAAATTGATTTATTTATAAGGTTTTCTGAGGATTCACACAAGCTTCTGTGGTGCCGTTTTTAAACATACGAGGGACAGTAGAGAGCTAGCGTGTTTGAAAATAAATAAAGTAGCTGGCAAGACTAAATCTATAAGGACGGTATACTTTTTTTATATATGTGACGGGTTTCGAAGTGTGCTTGTGCTGAGCGGAGAAAGTAATAACAAACGTATTCCGATACCTCGAAAAAAACAACCGGAAGCGAAGTTTACCGCTCTCACTCAACGTTGATGGCGGGAAAGATACTTGAGAAAAAATTGCTGATCATAGCCTAGTAGTCATCACGTCTTTGCGGCCCTGACCATTTGCGTTGCTTCTGGGTCTTCATCATGCCAACATATATTACTTCGAACAATAAATTTTTCCGTCTAACGTGGTTTAGTTATTTTGTATGTATCAAAACCAAAAATCATTTTACAAAAGCGTTTCTTAGTTAATGGCTTTAATGTGTGTTACTTTATGAGCAATGGAAACTCAACTATGTTTTTGAGTGCTTAATGCTACTCTCTCGCTAGGTACTTTAAGGATGCTTGAAAGGCTAATATTGTATAGGCTCAAAGAGAGTATAAAATGGGAGATGGCGCTTTCGCCGGAGTGGATGGATGGCTAATGTATACGTATGGTGGCCAAGCTACCGACGTTCACAACGTTTCGGGAGCAACGCCGCTAAGCACAATGCACCCAATGTAGAGGCAGTGTCTGTAGCACGGTCGATATCGGCTTGTACTGAACGGTGGGTGGTGCGGCAGAAGTAAATAGGCCCTTACCTATTTACAGGGACGTGAGCACGTGGAAGCCTATAACACTAAATAGGAGCGACAACGACGTGCCCTTGACTCGGTAAACAACTTAGGTTCTAACGCGCCGCGTGACGCCTACGCGTCTCTGCATCGTTCTCATTTAGCATCTCCTGTCCTTGTTTAGTGACAGCCAGTAGATTTGAAGTATTAATCACGAATTCGCTCGACGAAGCATACATCATGCTCTACAAATATTGTCTGTGGCGTGTGATGAGGATAAGGAGACGGCTAATGGACTTGATATTGCGTTATCCAGGACTTCACCTGGACGTTTCGAGCATGAGACAGATTCTGTAAAAGTGATGTGGATTAAATAACGCGGGAACAAAAAGATTTTGAGAAGGTGGAGAAGAATAAGCAGAGGATATATTACTGGTGGTTTGAGTCGATGTCGGAATCAATATTTTCTTATTGCTTTTTGTGTTGGTTCTTCGGTTGAGTAGGTGTGTGGATTCGGTTGCGAAAATAGTCCTTCTTCAAAGGAATCGTAATTTTAGAGCGCAGCTCTTAGGCGCCTGTTTCCGGCTTTAGCTTCGTCGCCGTCGCCGCCGGCGTAACTGCACGTTGCATTATGGGGCGTTTCCCATAATGACGTCCCACATCACGTCACGTGTGACGTCCCAAGGGTCACGAGGGTCACTTGGGACGTCACGTGTGACGTTACCTTCGTAATTTCACATGGCGCCTAAACCTGGCGGGAATATTTCCCTCTCAATTTGGCGGCGAAATATTCCCGCTAAATTTAGCGGGCTATTTCTTCTGCTAAAATTCGCGAGGAAATTTCTTCTTCAATTTTGTCCGCTATATTTAGAGGGGAAGTTTTTCCGGAAAATTTAGCAGGGAAATGTCTTCGCTAAATTCAGCGGAAACATTTCGCCGCTAACTTTAGTAGAAACATTTTCCGATAAATTTAGCCGAAAACTTTCCCCACTAGATTTTGTTGCCAACATTCCCCGCTAAAGTTAGCGGAAAAACTTCTCCGCTAAATATAGCGAAAAACATTCCCAGCCAAATTTAGGGGGGCCGCCAAATTTAGCGGGAAAATCGCCCTGCTAAATTTGAAAGAAAATTTTCACGCTAAGTTTAGCGGGAAACGTTTTCCGCTAAGATTAGCGGAAAAAGTTCTCCGCTAAACTTAGCGAAAATTTAGTGAAAATTTTCCGCTAAATGGGAGGGGACCAGAAGAGGAGGAGAGAAGGGCGAGGAGGGGCATACCCTAGCTCCTCTCCTCCTCCTCAAGAGCTGCGCTCTAATTCGGCGTTACAGAGAATTGTAAACGTCTTTTTTTTTTTTTTCATAAGTACTTCTAATAAGAGCTGTCTTTACTGTGTTTTGTTTTTTTGATTAGGGAGAACTTAAATAAAAGAATTAAATATTTCCTAGGTGCCGCAAAATGCACCCAGGTTAAAAGAGTTCATGCGTATGCATACATCTGTCCTTCCTCGCTTCTTGCACCGTTCGAACAGCCATGATGATTCTATCGAATCAAAATTCTCCGGAAATTTCGTATTAACTTAGTTCTTGAGTACTGAGTAATCTGCGTATTGCAGTGCCGTCTGGGCAGCGCTGTAATTCCTAAACGATTCGACTGTTATTGTTCTTTTTCTTTTCTTTCGAAACTTTGAGGTTTCCATTCTCTCCCGAATAACAAGGACTTCAAGATGAGTACATCTCGCGTTAATTTCACCACAATAAACTTTTACTCGACGACAGAACGCATTTCAAGCAACCACGGTGCCACCTGCTTATATAATGCTGTCATGTTACAGTGACGAAGATTACGGACAATTAGAAGACGAAGGCGGGCAGCAACATCCCATTGAAAGTAGCGAGTGCTAGGAAGTAGCACATACAGAATTGGAAGCCAGCATTTGGACCACGACAGATGGTTACGGTCAGAGCTCCAAGGAGAACCAACCACAACGGTCGGCAACGGGCGCTCAGTCAGCGCGTCAGCGAGGCGGTGCTGCTACGACCGGCACCCTCAAACGGTGGCGGTCCAAAAAGCTGCAGCGTGGTTGCCTTGAACCGCGATTTTGTTTTTTTTCCCTCAGTGCTTCAATTAAATTATAATATGAACGTTTGCATTGCATTGCCCTAGTATTTTTCTATCGTCCCTTTTTATATACATTATTTCTTTATCCTATCAGGGCTGTCGTCTTCATGCGGTCGTCCATCACTACTGTGCGGTGCACGTTAAAAGTTAGCTGTCGCACTTCACTGGCGAAATTTTTCTTCTGCAGTGGACAACAATGTCGCCATGTTCTGTCAGACTAAACTTCAGCTGTATAAAAAACTAACGATTAAATTGTTTCGTTTGTCACCTTCATCTTTATCGCTGACAAATGTAATAAATCCGTATCGGCCCGTTTAATTTAAGTTGACTAAAATGCTGCTCAATACAATTTCTTTTTAACACCGAGTCAGTTATATGACTGGCACCTAATCATTTCCGTCGAACCATCACCACTTTGGGACAGGTTTTCCCAAAAAGACTTCATTTTGGCGTACTTGCCATAGTACCAAGAAGAACTCGTGGTCCCTGAAATTTATATTTTGTCCTCAGCTGGCTACGGGGATGCCCTCAAATTGTTCCCTCGCGAGGTGCGTGTGCCCAAACTTCAAAAGATGAATGAATTCGTAGAAACAGCCGAATCATATCAAATGTGGGACCGGTTTACTCAAAGAGGATTCGTTTTAGACTACTTGTCATAATACCAGGGTGGCCTCCAGGGCTCTAAATTTTATATTCTGGTTTTAGCTTGACCTGGTGTTCTTCAAAAAGCTCCCTGGCAAGGCGCGGGTGCCCAAATTTCAAAAGATGAACGAATGCGTAAAAACTGCCGATCCATCCTCCCTTTGAAACCGGTTTTCTCTTAAAGAAATCGGTTTCGAGCACTTGTCAGAGTACAAGGATGGGCTCGAGGGCTCTATATTTTATATTCTGCCTTTAGCTCGGAACTGGGTTGTCCCCAAAAGGTTCCATGGTGAGGCGCGGGGGCCGAAATTTCAAAAGATGAACGAATGCGTAAAAACTGCCGATCCATCCTCCCTTTGAAACCGGTTTTCTCTTAAAGAAATCGGTTTCGAGCACTTGTCAGAGTACAAGGATGGGCTCGAGGGCTCTATATTTTCTATTCTGCCTTTAGCTCGGAACTGGGTTGTCCCCAAAAGGTTCCATGGTGAGGCGCGGGTGCCCAAATTTCAAAAGATGAATTGAATGCGTAGAAAACTGCTGAGCCATCCTCCAATTCGACACCGGTATTCTCTAGAAGGAATCGGTTTTCGACTACTTGTACATAGTACCATAATGGGCTCGAGGGCTCTATATTTTCTATTCTGCCTTTAGCTCGGAACTGGGTTGTCCCCAAAAGGTTCCATGGTGAGGCGCGGGGGCCGAAATTGAAAATAATGAACGAAATCCTGAAAACAGTCCAACTGCCCCCTTTGAGGCCGCTTCTCTAAAAAAGGATACGTTTTAGATTGCTTTCCATAGTACCATGATGGGCTCGAAGGCTCTAAATTTTATATTATTTCTTTAGCAGGGAACTGCTTGTCCTCGAAAGGTTCCCTGGTGAGGCGCGGGGGCCAAAATGTCAAGATGATTGAATGCGTAGAAACTGCTGAGCCATTCCCAATTCGACACCGGTATTCGCAAGAAGGAATCGTTTTCGACTATTTAACATAGTACCATAATGGGCTCGAGGGCTCTATATTTTCTATTCTGCCTTTAGCTCGGAACTGGGTTGTCCCAAAAAGGTTCCATGGTGAGGCGCGGGGGCCGAAATTGAAAATAATTAACGAAATCCTGAAAACAGTCCAACTGCCCCCTTTGAGGCCGCTTCTCTAAAAAAGGATACGTTTTAGATTGCTTTCCATAGTACCATGATGGGCTCGAAGGCTCTAAATTTTATATTATTTCTTTAGCAGGGAACTGCTTGTCCTCGAAAGGTTCCCTGGTGAGGCGCGCGTGCCAAAATGTCAAGATGATTGAATGCGTAGAAACTGCTGAGCCATTCCCAATTCGACACCGGTATTCGCAAGAAGGAATCGTTTTCGACTATTTAACATAGTACCATAATGGGCTAGAGGGGTCTACATTTTCTATTCTGCCTTTTGCTGGGAACATGGGTTGTCCTCAAAAAGTTCCCTGGCAAGGCGCGGGTGGCCTAGTTCAAATAATGAACGAATGCCTAAAAACAGCCGAGACATCCCCTATTTGAGATCGACTTTTTCTAAGGGAATTCGTTTGACTATTTGTCATAGTAGCAGGGATGGGCTTGAAGGCTCTAAATCTCATATTTCGTCTTTAGCTGGGAAGTGGGTTGTCCCGAAAAAGTTCCCTGGAGTTGCGCGGGTGCCTAGATTTCAAAAGATGAAAGAATGCCTAAAAATAGCCGAACGATCCCCACGTTGGGACCGGTTTTCTGAAGATCGATTCACTTTAGAGCACTTGCCATAGTACCAGAATGGGCTCGAGTGCTTTACATTTGATATTCCGCTTTTAGTTGGAGAATGAGTTGTTCTCAAAAAGTGCCCTGGCGAGGCGCGAGTGCCCCGACTTCAAGAGATGAACGAATTCGTAAATACGGCCGATACGTCACCTCTTTGATACGATGCTACTCAGTATGCGTTGGTTTTTGATGATTAAGCACGATGGAGGCGCATGAGGAAATTATCATCCGCTTTAATCTTCTGCGTTTCCACTTGTCATTACATTTATTTTTCTCACAAACCAGAGAGAACCCTTCTTACAAACCCTTATTTAAGTGAGATTAAGTGGTGCGCTTCCTGTGTTTATTGTTTCGTCAAGCGAGAACGTAGGTGCCTGTGTACGCGAGTATATGAGAGATTTTGTCGGTGCTTAATGGTTTTTAGTCACGCGTTTCTCACTGAAATATTTGTCTTGAATGTCGAGCAAGCGAGTAACGAAGAATTTAATTTATTTGCTTTTTTTTAAATTCCTTTGTATTGTTTGTTGTACAGTGCAGGCCCAGGGCAATATATCTTAAAGCGAGCAAAGCGGATGGTGGTACTGCGGATACATTTTAGGTTCAAGTTTCAGAGTCAAACACTCTCAGTTAAAGCCTGGTTAGCTGAAAAAGGTATAAGAGTAGTTTGGTTTGACAACTGCATACTGTGCAGAAAGCAGTAAACGGTTGATCATGTTTTGCTAGACTGTTGGGACGCTGTCTCCTTTCGGGACGTACGTACGACCTGCAATGGAACCTTAGAAAAGACTTCCCTTTACCGCTTCATGACATGTTTCCGAGCGGTAGGTGGGAAAGATGACGTTCCCTACGCCATAATCCTACTGCTGGGCCTGCACAACGTAGGGCGTGCCACATGGCTGTACGCCACGTGGATATCTATGTTCGCCCCGTGCAAAAGTACTTGGTTGAGCACATGTGCATTATGAAGGAATTCTATAAGAACCAGCAACCTACACCTGGGTTAATTTTCATTTCTTCGGGTGTCGTCTACCCTTAAAGACTTGTAGCATGTTTAACATCCGCCAAGATAGCTGGTGTCTTTTAGTGTTTCATCTTGACTGTGTGCCACTGCTTTGTTTCATCGTCCAAATCGGAAAAAAAAAATGCTGCGTGCGTGGCAGAGTTGGCAGCGTATGCGGCTGCCAGGCAGGGGAATGGGATTCGAGTCACGCTCGTCCTGGATCCTTATTTTTATTAATTTTGTACTCCTCTAAGAAATAAACTTGGTAGGTTAATAAGCTGGGCGAGTGCGTACTAGTTGAACACTATTGAAAAAATAGCGGTTGTTTGTCTTCTGTGTTCGGTTCCCGTCCCTTCGTCTTTTTGTGCGCTGTTTTCGTCGTGTTTTAAACAATCTTTGCCTATCCACGGCTATCCTCGAGTGATCTTGTTCAGAAAAATTCTGAACAAGCAGAGTGTATTGAAATGGCGGTGAGGTGGAGCCTCGGGTCAGTCCCCTTCCGTCGCCGACGCAAGATGCGTGGCACCTTTCTCTTTAAGTTTGTAGGCACATGTTCGCCTCATTAAACGATTATTTTTCGTTCTGCATTCATCTGCTTTTTCATTGGTTATAACAATGCAGCACGCGGAAAATGGTGATAAGTCAACGGGTACAGCATTATGTGCATGGAATACATAAGCAAACAATCCCTCCTTAGATACGTCGTCTTCAGAATCAACCACTAATAATAGCATGTTTTATGATTATACTCACTGGAAACAAAGTTACGTTTGAAGGTACCTAAGTATATCGCAAAGTCAATTATAAAAACAATAAACATGAGTGCGTCGATTTCTCCGAAATTGTTTACAATTTCCGATGTTTTTCCTTTCATCGCAGTATCGCCGTGAAATGGTAAAGGAGAATGATAAAGTTTTCTGAATGGTGCAACCGGCACTCATTATGTCCATTCTTTTTATCTTTAAAATTACTGAGTTTTTTTTTTGTACTTTCTTTTTACTTGGCACACATTTTGTTTTGGCGGGAATTTGCACACGGTAAAAAAAACTTAAATGTGAGTACGCCACGTGGGGCTGGATAAGCGAACTAGAAGCGCCTGTCACAAATATCTCGCCAAGTTTTGGTTATTTACGTCTAACCTTTTATACGGGGAAGGCGAGCGCGGGCGGCGCGTAGACTTTACATTTCCTGCATTGTCCTTGATGCTTAGGTACTTTTTCAATATGTGTATTGTTTCGCTCTCAGCGTGTTTCGTCTACTACGTCTCACACTCCAACAAACTCTTAAAAAGTCCTTTTTTTTTTACATTGACATTTTAAAAGATGGCGTTCACGAGTAATACTTCTTCGGAATGCTCAGCACCTACCGTGCACCCCAAAGGACTGTTTCCAGCCCCGTGTCGTGCACGCGTCCACAGTTTCTGTAAACCAACACGGTTTTGTGTACAAAACCGTGCACAAGCTGTGTACAAAATTTGTACACAGCTTCTCTAGTCAAATACATCACATGTTGTGTCACCACAGCCTTTTTGCCCCGGAGTACAGCAAAGGGGAAAACTCTTAAATTTCTTCTTTTTTTTTTTTACGTGGCTTTGTGCTTGCATACGAAGATGCCTATCAGCGAAGGGAAAAATTAAGTTCCTTTATTTCCTATAAGCTCTTATACCCAGGTTTACGTTCAGGCGAGAGTAAGTATAATTATTCATTACGTATTCGCATAAATCTTGCATACGCGCAAGGTCCGATAGAACTTGCAGCGGACAGAAAAATCCGTTTTTTTTTTTTGTAAAAAAAAAAAATTATAATTATTTAAAATTTAAAGAGGCTGGCACCGAGCACCTTGCGAGAACTCGGCTCATTTTAAGAATAAAAACGTAAAGAATATAGAATAACCCAAAAGAAGCAAAATTCTATATAAGTTATTATATTTGCTCGTGCGCATGTATTTACATTTTTTTTATATATCGAGAAAATAAAAAAAAAGCTTGCGATTGGAAGAATTTCAGTTGGTGGAAGCGAATGCTTTATTCTTTTTTTGTATTTTCTTTACATATTGCTTTTTTGATTAAACGGAAAGACTCGCCGTACTCGTTATTCAACGGCGCCACGCGAGACAGCGACTGGCAAGAACATTAAAATGCAAATCATCACTTCGAAAGGCGCCTGGCGTCTAATATAATTGAAACTTCCTGAAGTTACGGATTCATGCTTTGATTTCCTGTCAGCTTCGCGTCGATGTGCATGCACAAAAAAAAAAAAACAAAAAAAAACCTTTTTTTTTTAAACACAGGGATGTTTTTTTTAATATATATATAATTATAAACGTTTTTGTAATTAACTACTTTCGTTGTTGGGAGAAGCATCAGGAGGCTAGGAGTGTTATATATATAACTTTTAATCGACTGCATGTTTTAGTGTTAAAAATGAAAAAAAAAAGAAAATGTTCAAAATAACGACATGGCTAGACGAACAAAGCGTTTCCATCACATGTCGTCTTCATAACTGGTCGAGCGATTTTACAAAGGAAGTAAATATATTTCAAGAAAGGGCGGTACAAAGAAATCGCTTTTTAATGGAAAGCTTATCCAGAAAACACATACAAATAGCACAAGAATATAAAATATTCTGGCAAAACAGTGTAAGAGAGTTCTTTTTAGTGGAATAATTTGAACTGCAATGGCCCACGGGCCGAGAATATCTGAAATTATATAACTTAAAACAAAAATGATAACCACTCAGATTATTTTTATCCAATTGATATACATTAAACACAGAGCCACTGAAGAGCAAAGAAATATAATTTCCTTAGAATAGCGTTATCAGCTGCCTGGTACGCTGAAGGCATGAGTGTGACATGATAATCAGCGAGTTATATACCTAAGATTCACTTATTACTGGTTAATGAATTTGGATCCGACCGTCAAAAGGGACCTCGGCGGTTGTGGTACGATAAAATAAAGCCCGTTATGAGTGAGGCCAGGGAGCTGCAAATTTCAGCTGTCGAAGGCCCGAGGTACCCAGGCTAAGACGTAACAAGATCCAGACGGCGGCAAGCAGGTAACGTGCCTAGAGTTGAGAGTGTTGCCAAATACTAGAGAAAGGTTGCTTAATTTTTTATACGCGTTTGCAGTACAAGGTGCGATGAGGAGGTAAACGAGTCGATCGTCTAGAAGAGTCTTCGAGCTTTTATCGGTCTCCCGCAACGCTATACCCCTCGCCAAGTGGCGACGCGCGCATGCGCTCGAGGAACTTATCTGACCAGGAGGCGTCCGCCATTGAATTGCAAACGCCGGAGTCGGTTTCATTTTTTTTTTTTCACTCTTCAATCTGGGCTCTCTACAGGTAAGCCGATACGGCAGCGCCACCACGTCTCTGTGTCACGTGGTCGCAACCGAGGCACGTCACTCTGCGACGTCTCTTTTGAGCGTCGTAGTGTCGGCATGATATATTCTTATAGTGACTGACAAAATGAAAACGGCAGGACGTGTCTCATTATAAGGCTAGAATATATAAACAAAAACATGACTAAATTGAGAGGGTGTGACTCAGCGTTGACTATGATTCAATAAGCACTCGTTGCATATCAAGTTTGGGAGGATTTACGTGCCAAACCAACGAAGGCTATCAGGCACACCCCAGCGGAGGACTGAGGATTCATTTTAACAACCGGTGGATTCTCGGTTATGCAGCGTCTTCTCTGGAAAAAGTCTTTGTCAAATTTCAGGCACTGGGCCGGGATACAAACTCGCCACTTGGGGATCCGTCGGCCAGCGCTTTGCCTCTACATACGTCACGATGTTGCTGTTAGTTCGCTAGAACGTTTTTTAATTTCTTTATTTTTTGAAATTACGTTTTTATAACTTTGTCTAAAACAAGACCACCCTCTACTAAGTTCCCCTCCGTTAGAGATTAAAAAATAAGTAGGCATCTAAAAAGTAATGCAGCTGCTTGTCTCTTGGTCTCTCTCTCCCTCGGTTGAATGCTCTCAAGGTAAGGACACAGACCAAAGTGATTTATTTTCCAAGTTGGTTATACAAAAACAAAATCAATCGTTAGTTGTTTATACGGGAGGAGTTTACTCTGCCAGGACATGGCGACGTTGTTGCATACTGTAGAGTGGCAATTAAGCCATTGCAGTACGACTGCTAGCCTGGGGTCTTTAACATGCATCACGCAGTATTGATACACGACCGCACGCCGGTATGATGCTCATCTAGATCTAAACGGGCAGAGGTGGGCATGGAACAAATGATTCCTGTGTTCTGCAGCGCGACTTTCACTCCACGTGCTCTGAGCTTGTGTGCGCTAAAGCCCCTTTATGTGTTAAAAGTAGCGTAAGTTGCGTCAATCATCGATCGAGGCACGTGCAACGTGCAGCCCTTGGGAAAATTATGGCGGGACAGCGCAGCAGTGAGCTACAGTTCAGACGCAATGCTCTTCCCGGAAGCGGCGCGCGGCACCTGTCCTGAGCATCTCAGCAACAATGAATGGCGCCACTTTTCCCAGGATAGAAGGGCTTTAGTGTGCACTAGACAAGAACAATAGAAAATACAATATCTACCATCCTACTCGTAAAGGGATTGTCCCGCAAAAAATGTGTATTTCAGAAAACAAATAAATTAAATTGTTATTCGTTTTAGGGATATCATCCGCACCGTGATCCGAATTATTCATCCTACGCAGCGCGAGTAATTCAATTCTAAATAGAGCCGAACTGCTCAGATTGCACCCGCAAAACACACAGCCTTTTCGTCGGAAACAGCGGAAGCAATGACGCAACATCGTGCAAAAACTGCTACGACAGCTTTCGGCTGCTGCCTCGGTAAAACAACTTCGTTCTACGAAAGACAAGGTTTACAGTATTGAGAAAAGCTCAATTTTTCGACGATGATCTTTATACGCACCCTCAACCACGTTGATCGAATCCGGGAATAAATCATCGCCCACGACTCTCAAGTCACCATGTTTGATGCGACGTCACGATGCAATCAGCCATGCATACTTGCGAAATGTGGTGTGAAGTTTCGTATTGTTGTTTATAATTTATTTCACAAATATTGCGGCGATTTGTTTTTCGAAAGGCAATTTACGTTTGACTATAATTTCGGCCCTCTCAACGCGACAGGCGAAAAACTTACTGATTTCCAGATATCCCCGGACAATCCCTTTAAAGGGGTGGAGCAACGATATTCGCTTGTAATGTTTTTCACTTTACACGAGCTTACTGGCACTAGTTTGACCGAAGTACACTCGCACGCAACGCCGCTGACCAAGAAACATATATTTGTTGCGGAGTTGTTTCAAGGACAAAAGTGATCTTTTTCTTTAATCTCTCCTCTGCAAAACTTGATGACGTAGCTGCGGGATCGCAGTATCCCCCAGTGACGGTATTTGAATGCGGCTAATAGATTGGGCCTGAGCATTGCGTGAGCACTAAATTGGGGCTCGTGAGAATCAATAGCTCGACAAGCATTTGGGTAGTGGACCACGTACAATCGCTGCAATGACGACAATAGCCGAACCCTAACAATGTATGGAACTCAGTGCGTGTCCCGTGCTTTGCCAACCTCATCTCGTGGCTATGATCAACATTGGCGGCGTATAATCGGCTCTAGATCGCGTGATCGCTTGTTCTGGCTGCAAGTTGAGGGGATGAACCTTATGCAATCTTGTGCGCAGCAAGGACGAGGACGGTGAACCTGCTCGTTTTTCTTTAATTTTTTTTCTGCAACTTCTATTGCGTGCACTGAAAAACGAACTCGTGTTTCATAGGTCATTAACATCAGGGATTCGTTTTACGTGGTATTTGCGCAAAGAATAAAGTTTGTTGCATCGCTCCTTTGAGGTGAACCATAACTCAGTTTGACGTGTTTAGTTAGTCCGGATGAGTCTAAATTACCGCACCTACTCTGCGTTTACACGTTCATCACCGTGCTGCCAACCAACATGGGACAGACTTTGTCAAGGTCTGTTTCCCGAAAGCTGTCGCTCAATTACGACCGCCAGGGTCGCTCCCCCCGTGTTTCAAACAAAAAAAAAAAAATGAAGCGCTAGTAATACGTCAAGAGGATATATCAGAAACACGAAAGGCTCAAATTACCGTATCCCCACGAACATGCGACAACGGCCGTCCAATTCAATTATGGTGTCCGCCAACGAAGCTGCCATGCGCTCGCCTTCTCCTACTCCTAATTGATGCGAACAAACGACGCTCGAGCGTGTACACGACATACGTCTTGGATTCCTTAACTATGGCGTAATTACTTCCTTTTAGGAATTGGAAGGGGGTGTTCCCATATTAGGGTTTCGACCCGCACCTTCGCACGACCTTACCCGTATGCGCCGAGCAGTTGAGGGAGACGAGCAGACGAGAGCGCCGAGCTCTGATTCGAATGATGAGGGGTTTAGACCTAAAGCTAGACGTCTGTCTCCACTGCACTCGTCGAGGAGGGGCAGGAGGAGAAGGAGGAGGAGAGGAAAAGTGGAGGAGGAGGAAAGGAGGCGGGGAGTGTACGGAGGAAAAAAAGGGGCACACCTTTCCGTCCGTGCCCTCTCATCCATACCCTCCCCTCCTCCTCCTCAAGAGCTGGGCTCTAGTTTCGCATTAAGGCCCGTTCACACTCTTGCGACCGAGTACGACCGAGGGAGACCAAACCGGTTTTTAAGCCTTTTGCGACTTCTTAGGACCGGACGCGCTTCAGCGGAGCTGGTCCTAAGAAGTCGTAAGAGGCTTAAAAACCTGTCTGGTCTTTCTCGGTCGTACTCGGTTGCAAGAGTGTGAACGGGCCTTTAGGGTCATTCCATGTGAAACGTCCCAGACGTTGCGCTCGACCAACTCCGATTTCTAAAAACAATTCATGGCTTTTTGCCGCACCGTCCGTAGCCATGCCCGAAAATATTTTTGGCGAAAAAAATTTTTGATGATGTGAGCGCGGTTTTAACTTTTAGAAAAAGCGTGAAACTAGGCCTCTCTCAATAACTGATGAAAAATCAGCTTTTTAGTCAAACACCCAACAATATTTTTTCTTAAATTTGCACGGCTTTCGACTTACAATATGGTTGGGCTTGTGAAGTTTTGTTTAATTTAAATATTTTTTTTTTTAAAAAAACTAAGAAAAATTGAAAGTTTTAACATTTTTGTTATTTTATCAAAAATATCTAATTGCTACCGGGACTTGATGGATCGTTTTACCGGCTGCCCTGCACGTATATAATCTATAAAAAGAATCTTAAAACAGCTCAATTAAGTATCTCGCAGTAAACAAAACTCCTGAAGTTGCAAAAAAGTGAGTTTTGACGCATAAACAGCCCTTTATTTCATCCTGAGGTGGTCTAAATAAAAATACAAAATATAAAGGGTTTGGAAGAACAATCGATAATCTTTTGAGTCAGAAAGTTTAATCAAAGTAATTTTTGTTTAAAGCGAGAAAACAATTTTTGAATTTGAACTTTCGCACCACAATCCGGCGTTGCTTCTTAAAGGGGTACTCCGGCGATTTTTTGAGCTACCTCAACTAACTATATTTTCTGACTCCCCGGCGTTTACCCTTTCCGGTATGCTATTTAGTATCGCGAAATTCATAATAGTTATTGTGAAATCGGCAAATGAAAATGATGCAAGAACCAACATTCAAATATACCCGCACTTTTCAGTGCCGTGACGTCAGTGGTGGGCAGGCTTGCCAGTCGAGCAAGCAATCTAAAAAATAGATTATGCCAATCATTTGTTCCGTGCTGGAGCGCGGGGACTGGAGCGAGCTTCCAAAGCATTGATTTGACACCATGAAACTGCTTCGAATCGGTTGGGAACAAATACTACAGCCCAAAGAGTGAACCCCTGCCTTCCACTGACGTCACTTTTTCGTTGTTGCCAGTAGAGACTTTCAGTTTGAAAAACTCGGTGAGGACCAAAATTGTAAATTCAATAACTTTGTGAAAAAAAAATTATTTTGACCTAATATTTGGGATACTATTTTAGCGATGTTGGTTGGCGAGTTTAGCAAAATTTCAAGCAAATCGGGGACCATGAAGAAATCGCCGGAGTACCCCTTTAACGCCTCTTCGCCGCACAGCACGCCACCAGGGACGATAGCTGACACGATTCGGTCCAACGAAAGAACGGAGTTTTCTGCCACTTCCTCTTGTCCGTCTTTCCGGCTCCAAGGGAAGAAACGGCGGATATCGTGTAGTAATCGGAGGTGACGCCGGCGCGTAGCAATAGAAGGCCCGTTGTGCCCTTTGTACCGATGCCTAATACGGGCGGCATCAGCTAACGTGGACTTCTCTTAAACGGAAAACTCAATAATATCGCCGCAAAATCTAGCTGTCACGCAAACTGCGGTGAAAAGCGGTACTATTCAGCGACGCAAGAATTTGCCGTTTCAAAGCCGATTTAAACACAAACGAGGCGTGAGCCTCCAACTGTGCGCATTCGTTAACACCACATCACCTCGTCGTTTGAGATTTAACGGGGCTTTTGTGGTGCTGTCTGTTGTATACTGGCAAAGACGGTATGCCAGTAGGCGGCGATGGCGCGAGCTCGGCGCATACCACGCGGCCAGAGCTCGCGCAGTGCTCGCGATCGGCTCGGACTGATTATTAAAAAATGGAGCCTTTCATCTGGAACGACCTGGTCTCGGCTCTCTCGTTCGCGACTTAACACTGTCTACATCTGTCCTGACGTCGAGAAGAGAGAGCGATTGCGATGAGTACGTAAGAAACAGCTAGCTTACTAGTGGATGTTCTTACCTGGCAGCGCTAAGCATTTGCTGATATCAATACAGTGGAAGACCACAGGAGGACACAGCCGCGCAAAACGGTCGAAATAGGAAAAGCCATAAAGCAACAAGAGAAGAAAAAAGCCTCTTCCCACCCAGATGTACCCGACAACTCGAGGTCCTGCTGTTTACCTGCGTGCGCACCGTAACACCGTAGCACGCTTTACCGGGCTTGTTGGTGGCGTGCTGTGCAGAGAAGAGGCGCAAGGAACGACGACAGGCTGAGGCGCGAAAGTTCAACTTCAAAATGTTTTTTTCCTCTTTGGAACAAAATTATTTAAATTAAACTTTCAAGAACAAAAGGAAATAAACTTTTGTAGAAGTCACCATGTTACGTATTTTTCTTTGGGCCACTTCAAGGCAGAATTGACGGCTCTCTAAACGGCAAAACTCAAGTTTGCACAAATTTAGTTTTTTTTTCTGCAAGATATTTAGTTGTACGGCCTGAAACCTCTTTTTTGTACAGTATACCTACACGGCTGTCAATAAGAGTATTCACAGTCGAATGCAGCAAAGCCACAGTTTGCAACAAAACTAAAAATATGCTAAAATGCTCATATATTCCTTATTTTTTAAAACTGCTTCGAGCATACCAAATTCCATGACAATGATCCTTATTACATGGCAATCCAAATACCGTATGGTTTTTAGGCAAAAATATTTCAGTGTTCTGTAAAAAAATCTTACTTTAAATCAATTATTAAATGACTCCTAGTTCCACTCCCTTTTTACGAGTTCAACCCGCCATCACCCCATGAAATTTGTTTTTTCGTCAAAAACTATGTTAGAGAGGCACCACAAACGTTACGGTAAAGAGCCATTAATTTTAGTTTAGGAGCCGGAGGTGGCCGTGGGACCTTTGACATGGCATGGAGAAGTCCTGGTCACTTGATGCCGCCCGTCGTTTAGGCACCACGTTTCGAGCCGCCCTCGGGTACAAAGGGCACAACGGGCTTGCTATTGCTACGCGCTGGCGGTACCTCCGTTAATTACACGATACCCACCGTTTCTTCCCTTGCAGCCGGAAAGACGGACAAGGGGAAGCGGCAGAAAACTCCTTTCTTTCTTTCGACCTAATCGTGTCAGCTGTCGTCACCGCTGGCGTGCTTTGCGGCGAAGAGGCGTTAAGAAGCGACGCCGGATTGCGGTGCGAGAGTTTAACTTCAAAAATTGTTTTATCGCTTTAAACAAAAAAAAAAACTTTGATTAAACTTTCAGAATCCAAAGATTATCGATTGTTCTTCCAAATCCACCATATTTTGCATTTTTACTTGGAACATATAAGGATGAAATAAACTTCTGTTTATGCGTCAAAACACACTTTTTTGCAACTTCAGGAGTTTGTTTACTGCGAGATATTGAATTGAGCGGATTTAAGCATTTTTTTTATAGATTATATACCTGCAGGGCAGCCGGTAAAAAGTTCTATTAAGTCCCGGGAGCAATTAGATATTTTTTGATAAAATAACAAGAATGTTAAAATTTTCAATTTTTCTTAGTTTTTAAAAAAATATATTTAAATTAAAGAAAACTTCACAAGCCCAACCTCATTGTAAGTCGCGAGCCGTGCAAATTTAAGAAAAAATATTGTTGGCTGTTTCACCAAAAAGCTGATTTTTCATCAATTATTGAGTGATGCCTAGTTTCACGCTGTTTTTTTTAAAGTTAAAACCGCGCTCACGTCATCAAAAATGTTTTTTTCGCCAAAACTGTTTCAGGGCATGGCTACGGACATTGCAGCAAAAGGCCATGAATTTTTTAAAAAATCGGAAGGGGATCGAGCGCACGTCTGGGACGTTTGACATGGAATACCCATTAAAGAGATTTGTAAACATGTTTCATTTTTTAACTTGTCATCTACTTTTACTCCTTCACGATCTCACTTCAAAGGCCAACTTACCGTTTACCCCAGATGTGAGGGTATGTCTATGGCCACTGACAAGGTGAGAACGGTATGATGCCTTTCAGTTGTTCCGCCTTCATTGCGAGCTTCCCAGCTTGGACAACCCTTTGGCGCCCCGCGAGCCTCGAGCGTGCATGCGCAGCCAAAGCACGGTAGAAGGCCACGAGCGCGTGATGAAGGCCGTTAATTCAAAAGAGACAGCATGCCGTTCTACTCCTGCATAAGACTTTAGCAGAGCTCCTCTACCGAAAGTGAGGCAACTAAGTTTGGTTTTGTTGGTTCTTATTAAGTTGCGCTGGCCTAGATTGAGATCCCCATGTATTACGTTATACCCCGTTTTACCAAGTGTCACTATACCCTGCTTTAGCATAAGTGCGTGCACAAGAAAAGCTACAAAAGCAAGATCAACGCTTCATGCCAGCCTAGCTCTTCAAGCGTTCTTCGATACAAATTTCTCGGGTATGTATGGCGCTGACATGGCTCGCACTTACTGCGAAAAAGAGTACAACGGGCGAAGCCTATTTGTAGCCAAGTTTGTGAACTGTCTAAAATACCTCGTGAACCTGAACTGCATGCATCAAAATAAGGAAATCGAACCAGTCGACGTAAAAATACATGGTTCTTCGAAGTTGAGCTACCCTTAGCGAAAACTAAGACGTTTGAAATATACCACATTCTAATTTGAGTGTATTTTAAGTACAGCTCATAATTGTAAGTACACAAAAAATAGACCGCAAATACACAGTTCTTTTTTTTTTACTTAGTTCTAAAATATATTTTTGAAAATAGTTTTAAAATGCCTTTATTTAAACTACATTTGAAGTTCTTTTCATGCGTTCTGAAATATGTAAATACTAAATTAGTAGGCACAAAATACCTTTCAATTAGATTTCTTAAAATATTAGTTTATTTCATGCAAAATATACTCCAACCCTAAAAAAAAAGGCAGCGATCAAAAATGTGTGCAGAATGCTCTTAAAATACCTGGAAATCGTAAATACTGTTGTGTTATGCCCTAAACCTTTTGACTGCAATCATTTGGTAGTTTGACTTAAACTACCAAAGTATTGAAGAGCTCGCCTCTCAGAAATTCACTTCAAGCAGATGTGGAGTACATTGAACTGCCTAAATACAAGATTTGATTAGTTTGTCAATTGAGTTGTGCAGCATCGCACTGATGAATCAGAGAAGTTTATGTTATTGTTTCCTTTTTTCTATCAAGAACACACCTGATTAGTTTCTTGCACACCAAACACAAACAGGGTTCGGTAACTACAACCACAACACTTGCTGATGCTGGAAAGCTTCAGCAAGGAGTGGGCTCGGCACTCGCTTCCAAGAAAGAATGGCTAAACCACCCGTCCTTCTGTACCAGGTGCTGACCGTGCTGCTGACCTGTACCGAGCACGGCCCATCCAAAGAAGACCGCGTCATCGGGGCTGCCCATGGCACTATCACCACCAGCCGTATCTACGACACGATTACGGCCACGGAGCAACAGCACGTGCCATTTCTGCAACCGTCACCCTCATACGGAAGTTCCTCGTCAACGGCGCTGCAAGCGCTGCCTATAAAGGAACGCCTCACTCGCGGATACGACAGTGGGCTCGGCACTCGCTTCCAAGAAAGAATGGCTAAACCACCCGTCCTTCTGTACCAGGTTAGTTGGAGACCAGTATCCAAATTGTTTATAACTAGCGTTATATTCCTGATAGTTGTGCCGAGCCCAAGGTGCTTTCTCGTTTTGCTGAGTGACTGTGCATGCGTGCTTAGTCTTTTGGTTTGCGGGGATATCGAGGCGAATCCGGGACCGACTGATCATGAACTTTTGCTACAAATAAGTGAAAATGTTGACACTCTTTTAAGACGGACGAATGGCTTAGAAGAAAAGATAGAAACTTTGACCTCCAAGGTTATCGCGACCGAGTCTCGGTTAGAGGCGAAGGTTGAAGCACTTCAAAATCATGTGCACGCCCTAGAACAAAAGATCGACGATCTAGAAAACAGGGAACGCAGAAACAGCCTAATTATATATGGCTTAAACGAAAACGCAAACGAAAATCCGTATATTCTTAATGATGTGGTACTAAAAGAAGTATTTGAGGATAAGTTAGGGGTTACCATAACTAGTATGGAACGAGTCCATCGCCTCGGGAGGCCAAAAGTTAACTCGCAGCGTCCTGTGATATTAAAACTCATGGATTATCGTGAAAAGCAACTTATACTTCAAAATGGAAGAAAACTAAAAGGCACTCGTATCTCAATTGGGGAAGATTTTTCTCTCCATGTGCGCTCTGTCAGAGGGCTTCACTGGAAAAGCTCTCTCTCAAATAGAAATAACGGGGAGAGAGTTTCACTATCCTACGATAAACTAAAAATAAACAAGCAGATCTACGTTTGGGATTTCACCAAAAATGACAAGGTGAAGTTGGGTTCGGAGGGCCAGCAGGAAAGCCGTCAGCAGACTAGTTCCACAGCGTGACGGCCCTCGCCGGAGCAAAAGGAGTTGAGACTGATATGCCTCAATGCAAGGAGCGCTGCGAATAAAGCTGAACAAATTGAAGCTCTTATTTTTTCCTATGACCCACATGTTATAATGATAACTGAAACCTGGTTACATGCTGATATTCAAGACTCGGAACTGGTACCCCCAAACTACAGATTAATACGAAGGGACAGGAGCTCTCGCGGGGGTGGAGTCGCTATAGCCGTTAAAGAAAATGTTGTGTACCGTTCTATGAAATCAATCGAAGATTTCGAAAGTGTTTGGTGTCAAATAAATTTTTTTGGAACATGGCTAACACTTGGAACTGTATACAGAAAACCGGGCTCGCCGCCGGATGATTTAAAACATATCTTAGAATATTTGTTAGCTAATACCAACAAGTGTAGTAGAATAGTTATCGGAGGATATTTCAATGCACCCGACGTGAGCTGGTCTGATGAGGGCGTGGCCTGTCCGGGAACTAAACTCTCTGAAGTGCTCGTAGACATTGCATTTGGTCGGTGTCTTCGACAAACTGTCGAAGAACCTACGCGAATTACTCAAACATCAGGCAGCTTGCTCGATCTCTTGTTCGTTAGCAAACATTTCGAACATTGTAGCGTTACTGTTCATGAAGGAATATCTGATCACAAACTGGTATTTTTAAGTGCGATATGAATGTTTGCCAAAAAGATTCAGCTCAAGTAAAACAGTATTGTGACTACGAAAGGGCTAATGACGAGTCTGTTATTGATTATCTGGAAGAGAATCTAGACGGGTTTGAAGATCACAGTGGTGTAAATGAAATGTGGTTGAATTTTAAAAGTATTACTGAGCACTGCATCCTAAACTTTATACCAAAAAAAACTAAAACGACAAAACGCCACAATCCATGGATTACAAGAGAAATTTTGCAGGCAAAACGTAAAGTAAAGAGGCTTCGAAAGCGTCATTCTCCTGCTATCTGTGAGCAGAGTCACAAGTTAAAAACATTGATAAACCTAGCCAAGGAAGCCTATTTTACAAAATCATTGCCAGAATTCATTTCATCCTCCCCTGAAAAGTTTTGGCGTTATCTCACTCCGTCACGGACTAAGATAAGTCAGTTACGCATTAATAACAACGTTGTGCACGACAGGACCATAATGTCAAATGAATTCAATCACTATTTTCAGTCCGTGTTTACGATAGATTCAACTGAATTCAGCAGTATTCCCAACGATGAAAGCTCTAACGTGAGTGGTTTTGTATCAGAACAAGGTATCGTATCCTTATTGTTATCAATTAATACTAGAAAATCGCCAGGACCAGATACTATACCAAATGAATTTCTAAAGAGATACGCTGAGTGGGTTGCAAAATACTTAACAATTATATTCTTCACTTCGGTCCGAGACTCTGTTTTACCGGACGATTGGTTATTAGCAAGAGTTGTGCCCGTGAAAAAGAGTGGGAAGGGTGATTCAGTTGATAATTATCGCCCTATTTCTCTGACCTGTACGTCATGTAAGCTACTAGAACACATTGTGAATAAGCAGCTAGTTTCTTTTATGGAGGACAAAGGCATCCTAAGTTCCAATCAGCATGGTTTTCGGAAAGGGTATTCAACAACAACCCAACTACTTGAATGCTATCATGAGATTTCTGGTTATGTTAATAATCGCCTGCAAGTGGATGCCATTTTTATAGATCTGTCTAAAGCGTTCGATCGAGTACCACATTTTAAACTAATTAATGTTTTAATTGACTACGGTGTTCCTTCATTGATTATAGGATGGATTAGCGCATATCTCAGAAATCGCCGGCAGTTCGTCGATGTAAATGGCACCTTTTCGGAATTGTTGAAAGTGTACTCAGGGGTTCCACAGGGCTCCGTGTTGGGTCCCTTGCTTTTCTTAATATATGTTAACAGTTTGTTTTCTATCTGCAGTAACGGGCGCGTGAAAGTAAGAATGTTTGCCGATGATTGTATTATATATGCTCCCATTTTGTCAGTTAACGATCAGATAGAAGTAAAGGATGTTTTATATCGCATCTCGTCATGGTGTAGTGAAAAGAATATGATAGTATACTTTGACTATGAGCTTGACTCTGTCAGGCTTACTAAAGTTGACAGCTATAAATACTTGGGTGTGGTTATCACTAGCGATCTGAAATGGAACAGACATGTGGATTATGTAACAAAAAAGGCAACTAAAAAACTATGGTATTTACGAAGGAAGCTGTATAGGACACCTCCCTCGGTTAAGCTTATTGCCTATAAAGCTCTTGTAAGACCAACACTGGAGTATGCTTCCGAGGTGTGGGATCCCTGGCAGGCCACGCTTTCTAATGAGCTTGAAAAGGTTCAGTCACTTGCGGTGCGTACAATATTCTCTGATTTCAGGACTACGACGTCTGTGACGGAGCTAAAAAAGCAGGCAGACATAGAACCCTTGAAAAAAAGAAGAATATGCCAACGCCTGAAATTATTTTTTCAGATTTATAATCATCTTTTAAAAATCGACAGCTCTAAATATTTAACACCCAAAAGCCATCGTTCAGAGCGCTTACATCATCCGAAAGTGCTCGAACCCATTCACGCCCGTATAAATATATTTAAACAATCATTTTTTGCGCAGGCTATAGATTTTTGGAATAAACTTCCAGGTGCTGTTGTTGCTCTCGAGTCGATTTCTGATTTCGAAAAAGCTCTGCGTGTGTTGTTTGAATAAAAAAAAATATATGTATGTGTTTTTTTTTTTGGCACGCCTCTGTGGGCAAACTTGTAACACCGGTTCTTTTTTTTTGTGCGTGTCCGTGTGCGGTGTGCAGAAGGCAGTGTACATTCCTTGTTTTGTATTATCCACTCCTGCTTTGGCCCTTGACAAGGCTGGCAGTATTGTGAAATAAATAATAAATAAAGAACTGTGAGCAGATATGTTTGGCGTGGAATTGTGTTAGCACAATGTTAGTTCACTGAATGTGTATTCTCGCCATTCTATGTGATGTGAGTAGTGACTTTAATATAGTGACGTTAATGACCATATTAAATAGTCAACTAGTAAAGAAAAGCAAAACTACTATTTTAAAGTGAAGAAACTATAGTCGGTTACAAGTTAAGAAGGTAGGAGAAGCTCCTCCCACAAGCGTGGTGCGCCGGTTTCAAATCCCTCCGCAGTCGAAAGAAGAGTTCACTGGAAACGCTCCTTGTTCCGCTTCAATGGTTAGATAATGGCCACAGCTGGAGTGGTGCCAACTTATCTCCGACCCCCACTTTTTAAGAAAGCGACCTTTGTATTCATCGGAGAAGGAACCGAGCCCCTGAAAGCAGCCTTTGTATCAATCGGAGAGGGAAGCTAATCCCCGAAAGTCGTCTTTGTTTCCATCGGAAGGGGGAAGACTTAATCTCCCTCTCGTGGCTTCCACAATGCTAAGTCAAAGTCGAGAGATAAAGGAAATATGTACAGAAAGGCACGACCCTCCTCGCGCGTTGGCCGCAACGTCACGGAAACGATGGGACGCTATTGGATGCGGAGGTGGCGGAGGGATATATGATTCCCTTTGAGGGGCATTTGCCGCTACCTTCTTGACTTGTAACCTACTATAGCTAGACTCGCTTCATCCTGAGTGGTGCTATGAAGAGAAGCAATAGCCTTCCTTCTAGAAGCCATTTTTGTGGATAATGTTTTAGCGACTGAGCCAAAATAATATTAGTTGTACCAATGCTTTTGAGTAAGAGATATTGTCCACGAACTTCAAAACACTGTTTCCCATTTGACAGACTCCCTAGGAGTAGATAGAATGCTTAGAACCTTAATAAGTGCAGAGCTGGTCACCGGCCAAATGATTACCTTGAATATGTAGGCTATACAAGGCTCTAGAGCAGTCAACGGGTCTGTGATTCAGGTGTTCAGTGCGTCATGGTGTTTGTGTTTGTGTTCGTTTCTGATGTGTAGTTGTGGGATGTATTTAGTAGAGCCTTCAAATACCACGGAAATACATTTACTAACAAAATCCAAAAAAATTAAAAAAAATGCGTAGCCGCTTTTTAGGACACAAATGACATGTCGAGGGGGAAGGAATTATATTTTTGGTATATCTAAAATCTTTTCTGATTATTATTTATGATATCTTTTGAATACATTACGTGCGTATTTCGAATGTGGACAAAATAATACAGAATGAATACAAAATGAATATTCATATTCAATATATTTCAAATTCATTTCAAGTACGGTCTCTTTTTGCTAAGGGTATGCAAGTTACGTCACAGGCAATGTCATTATGATGCCTAGCTGATTCTCAGTGTGTGTAGTGTGAGGAACGTGGATGTAACAAAAGCAGCCTTCTCTTTGTTAACATTAAAATTTCCGCCAAGGTTTGTCACACATTCAGCCAATGTCCCACACTTAAAGTGGCCAAGGCCGCTTTAAATGTGTGAGTGCTGCATGCTTTTTGTTTGCATTCCTCATGATTTAGTTCATCAAATATTAAATTCCCTTCTATGGTACTAGATGCGCGTCAGTATTTCTATTCGCGTTTGAAAGAAAAAATAAAACCTCTAGACAGGATAACTTAACATTCCACGCTCCCGTACACTTTGGGTACGCCGGGGAAAGCAGAAACACGTTGCTATTCTCGGTGGAAATACCTTTAAACGTCGTCAGGGGAAAAAAAAAAAAAACGAAGGAGGGGAGGCGATGGACCGGAAGAGTTTAGAAAGAAGCAATAGGTTTTAGCGACTCCTGGAGGGCTTTCGTGCACTCCTTCTGCCTTCTTCCAATCACCCTTTGTTGCACTCTCACCTCCTTGGTGATGGATGATTCCATCGCTGTCCACAACTTATTCAACGAGGCATCGGTGCTGTAACGACCACGTCGATGCCTTTTTGTCCGTATAATGGACACCGGGAGAGGCCTCAGTCATTAAGGTATTGGGTGACTATAATGGATTTATTAGGCAGCGATAGTGCGACGTATAGGTGTGCACAACGGTTTTCGATTTGGGATGCGAATATTTTTATTTTACAAATTCACACATTGTTAATTATTTCTTTTGTTTTTACTAACTATTTGCTCGGCTATGACATATAATGCCAGTACGAGTGCATCATCAAATTTCTTTTCTGTACAAGGACGTTGATTTTTGAACTCTGCTGCCCTAAATTGGATGATGTATCACAGATGAAGTGAGATTTCTAACAAAATTATGCTGTATGGGATGTATATGTTCTGAATATTTTTGATGACTGTGATTTTATGTGTGATTCCTGTTATTTTATGTCTATTGGTTTACGCGTGTTTATAATTTCTTGATTTTTCTTTCTCTTTACATATCTGTTCTTTCTTATCCCTCCTTCCTTTTTCCCAGCACGCAGTAGCAAGCCAGCGTTATGAAGCTTGATTAAATTTAACTGTAGGGCTAACTGCTTATTAATTACAAAATTATAACGAAAAAGACGACGAGAGAAACGAACAATGGGACAAAAGAGTGCGCTTGGTTAACCTCTTCGTCTTTGAATAAACCAATTTCTCTCTCTCTTTCCCTTTCCCTCTCTCTTTCCCTCTCTCTGAGGACACTTGAACCATTGCTTTCCAGAGTCTGGCGCCGGTATTCATAAAATAGGCGGGTTTATTGTGTTGTTTTCAAGACAGCTCTTTCGATTGTTTAAGAGACAGTCGATTTTTGAAAAATGCAACGACAAATCAAACTGAAACTCAAGCAATACAACTAAGATTTCCAGTTAATTGCGTATGAAATCGAACTCCCTGCGTCATAAAAACGAAACTCCAACGCTCGAACGATGTCCAAGCAACCATTTATGTTGCTATTTATTTAACAACTTAAGCAAAACATTTCCTCAGACATCAATCGGACAAGGACCTATGAAACTGAGCATGCAAAAAAATCGACGCTATCATTTCGCAATGTCTGATGCTTTCAGCCGTACCTTCTGAAGATGACTGCATTGATACCGAGTCAAGACGACAGGGAAAATGCAACGACATAGAAGAGGATAAAATAAAGCGAAAATACAAAAGATATAAACATTCAACTGAAAAAATTGCAGCTGTCGGGGACATTGAACATGTCGCGATTCTGGAGAGCTGGAAGGAATCTCTGACGCGTTTGGAGATTTTATTAAATTACTGCTATTTTGTGTCCCGTGTTTTGGAAGATTCACCCGTTGGAAGGTCGAGGTTATTTTTATAGACTCCGCTTCCTGTGGTTTCTATTTTAAGCTAGTGACACTGATGGCAGTATGAGGTTGATGCCTGTAAGCCTTTACGGAGTTACGGCCGAAAGTAGGTTTAGTATTGTGCTCAAGCTTCTAAGTTTTTGTGTGCTCGACTTCATAAGAAATGTGGCGTAGGGTGGCAAGCGATGGCATGAAAGAAAGGTCAGTAACTTATTCCTAAAGTTCTTTTTTATGGCTTATGCGTGCGGCATTCCGCCATCTATAGACTCTCACTAATCTTGCGCCACCTAGCTCGGTCTCTACAACCCTTGTCGCGCGGGTGCTGTGACTTGCCTTTGGCGTCCGTCAACAGAATGTCGGAAAAGTTTAAAGGACCAACTTTCCTGGTGCTGCTCCGACGCCACTCGGAAGCTGAAGCCTAGAGGCGCGACGGGCCATAAAGTGACGCGGTGTAAATGTCAAGTTGGGTGTTTCTTTTCGGCGGTTGAATAGTGGAGACGACGTGAGATCTTTTGTTCTTCCAGCCAGTCTAACGAGTGCGAGCTTATGTCTTTGCTGGCTGCAGTGACGTCGCATCACGCCACTCGAGAGTCCCGAGGCGTTCGTAAAACAGCTTCTTTGTGTATACAATACGCGTACCTAGAAGCCACATACATAATAAAGTCATCACATGCTTACAAAAAGATACGTAAGGATACAACAGGGTTCGATAGGGTATCGCAGCTATCACTATGACTGTGCTGTAAGTTCACACAAAACTGGTATTTTATTTTTTTTTTATCCACGGGTGTAAAACTTGGTCTTAGATTATTTTTGAGCAAGCCGGCCCTTTAAAGAATATCTCTAAACTAAAATCAAGCCTGTTCATGATAGAGAAAAAAAGAAAGCTCCAAATGAACGTGGGAAAGTTAACTTCACTGTCGTCTAGCTTAAACTTACGTTCAAATGCCAACTTGAATCCCAAAGCGGCACACTGTTCATCAATCAGCCCATCGGTATGCAATGGACCGCCTGTGCGGATGATTTTACACTCTTTTTAACGTGAAACGCACTTTGGCCAGGTGTTCGGCACTTCGTGAAGCCTGCATAAAATCGAGGCCGCGAGGCTCGACATTGATTGGTTGACGGGTGGGAGAGGAGGAGTGAGGTGCTTGACGCCGATTGCCGAACGGGGAAGTTAGGTTACAAAGAGGGGAGGGCGAAAAGGAGCTCGACTACCTGTGCGCAATGAGGGAGAGGAACTCGGAGTATGGAAGACTCTGGAAGATCGCCAGGCTTATTAGCCCGATTAGTAGTAGAATCGCTCCATTCTAGGAACAACTGTCAAGTGTACACATGGTCCTCGTTGAACTATATAATGAAAATCGCCGTGAACCTAAGCGTACGGCGTCTGGAAACTCAGCGAATCACCAAATGTTTGTGATGCTAGAACACTTCACGTATGCAACAAACTTGCCTAGCAGGTTGCTGTAAATTGTTTTATTTATTACATACTTTGAGATATTGCCAGCTTTAGCGCTTCCAAAAAAAAGTTGAAGGCATAGCAAGGGCAAAGCATTCTAATTAGTTTTCGAATTAAAGCACATGCTGACCAATCACATATAGAGCGTTTCACGTTAAAAAAAATGTACAAAATCATCCGCACAGGCGGTCCTTTGCACTCCGACAGGCTGATTGATGAACAGCGTGCCGCTTTGTGATGCAATCATATTTTGGCTGGCCTGCCATGTCCAATAGCTCCTCCAACAATACAAGGATGGCGCCTTCTGCAACGACGGAAGTTGGAGTCGTTCAGCGCGATCCTTCGAAGGGCGCGATGTCAAGGGCAGATGTTTGCGGCAGTTCTGCCTCACATTTATTATTTGTCTTGTTCTTCCAAAAACGCACTTAACGCCGCTTCGGGACGGAATTGGTTCGAGGCCCACGGCGTCTAAATGATAGTGTGCCTAAATTACGGAGTGTTTCCAACTGCTGGATTGGGGTCACGTGGTTAATGGGCCACCGTGCTATACGAGCTGCGAGGAGAGGATCAAAGCTTTGGTCGTCTGCGAGCGTCTCTGCCATTCCGCACGCTTTCCTCTCGCCGCGCGACGACCCAACGCGTGAGCAGTTACGATCAATCTTCTCAAGATATGTCTGCCGTTAAATCGCAAATTCTTTCCGTGCAATGAGTTGGTCCCTCTCTTAAATCCATGCTCTCTACTAAGTGCAGCACTCTCCGAACGACTCCTGTCGTTTGGACCTCTCGTCTGGAAGAGCGTTGCGGCGCTATAGCTTTCTCTGCCTTCTAGGGATTTTTAGCTTGTTTCAGGGCTGGGAAAGAAATAAGAAAGAAGGTAAGATTAAAATTTAAAATGTAAATGTGTGCAATTCTTTTTGACAAAATGTTTTATTTTATTTATTTTTTTTTTTTGGGGGGGGGGGGGGGGGGGGACGGGTGCACCGGCGTTAGGCCTCGCCCCAGCTTCTGTCTAGCTGCTCCTGGGTGTTTTCAGAAAAGTTCGGCCAACCATGTTCGGTGACCATTTTAAATTTTTACGAAAAAACATATCTTGTAGATTTAATGACCATCAAAACAAAAACAAAACCTGTTCTGTGAGACCAAAAAAAACTGTTTGTCTTTACGGGAAAAAACAAATTAAAAGCACGCTCTCAGTGCGAAACGCTTTCCGCGAATTGCGCGAAGTTGGCATTTCGGGCACCTCTCCCAAAAACAAACTGTAATGGCTACGGGTATAAAAATATTTACTCACAAACTACGTATAAGGAGGATTGGCTTAAAATATTTATCATTAGGTATTGATGATGTCAATTTCCAAAGCAAAAAAAAAAAGCAAACACGGCACATACTGCAAAAATACTTACATTTTATATTTTGTTTCTCCGCATCTATAAATACCAGAACTTTACCAGCGTGTTTTTCAGTATCTTGTTAATATTAGTGCTAAGTATTGTTGTCCGGGGTGACAAAACAAATATTTGGAAAATGCTCAAATGGGGCCTTTATAATAATTTGGAGTTATTTTGAAACTCAAAAACGGCCACCTTCATTATTTTTTTCAAACAAACTCTCCCACACTAAGGACAACGATGGGTACTAACCGATTCTGCAAAACATGTTGCATTATTTCTGTGTATTTGAAGTTATAAAGCTCAAAAATATGACCAAGGGGAGGCTACCGCAGCACCGTGAATGGGGCGTGTAGATACACAGATTACAAATTCATTAGTTTTACAAGGTATAGAAATGCTCGAGGGTTGTCAGAAAGAAACGAATTGACAGCACAGAGGAGGACGGTGGTTTTGAAGTAAGAATCCTTAGTGCGTTTTCCAATAAAAGTCGCAGAAAATGCGCGTGATCCGTAGCGATTGAGAGGCACTCTCATGTCGCATGCTTCGCAGGTCCTGTTTTCAATAGCCGACGTGTAGGGTCTTTGTTTACGCTACGTATGTGAAGGCGGGTCCGCTTAACACATGTTTATCACAGCCTTTTGCCTTGAGGTAACATGATATTGCGTGACGGAACCGGCACGCCTCCTCGCAGCATCGGAGCCACCACCGCGGTGACTGGGAAACGCGAAAAGAAGCCAAACACTGAAGAAAAATGTACCGGTTGTTTAAAAGTGATCGCAGTGATAGGTGACCCCGAAGGCAACGTTCACTCTCACTTGTCTTTCTCGTGGACCATCCAGCGGACGCCTCGTGAGCATCGTTTTTGAGTACAGCATACGCCTAGAGCCCCTCACGTTTCGATGGTCGAATCGTACAGCTTAAAGCGAGTGTTCGGCGCTGACTATCTCAACTGGCACAAGAAAAAAAAATCGAATATCAAAGGAAATTATCAGTGTTTTTGTATTTGGACATCGCTTTGTTAAAGAAGCACTGAAGCAGCTCACTTCATCCAAGATGTCGACGTTTTGTGTCAGAACTGCTTCAGCCATTTCAACCAACTCGCCAAAGAATCTCCAGGGACACCTGAGCCTGGCGAATATTTTGTTCTCCAGGAAACAGCCGTCGAGGATCTCAACAGTTTTATTCAGTCAACAGAAATATCATCTCTGAAATTGCGGACAAAGTTGAAATCGCATTGTCGGAAGCCTTATGCAAGACGTAAGCAGAGGGATATCGAGAGCGTTCTCGTCAAGAAAATTTAATGAAGCCTCACTGCAGAATATGAAGTCACGGAGGAGCCTTGAGCCTGGGTACAAAGCTGCAACATCTGTCCGGAGTTGATCAGCAACCTGAGGGATGCGTTTGATTCTTCGGATTCGCCCCAAGAACGATGCCGTCTCCTGACCCGAGGAATCTCTCCTAGCAATAAATCCAAAAGATGATTCCTTCAGCAACTCGCCACCTAATCCAAAAAGCAAAAAACTAAAACAAAAAAGGCACTCGGAGTGTGGTCAATTCTTGAATCCTACACAAGAATGAGGCTGAGCCATGAATACTTTAGGCGGCACTGAATTACCACACTAAAGATGAACCCAACTGCTCCCAACAAAGCGCGAAGGAGAAGGATATTATTGGCGTCATTCCAAAGGAACAAACGATGCCTGCAAAATGTTCTATGACTATGTCTATTCGTGAAACGTTCCGGTTGTTTAAGGCGGCTCACCCTGATACGGCCATTGGGCTCACCAAGCTCTACTCATTGAGGCCAAAGAGAGTGGAGTATACATCTTGAAACGAGTTGGCTTGAGCACGTACTGCGTAACATCAAGCCAAATGTTTGTGCCTTAGAAAAAGACACTGAAAAAAATAAGATGTGCTGAAGACTTTCGTGATCTGACGATATGCGACCCTCTATCTGGGAAGTATCTTCTCGGTCAGTGCAGCTCATACCCAACAGCTGAAACGTTTACTGCGCCTGGCCTGGAATTCCCAGACGATGATGAAGTGTTGTACGCAGCATGGGAGAAAGGCGAGTTGTGAAGAAAAAAAATGAAACCTGTTATGTTTGTGGAGCACCTTCGAGAGTGCTTGAGAAAATGGGTTCAACATGAATATGTTCGGTGCCAACAGGGCAAAATGATAAGTGAAGCAAAACAATTCCTAGAGCCTGGCCCATCTGGCCATTCTTATCGGTGGTCGACCGGTTCCCTGAATACAAAGGAGGGTCACGAGAGCTTTGTGGTCCATCTTGAGAGTAAAACTGCGACTGAAAAGGAAGACTGGCTATTTCTCGGAGGCCCAGAGACATGCCATAGCTTCTTTCTCTCCTGTAGAGTAGTTGCGCTCGGCGCTCGAAAGTGTTTGCGATGCGAATGAGACGGTGTGTATTTTATCTGGATGTACCTGTTGCAGAACTGCTCCCAGCACATAACTTGATGCACCCGTTGTGAGGACGGTAGAGAGTGTCTCATTACATGGTTATTAAGACACAGTTCCAAATCAATTTTTTCACTAAGGTGAATGCTTCCTTTTCCTCATTAGCCAGTGGAAGAGAACATCCTTCCGCACGAGTGCGTGCAGGGGTTGCGAAGTTGGGAATTAATTTGAGGTAGTGATTCAGGAGACCAAGCAAAGATCGCAGTGATGTTACGTCTGTGGTAGCAGAAGCTTGCCTGATTTGTTCGACAAGTAATCTATTGCAGGTAACAGATTACTTGCAATCTGTTACCATTTCAAGCAATTTGGTAATTGCGTACGTTACGTTTTTGTGGCGGTAATTTGTAATGTAATTTCGTTATAAAATATTGGTAACAAATTACTTTAATCACTCGTTACTTTTTAAATAGTATATGAACACGATGAGAAAACTTCGCTTGTGGTTATGTTTATACAGTCTAGAACTTAGTCTGCCTCAACGGGCGACGAGACTCCCAGCTGTAGATAAGAATTTTAGCCAGTGCAGTACAACCGCTAGCCTGGGGTCTGGAACGTGCATCACGCAGCAGTGATACACGACCGCACGCCGGTACAATTCTCTTCTAGATCGAAACGGGCAGGGGTGGGGATTGAACCCAGGATCCTTGGTTCTGCAGCGTGAGCTTTCGCTCCACGTGCTCCGAGCTGGTGTGCGCTAGCCCACTCGGCCACCGATCCCCCTAATCAAAAACTGTAGCAATATGAGTGTGCGACCACCTTTTCGACCAATTAAAACTCAACTGTGAGCGCTCGCGCCCATGCATCTTTCAGCATTGCATGCAACTATGCTCTGTTCATGCACAAGCTGACGCTGCGTCAAAGCTACAGGCACGAGACCGCAGTTCAAAAATGTAACTTTCGTAGATCGGTTTCTTACCTCCAAATCTCCTAGTGGAGGTAGACGCTGTTACTGAGCATGCGCACCGATAGCTTTGTCTGCAGAGATTCCCGGGATCATTTCCGGTCGCCGTAAGCTAGTGGGATCCCGGGTATGTTTGCTGCTTTCGCTGTCTTGTCAGCTTAAAGGTGAACGGAGTGAACCTACAATCTTTCTCTTAAAGTCTATAATTTATTTTTACGAGGACTACAATAATGCGGGCGTATAATAAATGGTAAGTAGTGTTCAGAACATTTTGAAAGCATACAAATTGTTTACTTTGTTTTCTTGATAACGTACGAACAAATAAACGCGAAAGTAATTTGTAATTTAACGAGTAAAGTAATCTATTGCTTTCTAGCAAAAGTAATTTGTAACGGTAATTCATTACATTTGGGGCTCGGAAATGTGTAATTGTAATCCACTACATTTCTCAGGTAACCGGCAGAAGTGTGCTTCGACGTTATCTCGACATGACTTGAATCCCTGAGAAGTTAGCTCATGACCCAGGAATTGAAGTTGCAGCACTGAAAAAATAAATGGTCTTTGTTTAGTTTCAGGCCTGCATCTTGTAGTTGGGTAACAACTTGTCTTAGTCGGGCGTCATGTTCTTTGCTTGTGCGCCCGAAGAGGAGCACATCATCGAGGTAGACGATGGTACCCGGAGTACTTCTAAGGACGCAGTTCGTGGTCTTTTGCAATGTATCGGCGGCGGAAGCCAGCCCGTAGCATACCTTAATGAATCTCAATAAACCTTCGTCCATCCCGAATGATGTAAGGTCCCAGCTTTCCTCAACCAGGTCCAACTGGCGGTACGCTGACGAGAGATCTAGCTTGCTGAAGACCTGAAAGCTGCTGGAAGAGTTCATCGGGACAATGAAGAGGATGAGAATTCAGAACAATTGCAGTATTTGGCTTGCGTAAAGGGGTATTCAAACTGGGGTCGTGGCCGTGGCGAGCCGGAGAAAGTTCACGGCAAAGCCTGGGAGACTTCACTCCTCGCCACTACTCGCCACGACACGCTCCGGCGAGTTACGGCGTCCTGTGAAGTGCTCCATGACGAAACCACTGGATGCTACCAATCACGTTCATGAGCGGAAGCGGAAAAGAGGTCGGCCAGGTTTGCGTGGAGTCGGGCGACCGGCCCGAGTCCCGGATGCAACGAAACGGCCCAAGCACGTGGAAAGAGGGTGGTCCAGTGAATTCGCTTCCTCTTGCCGACTGACCACGGCTTACCACGGCTCGCTGGAGTGTGAGTGAAAAACGGCGAGGAAGTCCAGCTTTTTTGACGGAGCGGTGAAACGTTCACGGACCACGGCGTCAGCTTGAATGCCCCTTAAGTTTACGGAGAGTCGGATGTCTCCATTCTTCTGCCGTGCAACCACAATATGGGATACCCACTCCGATGTATCGATGCGTTAAAAAACATAGGAGGGCTCTAGCTTTGCCAGTTTCTCAAAAACATTTTCGCGCTCTGTGAAGGGGAGTCTTCTCAGTTTCTGCTGCACTGGACTGACGGCAGCTTTCGTATTCACCTTGTGGACAAATCCTTTGGCGTGGCCTAGACCTTCTGGGAACAGGTGATAGAGTTCCTTGACAAGCTCATGAAGATTTCTCGCGGAAACGGTGGCCACCACCTGTCCCCCGTTCGGAGAACTTAACTCAAGGTGAATATCAAGAGCTCGTAAGGCATTCGGCCCCATTACCGCCGCGCCTGTTCGTACGACATGAAATGTGCGCGTGCCATTCCTTTCGGCGAGTTCTACATGTGAGTCAAATATTCCCAGAATGTGAATGTCCTTTCTAGAGTAGTCAAGGAGAGCTGCACTCGATGTTTGCAACTTCTAGGACTGTATTTTCGGTAGACGTTTTCTGGAAGAATTGTTTTTCTTTCTTTATCAGTATTGCTGATATTATCCGCTGATACCGATGATCCCGTATCGACAAGAAGTCTGATTGGAACGCGGGACAAATGTATCTCGCAGATAATGGACTGTTTGGCGTAGCTAGTAGTAAATATTGAATTAGTTCTATGTTTCGAACGTGGGATTCTGCTGGTTAAACTCTCTGTTGGGAAACAGAGGCGAAGTGTCCCGTATTGTGGTATTTCTTGCACTCTTGATACTTTGCAGGGCATTTAGGGGGATTCTCCATATGATGCAATGAACCACATCTGTAGCAACTGCCGGAAGACTTTCGGCCAGATGTAGCTCCCAGAACTTCTGGTTTATTCTGGGTTTTAATTATTGTTACTTGAGTACCAGAAAATATTTCTTCGCTTGAGTTTCGCTTCCGTCATTGCCTGTTCAACTTGAAATGCGATAGCTAGAGCTGTTTCTAGAGAAAGCTCAGCCTCCTGGAGTGGGCGGTTTAGGACTTCGGATGACTCGTTTTCTCGAATAGTTGATAGCAGATCATTTCCTCCCTCATAACCACAAATTGACAGTTTGCTGCAAGACCTCGAATGACCGTCACGTACTCTAGCACTGTCTCGCCAAGTATTTTAGCTCGGAAACGAAAAACGTCCTTCAGCCGTTTTGCCGATGCCTGGTGTAAAAAATGTTCGCAGTTTCATCAACTCGGAATCGCAGGCACTGCCGGTGCAGTTGGATGTCCTGGAAGTTTGCGGTAGGTCCGTTGACCCTCAGCTCCAAGCGAACTCAGTAGAATGGCACTCCTTCTCCCGTCGTCCATCGTCGACCCGCCGGAAGCGATTATGTACGTTTCTACAATTGCATACTATTCGTCCTATGGAATTGCAGGCTTGCCTGGCGTCGGAGGAACGGCGGTGCTGGATCGAACTTCATGGTGGAGTTGAGGCCTTGTGGACTGCGCCAATTGTTTTGTTTTAATGTAAAACTTATGAACAGTTGTAGAAAAGACCAACTCGCTCCATCCTCGTACTCGGTCTTTCCTCCTCCTTTTCTTTCCTCGGCCAAGAGCCGCTCGTGTACACACACAAGACACAACAGGTAACACAAAAGGCGGTTTTCAATTCTTTAAGTAGTTTGATTGACTCCCAATGATTCTAAATTAGTATTATTATTATTTGAAACCCACATTTTACTTGATTAGGCTTGAGCGTATCTAAAAAAGCGCAATAAACCATACATTACGAGCTCGTAATCGACAATCAAAAATCCCCGTATGTTCTGATGAGAGGGGCCGCCAGCTATGCTGTTTGTTACCTGGGAAAGGCGCACAAAGAAAACGTTTTGCTTTCAGATTGACAATTCCTGCGCGCTCGAACACGTTCAGGCGTTTTCGCCTTCCGTCACAGGCGCTGCCCAGCTCCCAAAACCAACTTCGACATCGCTGTTTTTTTTAGAGCGCAGCTCTTAGGCGCCCGTTTCCGGCTTGAGCGGCGTCGGCGTCGCCGTCGCCGTTGGCGTCGGCGTCGGCGTAACCGCGCGGTTCATCATGGGTAAATTTCCCCGCTAAATTTAACAGAAAAATTTCTCGCTAAATTTAGCGGAAAAATTTCCCCGCTAAATCTAGCGGACAATTTTTCCCGCTGAATTTAGTGGAAAAGTTCCCCGCTAAATCTAGCGGAACATTTTTCCCGCTAAATTTAGCGGAAAAGTTTACCCGCTAAATCTAGCGGAAAATGTTCCCCGCTAAATCTAGCGGAAACGTTTACCCGCTAAATCTAGCGGAAAATTTTCCCCGCTAAATTTAGCGGAAACTTTTGCCCCTAAATTTAGTGGAAAAAATTCCCCGCGAAAATTAGCGGGAAATTTTCCCCGCTAAATCTAGCGAAAAATTTTTCCGGCTAAATCTAGCGGAAAATTTTCCCCGCTAAATCTAGCGGAAAATTTTCCCCACTAAATCTAGCGGAAAATTTTCCCCTAAATGCGGAAGGGCAGGAGAGCAGGAGGGGCATTGCCCCCTCTACGTACCTTCCCCTCCTCCTCCTCAAGAGCTGCGCTCTAATTCGGCGTTACAGGGAGTTGTAAACGGCTTTCATTTTTTTTTTTTAATTTGTTTTATGGCGTTGTAGTTTGCTCTTTACGATCGAAGTCTGAACGGCCTAAAACACAGTGCAATGAAATGTATGGCAGAACTCAAGAAAGTAAGAGGTAATTCGGAACAGCATTTACGTTACCAAAAGAAGTCCGGCGATGTATGCGTCTCTACGTGCATGCTTTTTCATGGAAGACGAGAATGGAGTTTCCGAGCGGAAGTCACGCGCTGCGAGAGCTTTGGGACGACACACAGAAGCGCCTGTGAAGGGTTCGATAAGGCGGCAGAAGTTTGTTTTTATGATTAACTTTTTTTTTCTTCGGGTCGTCGAATCTTCGTTTAACCGTGCATGTCTCGGGAGTAGTGGGTTGAATGTGAGCTTCGTTCGGAAATATCACTAGAATCACTGTGAACATATAAAGTTTTTAGGCACTGATCTGCAGTCTCTAAAATACCTGAACGTTATTTTTTTTTCGCCGATAGCTCGGCGATATAATAACCGTGGTTTACGGTGTACACTGGGCGAAAATCCCGAACATAAAAGCGTTACGATTTACAAACAAAAACAAATGTCACGAGAAATTTAGCAGAAAGTTCAGGTATTCAGATCGTGTTCAGTGTTACATTGCCGACATTAATTTTAGAACGAAACTTGTTTTCGCCATCATCATTTTTAGAGATCTCTCGAAGATAACGTCGACAGGCTTTTTGGAGTGCTCTGCGGGAAAGCAGATACAAAGGCAGGTTCTTGGAGAGCACGGCGCCGCCGGATAGGGCAGCCCCACCATTCGCGCACCATAGCACACGTTCGCGAGACAGACTAGGATGCATGTTCTTATTAAGGGAAGCAAAGAGCCGCCATTTTGAACAATGGAAGCGGGGAGGGTAGAGACAGCACTTCCTCGATCTCTCTAAACGGGTCGAAACTGAAAGAGATATGAGGAAATCAATCAATCAATCAATACTTTATTTTCTTTCACAAGAAAGATGGCAGCTGGGACAAAAAGCTGCAACAAGTGCAGCTTGACGAGGCCCCAGCTCCAAGAAGACAGCTAGCGTTCGACAACAGTCAAACATGCACTAATGCACAACAGTACAGGCCAAATAAATATATACACAGAGGCGTACCTTTAGCTCAAAGTACAAAAAAAACAAAACAAAAAATTAACAAAATAAAATAAGACGTTATTGTTACTTAGTACACCAGTTAACAATGCACACTTGAAAAGCAATAGCAAATAACTAAGATTCACAGGGTAGATAGAATATGCATGAATACTTCAAATGGCAAACTGTGAGAAGAATATCCCTTACGTTGCAACGTGTTTAGTAAGGATGGTAAGGATCCTAGCCCATAGTTCGTTCGGGGGGTGGGTGTATACCACAGTTCATTTAAACGCGTGCGATATATGTTTGTATTCCTATGTAAGTTAGATATTTGGAGAATATGGCTATGTTCACTATTTATTGCAACATTGTATGATGTTAGAAGGCGGAAGTTGTACATGTTTGTTATTCTAACAATCTTAAATCGTGTGAAAAGCGGATCTGTGTGAAAAAAATACGATACATTCGCGACCACTCTTAAGGCTTTTTTCTGTAGGGTTAGAAGCGTGTTCACATTCTGTAAGGTAGTGGTGCCCCATACCAGATGGCAATACACAAAATATGACTGGACAAGACCGTGGTAGATGATCTGCTTAACAAATGGGGTGAAAATAGAGCGATATCTCGATAGCAATCCTACGGCCTTTCTGGCTTTTTGATGAATATAGTTTACATGGTCATTCCATGATAAAGTATCGGAAAAGAGTACGCCCAATATTTTAAACGTTTTCACAATTTCAATATTTTTCGCCAGCTATATTGATATTTAAATTAGAAGGGACTGTTACATTTTTTGAACGGAATAGTATGCATTTGGTTTTGCTCGTGTTAATTTGTAATCTATTTACTTCGGCCCAAAGGCTAAGGTTGGAGAGCATACGATTTGCTGACAGTTCCATCTCGTTACATGTGTAACCCTTCAAGAAAAGTGTAGTATCATCAGCATAGGCTATAACTTTGCAATCAGGAACACAACGCTGAATTTCATTTGTGAATAAAATAAATAATAGCGGGCCTAATACACTTCCTTGAGGTACTCCTGTTTTTACCGGCTTAGTGCATGATACTGAACTGTTGATTTTAACATATTGTCTGCGCTCAGCGAGATAAGACTTAAATAAATTAAATGCAGGTCCCCGTATACCGTAGCGTAGTAGCTTTCTCAAAAGAAGTTCGTGGTTAACCAAGTCAAAGGCTTTAGAAAAATCTACGTATATTGCTAATGTAAGGAGTTTATTTTCGATATTATTAACTATTTCTTCTTTCTGAGACAGCAGAGCCGATTCCGTAGATCTTCCTTTTCTAAAGCCATGTTGGCAATCTGTTAACATTGAGTAACGTTCCAGATATGCTGATAGTTTAATATGAAGAATTTTTTCAAACCCTTTAGAAAAAGTGGATAGTATGGATATAGGCCTATAGTTTCCCAACACAATTTTGTCCCCGCTCTTAAAAAGTAATACAACCTTTGCAACTTGTATCAGTTTAGGAAATACTCCAGAAGACATTGAAAGATTAAATAAAAACGTCAACGGTGCAGATAACAAGTCAATAACAAATTTTATTGGTTGTATGTTTAAATCATTTACATCTTCCCCTTTGCTGTTTTTTATACTGCGGAAAGCTGACATTACTTCTCTCTCATCTGTTGGACTTAAGAAGAACGAATGAATGTTATCACTAATGTACTTACATGGGTCTTCGCTGTTTGTTACATAATGAGTGGTGTTCGCTAGGTTGACTAAGTAGTCATTAAAGGTGTTCGCAAGATCTGTACCAGACAGTTCTTGCCCACAATGAATAATTTTGTTTAGCATGGTTTTATGATCGTGTGGTTTCAAAACACGGTTAATATTTTTCCATATCTTATCTGGCTCGTGTTTTTGTATATTACCGAACATATTATTGTAATAATTTAGCTTAGCTTTTTTAGTTAGGGCATTCAATTTGTTTCGATATACTTTAAACTTCGCCAAGTCATCACTCTCTTTAGACTTAACAAACCTATGATATAAATTATTTTTTATTTCAATTCTTTGTAATAAATCTCGGGTGACCCAAGGTTTTTTCGATTTTTTGCCAGGCTTAATGAACTTATAAGGAAAATTTTTATTGTAAATTTGTTGAAATGTTTCCAGAAATACTTTATAGGCCTTGTCGGGAGAATTATTAGCATAGACTAAATCCCAGTTAGAGGTTTCGATGGCGTTCCTAAATAACTCCAGTCTCTGCAATGTAATGATCCGTAACTTAAAGCCTTCACGCTTTCTCCTTTTATTTGGGCAATGCTTGTTCGTAAGAAGAAATATAGGGCAAATGGTCACTGATATCGCAGCTAATTACACCTGAGGACGATATATCATCATGAAAACAATTCGTAATAAAGTAGTCAAGCAAAGTGGAGCCGCTATCAGTTATTCTTGTCGCTCCTGTAGAAACGCATTCGAAACCGTTTGATTCAACTACAAAATATAAATTATTGCGAGCAGTGAATGTTTTTGTTAGGTCAATGCTAAAATCTCCCCCCAGAAAGAGGGTAAGGTTATTGTCACTAACGTAACTGAGTAATTTATCAAGTACAAGGAGTAACATGTTTACGTTGCCAGATGGAGGACGATATAGCACACCTGAATACATATATACCACATTGTACTGACAATAATTCAAATGACTCGTTCATTTCTGTAAATTCTGGAATAAGGCAAGAATTTAGAGATTGGTCTACTAACATAGAAACACCTCCTCCTTTCCTTACGTTGCGTCGTATGGAAAAATGCTCGTAATTAGGCAAAAGAAAATCATCTGAGTCAGGTCTATACCAAGTTTCAGTAAACATAAGCACACTAAAGGAAAACCGCAAAGTATCAAGGAGAGTTTCAATGTCATCAGTTTTTGACTGCATAGATCGGACATTCATGTGAAAGAAAGATAGCGCAGTCCGCCCCCTTTTTCTGCTACCTATTGCCGTGGAAAATTCCTCAGGCTTGAGGCATAACTCGCATGAAGAAGAACTTTCCATTATAATCAAAAAGAGCAATGTGATACTTTTTTTTTTACTGTATTAGTGCGAGGTCATCTTCACATTCAATCTTAACAGGACGATCACCTGCAGCTTTGCGCACGAACATTTTACCCTCCTTATGCCAGACAAACCTGTACCCTTTATCTGCAGCTTTGGTTCTTATCTGCCAGAAAAGCTTTTTGTTTGGCACCGTCATGTTCTCGTAGATATGTACTGCAGATTTGAGTTGTTTAAGTTCAGATTTTTTCTGCAACCACATGTTGCTCATGACACGCGAATTGAATCGTACCAAGACGACGGGCGTTTTATTGGGTTTAGGCGGAAGTCGATGCATCGCTTCGATGTCATGCTCTGACAACGTGGGTAGTTGAAGTTGTTGTGATAACGCGTTCAGTTTAGTCAGCAAGTTTTCATTTTCGGTCAGTGCTAGACCATGCACTTCAATATTCTGACGCCTGCTATACTGTTCCAGATCGTTCAGTTCGCGTCTTAGCTGCTTGACTTCGGCATCTTTACTGGTCTCTACTTGCGTCACCCGTTTTTTCAACTCTGTTATTTCTTTTCCCTGTTGATTGATCTGAGAAAGCAGCTCGTCGTATTTGTCGGACATGACCTGGACCGAGTGCTCGATAGCTTCGACAGTAGTTTTTATTTCCATTAATGTGTCGACCTTGCTGTGAAGTGTCATTATGGCAGACAGCTTCTTGTTAATTTCTTCGAGCGTACTTCCGTCATTCTTTACGCTGCTCAGTTTCTGTTCTGGTTTTTCTGGGTTACTTCTTATCTCCCCCTTTTTACACGTCGGACACTTCCACGTTTTTTTAGATTCGGCACTTTTCTTTTTGAATGTGTTTTCAGACACACCTGCGCATGTTCCCGAATGATAACTAAAGTCACAAACAGAACAACATATGACTGTGCCGTTATCCTGAAGCGGTTCATTACATGCGATACAAATGGGATCACTTTCATCATCAGACATTGCGCCTCAATGCAATAGACAATCTATATGTGGTGGTGGTGGCAGCAGCAGCAGCAGCAGGGTCAGTAATCTTGACTTTAAAGTTAAAAGAAGCAATGTACCAACCTGGAAATACAGGACGAAGTTTTAGGATGTTGACTGTGTGCCGCCGCTGCTGCCTGTGCCGGGGCTGGTCTTGAACAGCTGTTTAAGTAGCGTTGGGCTTGCCTGCCCACTCTTGTGGCCGATTCCGATTGGTGTTGGTCTTGTGTATGACGTCAAACGTAGATCTTTGAAGCGCTGTGTCAGCCTTGTCGCGTTGCCGTTGTGTCGCCTTGTCACCGCAATCTGGACTCTGGCGCGTGCAAGCCTGGAAATACAGGACGAAGTTTTAGGATGTTGACTGTGTGCCGCCGCTGCTGCCTGTGCCGGGGCTGGTCTTGAACAGCTGTTTAAGTAGCGTTGGGCTTGCCTGCCCACTCTTGTGGCCGATTCCGATTGGTGTTGGTCTTGTGTATGACGTCAAACGTAGATCTTTGAAGCGCTGTGTCAGCCTTGTCGCGTTGCCGTTGTGTCGCCTTGTCACCGCAATCTGGACTCTGGCGCGTGCAAGCCTGGAAATACAGGACGAAGTTTTATAATGTTGACTGTGTGCCGCCGCTGCTGCCTGTGACGGGGCTGGTCTTGAACAGCTGTTTAAGTAGCGTTGGGCTTGCCTGCCCACTCTTGTGGCCGATTCCGATTGGTGTTGGTCTTAGTGTATGACGTCAAACGTAGATCTTTGAAGTGCTGTGTCAGCCTTGTCGCGTTGCCGTTGTGTCGCCTTGTCACCGCAATCTGGACTCTGGCGCGTGCAAGCCTGGAAATACAGGACGAAGTTTTAGGAATGTTGACTGTGTGCCGCCGCTGCTGCCTGTGACGGGGCTGGTCTTGAACAGCTGTTTAAGTAGCGTTGGGCTTGCCTGCCCACTCTTGTGGCCGATTCCGATTGGTGTTGGTCTTATGTATGACGTCAAACGTAGATCTTTGAAGTGCTGTGTCAGCCTTGTTGCGTTGCCGTTGTGTCGCCTTGTCACCGCAATCTGGACTCTGGCGCGTGCAAGCCTGGAAATACAGGACGAAGTTTTAGAATGTTGACTGTGTGCCGCCGCTGCTGCCTGTGACGGGGCTGGTCTTGAACAGCTGTTTAAGTAGCGTTGGGCTTGCCTGCCCACTCTTGTGGCCGATTCCGATTGGTGTTGGTCTTATGTATGACGTCAAACGTAGATCTTTGAAGTGCTGTGTCAGCCTTGTTGCGTTGCCGTTGTGTCGCCTTGTCACCGCAATCTGGACTCTGGCGCGTGCAAGCCTGGAAATACAGGACGAAGTTTTAGAATGTTGACTGTGTGCCGCCGCTGCTGCCTGTGACGGGGCTGGTCTTGAACAGCTGTTTAAGTAGCGTTGGGCTTGCCTGCCCACTCTTGTGGCCGATTCCGATTGGTGTTGGTCTTATGTATGACGTCAAACGTAGATCTTTGAAGTGCTGTGTCAGCCTTGTTGCGTTGCCGTTGTGTCGCCTTGTCACCGCAATCTGGACTCTGGCGCGTGCAAGCCTGGAAATACAGGACGAAGTTTTAGAATGTTGACTGTGTGCCGCCGCTGCTGCTTGTGACGGCGCGCGGCTTTTTTGTCGATACTCGCTGTTTGAACGCTTTGGCATGGCGAACACCCTGCGTTCAGCGTTCGCTTTCGAACTTTGAATAGAGACAAATGCAGCTATCTTTCCGCCTACCCACTAATCTTTCCAACCAGAGTTCTGCGCTCAGGCGTCCCCGCGCACTTTCATCTACTCCCCTTCCCTCAGTTTCGACTAGGTACGTCGCGAACCTGCCCAAGGTCGAGTTCGACCAAGTTCGACTTTTTCGAACTTTCAACGTAATGTTCGTCAAAGGTTCGACTGCAGTTCGACTTTTACGCGCATGCACTAATATTAAAAAAAAAAAAGCAAAAACAGTCGACACCTCTTGGCGGAGGAAAAGCGCAACATTTGTTGGGTTTATTGGCATCACTGGTTCACATAACCAATTAACGAAAGCTTTAAAAAGCGCTCATTTTCGCTTTTATACATTGTAAACATTGGTAACCATTTTCTAAAATATAAAATAAAGTATTTTATAAACTGTTTGTTTCCCAAAATCCGAAATATTCGTCTAGAAGCCGGGCAACACTGTAGAAGCCTGGCAACACAACACTTCGAACTTTAGTAAGAACTCGAAGGTTTGGCGAACCAGTCAAACCTTATGTTTTGACGTCAAAATCGAGTTTCGACAAAAGTTCGCGACACCCCTAGTTTTGACCCGCGTGTACTCTAGCTTAACGGAAGTTTACACTCTGCCGTCGTTACGAGCCGACGTGGGTAATCAAGTAGAACCAAAGGTGAAACGTTTCGGTTTTCAAAGTTTTTCTGTGCTCGTGTTATCCCCGACTGAGCTTGCACCTTCACGTTCCCATCTCAATTACGCATTTATTTGAACATATGACTTGTAGCGTTTACTGAGCTCTGGCGTATATTTAAACGAGGCATAGGAAGAAATAGAGCGAGGCACCAATAAAGAAAAAAAAATTATTAAGACAGGTAGGGAGGAAGCATAATAGGCTTCTAATTGGAAATACTGATTACTGGAGGGGGAGACTCAGGAGTTTCAGGAAGTGGATCATTTGTGAAGCCCGCTGGCTGGTCCTCGTGGACAATTAAATTTATAAGATCCCATAATCTTCCAAATTTAACAGTTATTTTCATGGTATCATATCTGACCAAAATTTCAAAGTATTTCAAGACCCATTATGAGATTTAATTTCTCCCTTTTTTTTTGGAGGGGGGGGGGCGCTTCAGTGTTGCGAAACTTCAATAGTTTTACTAGCTTCTGGTAAATATATATATTTCGTTAATCACACAGGCTTTGTAAGACAGATAAGAACAACGTAAAAATCGTGAAGGTAAACAATTAATCGAAACTACGACGGCTGCTCTAAACTGGGCTTTCGACGTTTATCGATTTGGTCACCCATAATCCTGAAACAAGCAACATCAAGATAGCCAAACGCTTCGTGTATTCCCGGTGACAAAAAGGTTTTTCTGGCTTCCGGTTAGGATTCCGTGTTTTTTGAGTTAATGTTTTGTGAAATTAGGAGGCCGTTTTTCTGAAGTTTGTTTTCGCTAAAATTTCGAAGTTTATCGTAGTTCTTGCCTGCCCACTCTTGTGGCCGATTCCGATTGGTGTTGGTCTTATGTATGACGTCAAACGTAGATCTTTGAAGTGCTGTGTCAGCCTTGTTGCGTTGCCGTTGTGTCGCCTTGTCACCGCAATCTGGACTCTGGCGCGTGCAAGCCTGGAAATACAGGACGAAGTTTTAGAATGTTGACTGTGTGCCGCCGCTGCTGCCTGTGACGGGGCTGGTCTTGAACAGCTGTTTAAGTAGCGTTGGGCTTGCCTGCCCACTCTTGTGGCCGATTCCGATTGGTGTTGGTCTTATGTATGACGTCAAACGTAGATCTTTGAAGTGCTGTGTCAGCCTTGTTGCGTTGCCGTTGTGTCGCCTTGTCACCGCAATCTGGACTCTGGCGCGTGCAAGCCTGGAAATACAGGACGAAGTTTTAGAATGTTGACTGTGTGCCGCCGCTGCTGCCTGTGACGGCGCGCGGCTTTTTTGTCGATACTCGCTGTTTGAACGCTTTGGCATGGCGAACACCCTGCGTTCAGCGTTCGCTTTCGAACTTTGAATAGAGACAAATGCAGCTATCTTTCCGCCTACCCACTAATCCTTCCAACCAGAGTTCTGCGCTCAGGCGTCCCCGCGCACTTTCATCTACTCCCCTTCCCTCAGTTTCGACTAGGTACGTCGCGAACCTGCCCAAGGTCGAGTTCGACCAAGTTCGACTTTTTCGAACTTTCAACGTAATGTTCGTCAAAGGTTCGACTGCAGTTCGACTTTTACGCGCATGCACTAATATTAAAAAAAAAAACAAAAAAAAACAGTCGACACCCCTTGGCGGAGGAAAAGCGCAACATTTGTTGGGTTTATTGGCATCACTGGTTCACATAACCAATTAACGAAAGCTTTAAAAAGCGCTCATTTTCGCTTTTATACAAGTGTAAAACATTGTAACCATTTTCTAAATATAAAGAAAGTATTTATAAAACTGTTTGTTTCCCAAAAATCCGAAATATTCGTCTAGAAGCCCGGGCAACACTGTAAAGCCTGGCAACACAACACTCGAACTTTAGTAAGAACTCGAGAGGTTTGGCGACCATCAAACCTTATTTTGACGTCAAAATCGAGTTTCGACAAAAGTTCGCGACACCCTAGTTTGACCCGCGTGTACTCTAGCTTAACGGAAGTTACACTCTGGCCGTCGTTTACGAGCCGACGTGGGGAATCAAGTAGAACCAAGAGTGAAACGTTTCGGTTTTCAAAGGTTTTCTGTGCTCGTGTTATCCCCGACTGAGCTTGCACTTCACGTTCCCATCTCATTACGCATTTATTTGAACATATGACTTGTAGCGTTTACTGAGCTCTGGCGTATATTAAACGAGGCATAGGAAGAGAAATAGAGCGAGGCACCAATAAAAGAAAAAAAAAATTATTAAGACAGGTAGGGAGGAAGCATAATAGGCTTCTAATTGGAAATACTGATTACTGGAGGGGGAGACTCAGGAGTTTCAGGAAGTGGATCATTTGTGAAGCCCGCTGGCTGGTCCGCGTGGACAATTAAATTTATAAGATCCCATAATCTTCCAAATTTAACTGTTATTTTCATGGTATCATATCTGACCAAAATTTCAAAGTATTTAAAGACCCATTATGAGATTTAATTTCTCCCTTTTTTTTGGAGGGGGGGGGGCGCTTCAGTGTTGCGAAACTTCAATAGTTTTACTAGCTTCTGGTAAATATATATATTTCGTTAATCACACAGGCTTTGTAAGACAGATAAGAACAACGTAAAAATCGTGAAGGTAAACAATTAATCGAAACTACGACGGCTGCTCTAAACTGGGCTTTCGACGTTTATCGATTTGGTCACCCATAATCCTGAAACAAGCAACATCAAGATAGCCAAACGCTTCGTGTATTCCCGGTGACAAAAGGAAAACTCGAAAACAGATAGGACAGCCTCACTATGTTGCCGTCGTCGTCAGGAATCTAACTTATTTTCACTCAATGAATCTTTCCGGACTCCAAGTAGTTGAGCGCTAAGCTTTGCAGATATTGTTTCTGAATATTGCATGTTATCGCTGCATCTCGACACAATGAAATAAGCCAGCACCTCTTCACCGTATTAAATGTAGGCGGCATGCGTATCGCACAGGGAAATCCTGAATCTGTAAGTCTTTGTCTGAGTTGAGACGGAAACGAGTCGCATAGCAGCCGACAGCGCGAGCAGCCGCCAGCGCACGCATAGCAGACGACAGGCGGGGGTTAACAGTCAAAGCGAGAACAGCGACAGGATTTTTACACGCATGCGCAAAACTTCAAAACGGCGCCGCAGGGCGGCGCCTTAGGTAGCGGCGACACGCGGAGGCGCGTTCACGCTCATATTGTTTCCGATATATACCTTTGGCTACGGTCCTCAGCGACGAGTGACTTTGCCTTCCCCGTGGAGTACTGACCTCGCTGCAGTTCCGCGTAGCTTTAACAAATGTAAGATAGAGGCGTACCGTGCCTCGACACTCGCTACGAGCAACCAGGTTGCCCGAGGCAACAAGTTCATCACCGAGGTCTACGTTGATCCGGCGTCGGTTCAAGTGTTGAGGTAAGCACTGTTCTTTCTTGCCGCCCCGGCTCGCCCGTTCAGACCTAAGCGTGAGCCAACCCAAAGCTACAAGCGCGCGCATCACGCCGTGAACGTGTCTTTTAGGTGCAGGCGGACTTGTGCCATCTGCCGCAGCGCCGTGCACATGGAAACGCCAAAAGAGGCCTAAGATACTCGCGCATCTTCGGCCTCTTTTGCATGATGAAACGAAATGTAATATTTTCCAGCTCGTTGACTTTTCACAGCTTGAGATAATGTTGCGAGGCTCAGTGGCGTACAGACTAAAGAGTACGAGGCGGGGGGTGAGAGGTAAACAGAATCGCTCTTGCGCCGTGCCGGTGAACTTCGCCTCTGTACGCCGTGCTTTATATTTTTTTTTTTTTAGCAAAGGCGCCTGTTTCGATCGTATTGCTTTCTGTGCTGGCAAGCTTCACGTTGACGGTTTGACGTGTGTGGTGCCCGCGAGCGTGCACTATGTCCACTATCAGCACGAGCATTGTAGCTCAAACGTTAGTACAAACCAGTCCTAACTTTCGGCGTAGTAAAAGCTTCCGGCGTTTAGTAAACGAATAATCGCATATGTGACGCGTCTTTTCTCGCACATAGTGAGCACTGCTAAGATTATGCCTCTTACTTATTTAAAAAACAATGTGGATGAACACATAGCATGTTTGTTCACTGTACAATCTATGCAGTAAACATAAGTAAACAAGAACGCAAATTTATTTCAGATCCACCACCGGAGTGCTCATCAAAGCAAGCTGCTTCGGGAGCCCGAGGAAAGCAAAAGTAGGAAACCTGGAAAAAGAAATATTGCGGTTAGAAAAAATGTGGTTGTATAACTTAAACGATGCAGACGGAACTTTGCAATAGAAACTTGTTTCCGTTGGGCTGTTCTACTGGTTGCTTTAAACAGCCTTCTGTCAAGACTCAGGTGTGTCTCTTTGTCCCTATTTGTTTTGTTACAAGCTCTTGAAACGACCTTAATAAAGTCAACTCTCCTATGCATCACATGTGCACGTCTGTTTTACTCTCCAGTGTTATTCTCAGCAACACATCGTCCATTCATTCATTCCATACTATATGTTGTGGTAGACAAATATGCTGTGTGCTGTATTCTATGGCACGCTGTGCCTTTTGCGGTTGTGATCGGGTGAGTTCTATGCTCACGGACAAAGTTACGAGGTAATGTGGTCAAAGCACTTGAAGAGCAGCTCTAGCAGAACGTTGCGGGGACGAGCAAAGCAAATCGTTCTCGGAGGCCCGATACCGCCCCGGGCGCACGCTTGAAAACATGTTTAGCAGTTGCAGCACGAGCTCCCGATACAGGCATTAAAGAGACAAAACTACGTGCCCATACCTACTAGGAAACTTCACACAATTTGTAATCGGGCACCACAACGCAACGTTGTCAGAAATTAACTCTGAATACTGGTCAGGAGTCGCTCGCAGCTATGGGATCCATCGCACGATTACTCGTGCAGTTCAAACGCATTTCGAAACGATGTCGCGTGGACAGGGGTTATCCTCTATAGATTATTTTTATTTGTGCTAACTTTACACTCCGAAGCGGTGAACACGCGCTCGAAGCTTCGAAAAGCGTTGAGGCAGCAGCGGACAGGCCAAATGTATTCGTCGCTCACTCCGCGCGGATCTGCATGACCCGATTTCTTCGAATACTGGTGTTTTTAACGTGAAAAAAAAAAAAGACTCACCTTGTGTTGTTTTTCATCTTTTGGCCCTCTTTGGGTGCATTGAGGGACGCAGCAATGGGTTGGCATGTCAAACGCTATCACCACTGCCGAACGCAGCGGAATGGTTCCGGTTTAACCGTCCGTCCCTCTCGATGCTTGACGACGCAGTAATGGCGGATTTTGTCAAGTTCGCACAACCGACACTAGAGGCGCTGACTTTCGTAAAGGGTCTATTCATGTACTCGTTAAATATCTCACCAAGGACCTTCACATTTTGTATAAAGTCAACATTTCGTCCTTGGAGAGAGAGCCCTTGAGTAGATGAAAACAATGTATTTTTGGAACGAAAAAGTGTCGCTTTCGTCTTAACTGTAATAATTACCAAAGAGTTTGAGATTGTCGTCACTTATCTTCTGTAGAACGCTATTTTCCGCACATAAAACCTAGTGGACAACTTTCCCCGAAAAGAATAAACTGGTTTTGTCTTTGTAAATGATAAAATCTGCACTGTCGTCTTTATTTAGCATATCATTGATGTACAAGTTAAACAGAAGGGGTTCAAGGATGCTCCCCTGTGGCACCCCGGACGTCAGATTCTTTAAGCTAGAGCGCTTACTATTTATCACGACACACTGATGCCAATATTTAAAAAAAAGAAACTCTCGGTCATCGTTGAGGCTACTCCTCGCACCCCGTATGAATTTAATTTTTGAAGCAGTGTTTTATGATTTAGACGGTCGAAAGCCTTTGGAAAATCAATAAAGACCCCTGAGGTAATCAATTTGTTTTCAATCTTGTTGAAAATTAGTTCTTTCTGTTTTAATAGCGCGAGTTACGTCGAATGCTCCTTTCTAAAACCAAACTGGCAAGATGTTAGGAAAGAGTGTTTTTCCCAGGTGTATAATCTGGCATGTATTATTTTCTCTAGCCCCTTTGAAAACACAGGGAGCACAGAAACCGGTTTATAATTTCCTACGTGGTTTTTATCGCCAGACTTGAAAATAACCGTAACCTTAGCGACTTGCATTTTTTAGGAAAATGGTCATTTTGAAATGTGTCAAATTAAAAATGTGTGTTAAAAAAGCGTCTTATTTACTCATCATTTTGAATATCTCCTTTGTCACCGAAGGCTTCCGAGCATTCTTGTAAGCAATTATTTTTTTTTTTTTGTACGGGAAACACTTTTCATATATATGTCTGAAAATCCCAATAAAGTAATTATATGCCGCGTCAAAAGAAACACTAGACAACACCGTGTTCCAATCAGTACGGCGAATTTCAGCTTGAAATGCATCTAGATTTTCAGCAGTTATATTTCGATAATAATCTGGGCAATCATCTCCATCCTTCTCTATCCCGACTTTCGAGTCGACAAGCATATAAATTGGTAGATGCATGGTCACTTATCGTGTTTCTAATGACACCTCCGGACACGTGAGATTCGTCGGCATTTGTTAGAAGCAAATCAAGTAGTGTTTATTTCGAAGGAGTTACTCACGTGAGTTTAGGGATTGGATTAAAGTATCCCTACGATTAATATAAGGAGAAAAACTCAAGCTGTCTCGGTGATGAGGAGAGCATATCGAGATTTAGACCTCCACCCAAGAACAAAGTGAGATTACTTTCACCGATAAACACAAACAAATTGTCAATTCCCTTTAGGAAACAAGAAATATCAACATTCGGAGGACGATATATTATGCAGTACAGGCACTTCGAATGTTTGACTGTAAAACTTCATAATCGTTTGGCACTGTCGTAAATTCGATAATTTTGGTGCAGTTAAGATTAGTTTTTACATACATAGAAACACCGCCTCCTCGCTGTGAACAGCGGTTTACTGAGTAAGTTTTGAATGGGTCTAAAATTGGAATATTAGTTTTCGCGTCAGCACAGGTTTAGTCAACATAATTACATGAAAAGAAATTGAAAACCTTCTAAAAGTTTGCTGAAGTAATCATGCTTATTTTTCAAATGAATTGTGCGTTTAAATGAAAAAAAAAAAAAAAAACTAAGAAACGCACCTGAGTGGTTCGTATACAGTTTCCCCACCTCCTTGGGCAGCGGATAAGCCTTGTTATTGTTATAAGACATAAAAGCCAGGTGAAAAAACGTTACCCCGCATAATAAGGTATATCCCGGAAACTCAGCTAGCAGGGGCACGTTGCGCTTACCCGGTCAAAAGGGATGGCCCCGCTCAGGGTGTCTGTAATTACGGTTATTTTTGGTAAGGTCCGTGATCGTAATGCACGGGTAGGGGAAGTCAGAGGTCGGTGGCAAAGGAATCCCCCCATGAGGGAACATTCTGACGGACGCAACCAGGCTCCCGACACAACAAAGCAAACTCTTTCTCGGTTAAGTGCCCCGACTGTGCACCTACGCAGCTATCCTGGCCCTTCACCATTATGCATTATGCTTTAAATAATTCTCTCCCAGTTCTATTTTTAAATATTCCCGCGTGTTTTGTACCTTTAAGTATATGCATGTGTTATGCATCCCTGCCTAAAAGAATAAACAGGGGTACTTAGGCCCCGTGAGTAGGGCATGAATATTTCTAGACACTCGCGCCTAATTTGTTATGCACTGTATTAACCCCTGCGTTGTTGTGTTTTTGTACAGCTGCAACGGAAAAAGAATAGCGCAAGTGACCGATGACCGGAGCGGCAAAATCGCGACACGCGGCGCTCTTGTTACCAAGCGTGCCGATATCGAGAGTGCCAGTCACGTTAAATATCTCAACGCGGGGGTGGCCGGCAGAAAATTGAGGGATAAGATAGCTGTTAAAATGAGGGCTTTAGGATGGGCTGTTTTCTGCCAGCCACCCCCACGTTGAGACATGGAACGTGACTGGCACTCTCGCTATCGGCGCGCTCGGGAACAATAGCGCCGCGTGTCGCGATTTTGCCGCTCCGGTCGTCGGTCACTTGTGCTACTCTTTTTCCGTTGCAGCTGTACGTGCAAATTACATTCCTGTGTCTTTTATATTTACATCGCTTTTTGTACATCGTATAACTTCTGTTTTTTCGTGCTCTCCGGGATTTATTAATCTAGACATTTTTATAGTTTCCAGCATATCCTGCGCTCGAACATAGGTTAAAATTTAACAATATTGTTTTCTCCCCTTACTCTTCTTTTTAGGTTTTCACTTGCATCCGTCTATTTCAGTAATGACACCTTCGATTTACCTCGCTTTTTCGTGCTTTCTGAGAGTGGCTGTCTTAATAGCTTCTAGTTTTCCCATAATCCACAAATTATACTGCTACTTTAGTGCTACCGCATGACAAAAATCTTGTGTGAGCTTTTCTTTAAAGTTAAATTCCGCTATTCCGCGCTCATTTTATTTCTGTGTCGCTCCTTCAGTTTATTCAGAGCTCGTTGATTTTCTTAAAGAATCCTCGAAACAACGCTTGCACAGCAAACAATCGTAAGCGTTTTTTTTTTTAGCAAATACATTATGCTAGTTATATAGGCGACACAAGAAATCTCCGACGCAAGAAACCTCCGACGAGGCCGGCCGGTCTCCTGCAGCCAATTCCTCGGCCCTTTTCCGGCGTCAACGTCAGAAAACCACTGGATAATCGTCGCCATAGATAATCTCACGCGGTACGCCGAAACGAAAGCCCTTCCTTCAGGGACTGCTGAGGAAGTCGCCAAGTATTTCTTCGAGTCCATCGTCCTCCAGCACGGCGCTCCCGAAGTTCTCATTACAGACTGTGGATCATCGTTCATGACTCAGCGGACGCAAGAAATTCTTCGTCTCAGTAGCACCAGCCACCGTCGATCCACAGCGTACCATCGGCACACAAATGGACTAACGGAAAGGCTAAACAAAACTATCGCCGACATGATCTCCATGTATGTCGACGTAGACCACAACACGTGGGACGAGGTATTACCTACGTGACATTTGCTTACAACACGGCTGTGCGTGAGACCGCAGGAGTAACACCGTTTCAGCTGGTGCATGATCGAAAAGTAACGACCATGCTCGACTCGATGCTGCCCCACGAACCATCTGACGATGGCAGCCAGGATGCCAACGTTGTTGCTCAAGGAGATGAAGAAGTTCGCCAGCTCGCCCGACTCCGATTCAAGATCAACAACGTACCGACGGCACCCGGTACAGCTTTCGGCGGATCGACGTCCACTTTCAAGCCCGGAGACCGTGTGTGGGTCTGGACCCCGTTACGACGACGCGGTCTAAGCGAGAAACTCCTGAAGAGCTACTTCGAACCCTACAAAGTGCTTCGTCGACTCAGGAATCTAAACTACGAGGTGATGCCCGACGGAACAGGGACTTCTTCGCGTCGCCCTCCACGACTGGATGTCGTCCACGTCGTGCGACTCAAGCCGTATTACTAGGGATGTCGCGAACCACCCTAGGTTCGATTTCGAAAGGTTTCGATATTTTCGAAGCGAACTAAGGTTCGATTTCGAAAAATTTCGATATTTTCGTACCGACCGAGGTTCGAATTCGAAAAATTTGCAACTTTCGATCACAGTGGAGATTCGAATTCGAAAAGTTCGAAGCTTTCACGGTTTCTAAAATTTCGGGTTCGAAAATTTCGAATATTTTTTTACTTGAGGTTCGATAAATTCGAAAATTTCGAACTTTCGTATTTTGAAATTTGAGATATTCGAACATTTCGAACTTCCTGGTATCTGAAATTCGAAAAATTCGAAGATTTCGAAAATTCTTTGGATACAAAATTCGAAAAATCGAACGCCTCGAATTTTTATGAATATAAAGTTCAAAAAATTCGAAAATTTCGAACTTCTTTCTACATAAAGTTCGAAAAGTCGAAGGTTTCGATTCTTTTTTAACGCTAAAATCGAAATAAAAAAAGGACTCTAATCTTTCGGCGTCTCTGATATCTGTTTTTAAATGCAGATAATAAGAGAAGCTAAAAATATCATCATCTTTACTAAGTTATGTGCACTGAAATTACTTTTTGTTATATATATTAGCACGAATCTAGAATGGAATATAACTCAACATACAGTCAACTCCTAAGCAGCGCCCTCTCCGTACATCAACATAAACGTCATAAACTAGCCAAGACGAAATAATATATATGGTAAAAGGTATAGGTTCGTAGTATTCGTCGAAATTAATCCACACTATCTTATGCAAAACAGTCTAACAGTCTTGAGTTAGCGCACCTGTGCAGTTCCACAGAAGGAATGCACGCTCTAACCTATCCCGCATGTGTTAAGAGCGACGAGACACAGCACTCATGTCGCCTTGTGGAGAAAAAGTTGGGGCTCCAATCCACGCTGTGAAGGTGGTTGGTCAGCGAAGCTGTGGTATCCCCTGCAACGATTGCCTACTGCACTATACGAAATGCCGCCGCCGGTCGCAGCACGCCACCTCTGGTCGTATTGCCGTTTCTCTTCCTTTCGTCGCTTCGAGTGTTCAGGCTGCTCCTCGGGAGTCCTAACAATGCGTGGCCTATTCATCGCGGTGCTGCAGCAACAATGAAATCAGCTGCTATAGTGCGTTTCATCTTACGTTTAAGCGCAGCGGATGTTACGGGCCATCAGAACCAATCGGAGGCCGTGTGAGTGTCACGTGACCTTAGAGAGGGGGCACAGCAACGCGCCGGAAAACGTGTCACAGGCCACGTCCACAGAGCGGGATTGGCTAAGATAGCTCGTAGCATCCGCTGCGTCTGGACGTAAGGTGAATTGGGGTATAGGCGGGTTCTTCTTTTATATATGAAAGGCTAGTGACGTCACGTTCCACGTCGAGGGCTGGAGTCGCCGCGGCAGCTTGGGCACCAGTAATCTTCACTGGGAACGTATGCGGTGAGCGCTATGTGCTTCGCATTGTTTTCAATAGCCCCTTATCATTCTTTATATTGTTAGGATACTTGTTTTGTGCTTATTCTTTATTGAAGCGAATGTTGTGCTGTATGTCGTATGCGTGGTGTTTGTACTTTTCGCTTCAATATTCTAAAGTCTTTTTTCGTGAGAACGCCGACACGAAAACACGCACGGGTAGGAGGAACGTGCTTCGCATTGTTCGCAGGCGCCGTTATCATCAGTTATGCGGTTTACACTTCACACCAGGGCTTCGAATGACGTCAACCCCTTTTAAAGCAGCTGCAACCCTAATCTTTACCGGAACGCGTGGAAGGGTGTTCCTATTGTTCATACGCGCCTTATCATCCATCATGTGGTTTTGATGCTTGTTTTGATGATGATTGTTTTGTGGTTTTCGTTATTGAAACGGATATTGAGCTGTGTGCTGTATGCCTAATTTAAAAAGAGATATGCTGTTTTGCCTTCAATTGTTCGCCGGGAGTTTTCTGCTAACAACGCCAACGACACGAAAATTTCCTTGGCTGGAAGAGGTATACTGCTTCGCTGTAAAAATAAAATCACACTTTATCGTCTTTCATGTACACACGGTGTGGTAGTGGCACGCGGCTCAATGCCGCGAAAGCGGCACAGGGTGACGACACCATTTACACTGCACAAAACACAAGAAAGGTAGTTGCAAAATAATAAGAATGAAATGAAGTCACATGTCTGCTGATCTTTTCGATGTGTGCGCTGCTTTCTTTGGTTTAAAAATGAACAATGACAGGGAATAAAGCTAACGGGCATAAAACTAATTTTTATTTTATATTTTTTATTAAATCTATTCCGAATCTGTCGGATTAAAAAAATTAATTGACCTTCCATAATATGTTTTTGCTAAAGCTGTGTGAAACTACAGTGTTACTGATGCTTCCATAATTTTGGAAGATTTCTGCAAAATGAGTTGATATCGTGCGTTAGACTCCTTTCAGTGGAGCAACAAAACATTCAGAAAGAATGGAAGTTGTTCCATAGAGTTCTTCAACGCCGTCAGCAAAGAAAGAACATACGTTTTTTTGCGTTTTTTCATGAACTTTGAGGGAAAGATAATTCGCAATGAATGCAGAACGACGCTCCAGTGAGTGTCTGAATTTGGTTGAGGGCAAGTTCTATTCCGTTCATATCAAGTGGAAGCAATCCAGCTAAGTAATTTAGTAAACACTCAAGCTTGACTTGTCACCTTTAGCGCCTCCTACTGTTTGCTTATGAGTATGAAGAAATTACAATAGCAAAAGTAAAAAAAATGTAATGTTTTTTTTGTTGTTATTGAATGGCCGCTTATAGGTTCCGCCCAATCGATGTCGTTCGAAATTGCCTGAAACAAAACACTTCGGATCCATGTTTTACCGAAAATTTCCTGATTCCTAAAACGAAGTTAATGACGTAAAAACTTAATGGCAAGTCCCTCTAAAATATACCTTAGTTTGCAGAAAAATATTAATTCACTTAGAAAGAGTGAACATACGATCTTTTTGTAATGAATACAAGATACCTTTATTACCTCAGTATAGTTCTCTTTCCCCTCTGCATGCAGTTTGTTGCTGTGTTGTTTTCTCACCAAGTAGACGGATGGGAATTGGATATGGCGAGAAAGAGAAGTATACGTGTGGTGCAAACTCCAGAAACGCGGATTATCTTTGAGAGTACATCGTATGAACAATGCCGCTTTATGTATAAAAATCATCGTTTGTTCACATTTAGCTGCCTATGATTTATATAAATTAAAACAATTTTGCAAAACAAAATTCCATGATATTTTTTTGAATTTTTTGTGCAACACACATTTGGTAAATATCTTCTGATCGCGATATCCACCCTTCTTTACAGAATGAAGCAAAGAGCCTGTGGATATAATATTATTGATGTGGGGGTTCATCAGCACCGCAGCGGACAAGGAATGGGCAAGATGGTATCTTAGTTTACTTGTCACAATAAAACGAGGCTTTACAATAACACAAATTTTTAGGGGTACAACGGGAACCAACCTATCATTGGAAGCTGTTGATTACGTTCAGCAAGAAGAAGCGAGACACCGCGTTTATATACTTCCCCGTCTTCTTAAAGGAAAACTGAATCGGTTCTGTATTTAAGAAAAAACACTTCAATGGCATTCATTCGGCATCCGGGATCACGAATATCGAGATTATTTTTCAACTCTGTGCACGAAGGCTGCATAAATTAATTTTTAAAGTATCGCCGAAGCCCCTCCTTTCTGGAGCGTGACGTCACACTAGGAGTTTTCGGAATTTCTGCTCTCGCGCATCTTCAGCGCCTGTCAAAGCTATGCACGCCCACTCTCGCTATTTTCAAAAAGGTCAGAAAGAGACGTCACGGCTGGGGTCAGTGCGGAAAAATATACCTGTCAAGCTTGCAATTGCGCGCGCTTCCCACACGTGCGGCACGCGCTTGGCGGCCCAAAGATCCTAGTATGACGTCACGACTGGTCGGAGGTTTTTCGAGTTTCCTCGCGTTCTGTTACATGTTCGGGGAAAATGAACGTGATATTCAGATTCACGGGCTAAAAATACGCCAGAATTCACCTTTAACTCGCTTTTTTCAAGAAGTGTTTCAGCTTCCCTTTAGATTTGAAAAGCGCAATGGTGACCTTGAATTTTCAGACTCGTATTCATTGTTCACTTTAATCTGCACATTTATTATTTACAATTTTATTTTTGCATAGGCTTTGACTCGGCTTCTAACATATATGGCATTATCGAGGAATGAGACGAAATAAACAGTATCAAAATATTTTCCAAGTAATAAAAAGGTTGTATGGGTCAATAAGCAGTCTCTTTTTTTTAACTACGATAAGGACGTGTTCTTGTTTCAGTTAAAAACGTGTGAGGTATGTTAATTCCTTTTATCTAAACAAAATATTGTACTCCGCCTTAAATATTTCGTCGGTCCATTGCGTTCTACTGTCAAAACACTTACATCTTGCGGTTAAAACTGAACAAAACCAGAATTACTCTACTTTCGACACTTATTTGTTCTCACTTCGTCGGGAAGGACTAAAACAAATCTCCTTCTCAAACGAACGGGGTCGAGAAATCAGGAGATACAATAAGTAGAGCACCTACTTGCGGCCGATAACGGCGTACCTATGAAACCCGTCGCTAAACGAGGAGGCAATGAACTGGACTAAGTAACGAGCAAGCCCTACGCGATGCCGGCTCTGTCATCGGACACGGCGGCCCGCTCAAAGGGGAATCGGAGTCTCTGGCCGTATCGCGGGCCTTAGGGAACGTTGCCAATTTCCCACCATCGCAGTTTCGCGAACCCCAATCAACCTCGGCACAGACCGGTCGACTAATTGGCTGTTGGTCGGATATGGGAAGGAGCCGTAGACGAACTTGGTCAAAGAACCTTTATCTTCCGTGTTTTTTTTTTAATAGTCTCACAGCTACAGTGTCATTGGCGGCTCCATCCGAGGTTCCGGCTATACCGCAATGTTGTAATAGGAGACGAAAAGGTGGAGAGGAGCGGTGTGGATATACTAAAAGATCACGTAATTGTGTTCTGCTTGGGAAGAAACCCATAAAATATGTTGTGCGCAAAAACAAAAGGACATCTACCTAACGGAGTAACAAGCAACGAGCAATAGTCGCAATCATGTCATGTAAAAACCACGTAAGCAACTTGCTTTAAAAAAATGATCCTCACAAACTGCCACAGAAGAACAGTGGACGCAATTGGGCTGTCGTCGTGCTATAGAAGTGAGGCTATTACATGTTCAATTTGGTGCCGTTTGGTTAAGTTAAACAGTAATAAAAAAGTTTAACGCGCGCGTTAGCTGTTTTTAGTAGGAGTTGTTGAGACTTGCTCACGGATGTTTAGCAGTTTCGCGTCGGCACGAAACATTACCTAGAACCCCACCGCGTTGCGGCAAAAGCGTCGTTAACAGGATATGCGAATTGATTTCTTTTTTACATGACCAGGATTTAACAACCTTTTTTAACAATGTGACTCCTGCCTTTTTTAACAAAGGCAGGAGTCACATTGCAATGCCACATTACAGTGTGTCGCACTAAGTTAGACTGCAGCCAAGACTAGAAGTTCTAGCCCCCTGCTGTAGAATGTATCTCGGTTTCTGGAACCGTCGTGCAATAAAAGCACCTATCGAAGCTATTTTCTTGCACTTTTAGCCTCTGCTGAAGTCCATTCTCAGGTTAGACATAGTATAGGTGAAGCTGATAGTGACTGTTTTCAGCGAGGAGCTTGACGCTTTGCACTTTCCTTCTTTATTTTGTTTTACATTTTGCTAACTAGTGTTTGAGTTCGTCCGTCGAGCATCTGATCAAAGCCATATACAGGCGCGATGCTGTGTGCAATGAACCGTCACTCTGCAATTGCCGTAATGTCGAAATGTGCCGTCTCTTTTTTATCCATTCACCCGTCACGCTTCTTTCTGTCTGCTTTCTTCACGCCCGCGTGAGGAATATGCCGAGTGCCCGTGTCGCAATGAAGACACGCATCACGTGTCGGACTTCTGTTTTTGGCGGCTGTCAATTTCTGAACTGACACTCTTCCCTCTGTGCGTGTGCGTTAGAAAAAAGAGCTATATATGACATTTCAGGCACGGGCAGAGTCGTTTTCCCCGCAAGCTCCCCGCTTTCGAAAACGACATTATGACGAAAATCAAGTGCCAAATTACGTCGCCGCTCGCTTTGCCAGTCGGGGAGAAGCAGATGTCGACACCTCAAGGCGTCAAGTTTTTCTAACTTCGCTAAAAGAAAAAAAAAAAATGAAAAGAAAAAAAAAACTATTTTGGTATTGTGATGCCTGTGACAATATTCACTTCTGAAATATCTTTCGCAAAACGTCTGAAAGGTCTACTTGGTGTTTTTATTTATCTTTGCTGTTTTCATTGCCCATTGACAAAGGCAAATGGTTTAAGGGGAAACACCGTGAAATACGCCTCGACTGATCTGACGTGGCATACGTTATTGCCTTGTTTATGAACCGGACGTATCTTTCGCAGGCACTGTTTCAAAAAATGACACTAAACTGGCAGACGGTGGGGCATGACAATGGGAAAGATTAACTCGAGCGATTCGCGGTGTGGGTGGCTGTAACACCTGTGTTATTGATGCGAGAAAACAAATAGCCGGTTGATTCACTTTAGCGGAGTTTCGTAACAGCTGCGATTGAAAGCCCGATTGTTCGCGCTGACACCCGTGAACTTAATTTAATTTTAACCGAGCCAGGATTGCAGGCTCGCAGATCAGACAGGGGCCAGTTCGTTTGAGCCGTAATTTATTTCAACGTGCTCGCGTTATTGCAGTCGCGGCCCTCACCGCTAAAGACACCAATTACATTTTATCTTGGTAGTGAGGTTCTTCTTCGTTGTGAGAGGACTTGCAAACTCTTTGTAATATTTTCAACAACGTTATATAACTATTTGTCTGGATATAATAATTTAAAAGACTTCCTCCCTCCCCCCCCCCCCCCCCCCCCCGTAAGCTCCCCGAAAAAAAAAAAAATAAAGAAAAAACGAAACACGAGTTGAAAAAAGAAAAAAATTTTGAGAACTACATTAAAGGAGCTGTGCAACGATATTCAATTGGAATGTTTTTCACTTTACACGAGTTTACTGGCACTAGTGGGACTCAAGAATATTCGCATGCAATACCACTGGCCAAGAAACTGCTTTGTTGTGGTGTAATTTCAAGGACAAAATCGATCATTTTCAGTCAATCTCTCCTTTGCAAAATTCGATGACGTAACCTGGGGATCAGAGTACACCCATATGACGATATTTGAATGCGGTTCATAGATTGGACCCGAGCATTGCGTGGGCACTCGATTTGGGCTCGTGATAATTGATAGCTCGAGAAGCATTCGGGTAGTGGCCCGTGTCCAGTCGCTGCAACGACGACAATAGCCGAGCCATAACAATGTCTGGAAATCAGCGCGTGTCCTGTGCTTTGCCAACCCCAGCGCGTGGCTATGATCAACATTGGCGGCATATAATCGGCTCCAGATCACGCGGCCGCTTGTTCTGGCTGCGATTTGAGGGGGTGAACGCTGCTCGTTTTTCTTTAATTTTTTTCTGGGACTTCTATTGCGTGGGGTGAAAACACGAACGCGTGTTTCATAGGTCATTAACGTAAGGGATCCGTTCTAAGCGGTATTTGCGCAAAGTAAAAAAATTGTTGCATAGCCCCTTTAATATCATCTTTCCTCTCTCCATTTAACAAAGTTTGTAAAGATCTGAAAAAAAAAATGTTTCCGCTTGAGCATTAATTAACTCATTAGAACAAATCTCTTTGGGGGAGCAAGTTTCGCTACCTGGTTAGATGAAATACTGGAAAGCGAAAAGGATTCTTTTCTTCATGGGAAAACATTAGCTATTGCATGCAGCGGAACCAGCGGCGTCTGTAACCGCAAAAAACAAAAGAAAAAAAGCGAAAAAAGTGCTTATTCTTCCATAGGCTAAGCATAACGGCCCTTAGATAGCCATTGGCGGCTGCTTCACTTGAGCTCACGCTCGGCCGCCGCACTCATGTCATGCATTGCCGGAGAGGGGTGGGGGCTGGGTTTTACGAGAGAGCGTGCTCGGCCGCCGCTCTCGTGTCAGGCGTTGCCGGAGCGGAGGGGGGGGGGGGGGGGTCTGCTGCCGTTTTACGAGAGCGCGCGCTGGACTGACATCCGCGACCTCGACAGTTGCGAAACGTGGCCATCCACGCTAGTACGCCGCGGACAAACTACGGGAGCGGAAGCATTTACAACTCTTAAAGGGGCCCTGCAATCATATTTAAGCGTCTACCTTTTTTGCGGTTTCCACGTCTCTCGAAGTTCGGGCAGGCCAGCGGGCACGGAGAGAGTAACTAAATATCAGTGCGTCATATTTTAACCGGACGACGCGGAAACCTCCTCCACCGACGAGGGCGACCCGCGGTACCGAAAGCGCGCAAAATGTGACGTCTTTGGTCCTGGGCTTACTACTGGTCAGAGCCTCTAAAGGCTTCTTTTTAGTCGAACTACAAAATATAAGTTGCGTGAACCGTTTCAATTATTTATAAAAGTAGTTTTTGTTCAGTATTCTAGATCAGAAAAGAAACGAATGCAGTTTATAAAGTACGGATACGAGAAATGACCCGTTGACATACCCGCCACCGAGCGGTGGAAAAGGCGGCGCACACTAGAAAGGAGTAGTGGGATCACGCGCCGACACGGAAAGGCCCCGGATGTACGCGGCGGCGCTGCAGGCGTATGACAGGATGATCCGACCAGCTCCGAGCGTTCTGAAGGCCTTCGGCGAGAAGCTTTGTCTTGGGGTTTGGCCATTTCGCGGTATAGCAGCGCGAAGTGACTCCCATTCTGAACTGATCTTTACCCCGTGTTTGCTGTCGTTTGTGGCCAATGAAGTGTCATACCGAATTAGTGTTTAATCGCGCAGCAAATGCAATGAGAGCCGCCCCGGCTGCCCGCTGCATACAGCCTATCCAAAACATGCTTTAGTGGCGCCCTCTCGCGCCGTCGACACGGAGTGCGGCAGCCGTGAGCGCTCGCGATGAGCCCACTACCCCTCCTCTAGTTCACGGCCACTCAAGCAACCAAGGACGTCATGAGGGAGGTTATTTTTTGCTTGTTTTTGTAATTTTAATTTGCCTATAACTTTTAAAATAATGCGAATTTCGAGAAAAGAAAAGCTGTACTAAGTTACTACGTTCAGTGCGCTCAGGTTTGGTGCAAATTAAAAACCAGTAAAAAAGTCCTTGCAGGGCCCCTTTAAGTGCTTAGGTGTCCTCAGAATTTTTTAAAGCAACATTTGGTGTTTGGTAAGCTCGTGAGCATAGGCTATAAAACATTTAAATGTCGATGATTATTGAGCACGCATTATGTCTCCTGTGTTCTCAGCAAAAAAGAAAAAGAAAGTTTAATTGACTTAATTATGCAGTTCAAAAGTCTATAAACGAAAGACGCTGAAGAGACGGCGTGCTTGTACATATGTTTAGTAAAGTCATTCTCCTCCATTTTGGGCATCTCCATATCACAGAACTTATTGAGAATTGATGGCGCGACTATCGTTCTAGACTTTAATTTTTTTTTTTCTGTACTTACAATGCTTAGATGTTATGCAAACAAAAAAAAAGAAAAAAAAAGAGAGTGTGACTTCTAGTTATAGATTCGATTTGGTCAAATATAATATTTTAATATAAAACCTTTTTGTTGTCTACAAAAGATTACTAAAAAGAGGTCCAACAATCCCGAGCACGCCCGGTAATTTCCAGGTTAATTGATGTCTTGTTCTCGACATTATCGTGCTACAAGTGCAACGTACTCCACACTGCACAATATCGAGTTCAACAACACTATACTTGGGAAGAAAGAAAACAATGCAATGCGGAACCCTTAATGCGATGCCATTTTGCGATGCGAGAAAGGCTTCTCTGTGCAATAGTTATTTTCTTTTCGTGCAGGAGGATAATCAAGCGAGTCCTGATAAGCGTCCTTCCTGGCTGCGCTGCTGCTGCTGCTGCTGCAACTGATGCTTTGAGCAACGTTAATTATGTTTGGGTTCGTTGATCCCTTATTAATGTGTTGTTCTCTCTCGTTCTCCTCGAGCAGTTTTTCTTACTCGCTTTAGTCTTAACCCCCTGTTTGTCGTCAACCACTTTCGCTATGGCGTGGTCGCACTAAAGCAGCAGACACCAATTTTTGTGTTTTCCGATAAAACAAGACCTCGAACAATCCTTCGCGCGGCGGCTTGTCCCCTCTACCTTGTTTATCAAATTGTCACTTCCAAAAATAAAAGAAATTGTTAACAAAACGTAAACCAGACTCGTAACTAACGATCGTTGTTTGATGTTACAGTCCTAATAAGTATTTAAATACGGTTCTCCGTACACATCCCTGGAGGTGGAGGCTCTGTGGTACCAATATAATTGCATTACTAATGCAATAACATTGTCGAAAGTGCTGAGCGGTGAAGCCTAATTTACGTTCGAACGAGTGGAAGAACTTAGGCATTATTTTAACTACCATGTTGGGTGGGTGGGAGCGGCTTGTTAGTGTCGCCACCATTGCTCTAATTCACCGAACACTCGCAATTGTTTTTAATGTTCATCACCGAAAAGCTCCTCTTTCGATCAAGCAGTCAGGTCGGAGAATAAAAATAAATATGCCTTATATTTTGATTCGTGATTTAAACTAAACTAGTTTTACGTTGATGATTTAAATCAGACGCTTTTCTAACAAAAAGTAATTCGCAAAATATTTCTTTTATTTACGGATTGTCTATCATATGGTGATTTTTATTTGTATTTAGTTTGCAGTTAGAACAAAGAATCATCAATTAAGAAAGAATCGTACAATGCTGAATACGAACAAAAAGAAGTAATATTTTGAGCAAATCGGAGCGTTGAGCTTGATTCCCATTTTCCAATTGGTTCGTCAACCCTGACTTTCAATTGCAACAAAAATGAAAACGCGAACGAGAAAAGCGAGAGCAAGAAAAGCAATATCCTTTCTAATGAAGCAAAAACAAAAAGACAAATAAAGTTTTTAGCTAACCTAAAAAGCTAGATGTTTTTGTTCTACCACGTTGGAGATTACAGCAATAACAATTTGTTATTCAAACCGAATGCACTTTACAATAATAATATATATATATATATATATATATATATATATATATTATATATATATACATATCGCATTGTTATCGGTGTAGCTAAAATTGGCGAATATTTACCGCTAGATGTATTTTTTAGCATGGCAGATTGATGGATAATCCAAAGGAGCATGCGAACCTAAAATATTATTCTGCCTAAGTATGCGTTTTCATCGTTTCGGTATGTTTATTTTGCGTAATTATATAGATACGAAGTCTAGTTATTGTATGCAAGTTTATCGCAAGGGTTCTAAAATTATATGATGCAAATTTAACAGCTCGTAAATGAGCTTCCTTTTCTAGTAGGGTGATATCTGATTTCAACATGCCGCCGCAGCTATATTCTTTAAAAGTAAAAATTGCAGTGGCTTAGCTCGGCTATGATATACGTAGCGTGAGCTTAGGTTCAGCTGGTTATTCTTAGCTTTCCTGGCTGTCTAGGATTAGCTTGATTATCATGCTTACTGCTGCTTCAATGACACAGACACACGGTATACACATTATGTGACTACTTTTGGGATCCGATGAGTTATGCTTCTCCGCCCTTCTGCACAGCTGAGCAGCAATTTCGCTCTCCTTCTCCTGGCTATACCACACTGGCAAACGCCCCGCTATATGTATACCCCCACTGATACCGTGGGCTGGTCTTGAACAGCTGTTTAAGTAGCGTTGGGCTTGCCTGCCCACTCTTGTGGCCGATTCCGATTGGTGTTTGGTCTTGTGTATGACGTCAAACGTAGATCTTTGAAGCGCTGTGTCAGCCTTGTCGCGTTGCCGTTGTGTCGCCTTGTCACCGCAATCTGGACTCTGGCGCGTGCAAGCCTGGAAATACAGGACGAAGTTTTATAATGTTGACTGTGTGCCGCCGCTGCTGCCTGTGTCGGGGCTGGTCTTGAACAGCTGTTTAAGTAGCGTTGGGCTTGCCTGCCCACTCTTGTGGCCGATTCCGATTGGTGTTGGTCTTGTGTATGACGTCAAACGTAGATCTTTGAAGCGCTGTGTCAGCCTTGTCGCGTTGCCGTTGTGTCGCCTTGTCACCGCAATCTGGACTCTGGCGCGTGCAAGCCTGGAAATACAGGACGAAGTTTTATAATGTTGACTGTGTGCCGCCGCTGCTGCCTGTGTCGGGGCTGGTCTTGAACAGCTGTTTAAGTAGCGTTGGGCTTGCCTGCCCACTCTTGTGGCCGATTCCGATTGGTGTTTGGTCTTGTGTATGACGTCAAACGTAGATCTTTGAAGCGCTGTGTCAGCCTTGTCGCGTTGCCGTTGTGTCGCCTTGTCACCGCAATCTGGACTCTGGCGCGTGCAAGCCTGGAAATACAGGACGAAGTTTTATAATGTTGACTGTGTGCCGCCGCTGCTGCCTGTGTCGGGGCTGGTCTTGAACAGCTGTTTAAGTAGCGTTGGGCTTGCCTGCCCACTCTTGTGGCCGATTCCGATTGGTGTTTGGTCTTGTGTATGACGTCAAACGTAGATCTTTGAAGCGCTGTGTCAGCCTTGTCGCGTTGCCGTTGTGTCGCCTTGTCACCGCAATCTGGACTCTGGCGCGTGCAAGCCTGGAAATACAGGACGAAGTTTTATAATGTTGACTGTGTGCCGCCGCTGCTGCCTGTGTCGGGGCTGGTCTTGAACAGCTGTTTAAGTAGCGTTGGGCTTGCCTGCCCACTCTTGTGGCCGATTCCGATTGGTGTTTGGTCTTGTGTATGACGTCAAACGTAGATCTTTGAAGCGCTGTGTCAGCCTTGTCGCGTTGCCGTTGTGTCGCCTTGTCACCGCAATCTGGACTCTGGCGCGTGCAAGCCTGGAAATACAGGACGAAGTTTTATAATGTTGACTGTGTGCCGCCGCTGCTGCCTGTGTCGGGGCTGGTCTTGAACAGCTGTTTAAGTAGCGTTGGGCTTGCCTGCCCACTCTTGTGGCCGATTCCGATTGGTGTTTGGTCTTGTGTATGACGTCAAACGTAGATCTTTGAAGCGCTGTGTCAGCCTTGTCGCGTTGCCGTTGTGTCGCCTTGTCACCGCAATCTGGACTCTGGCGCGTGCAAGCCTGGAAATACAGGACGAAGTTTTATAATGTTGACTGTGTGCCGCCGCTGCTGCCTGTGTCGGGGCTGGTCTTGAACAGCTGTTTAAGTAGCGTTGGGCTTGCCTGCCCACTCTTGTGGCCGATTCCGATTGGTGTTGGTCTTGTGTATGACGTCAAACGTAGATCTTTGAAGCGCTGTGTCAGCCTTGTCGCGTTGCCGTTGTGTCGCCTTGTCACCGCAATCTGGACTCTGGCGCGTGCAAGCCTGGAAATACAGGACGAAGTTTTATAATGTTGACTGTGTGCCGCCGCTGCTGCCTGTGTCGGGGCTGGTCTTGAACAGCTGTTTAAGTAGCGTTGGGCTTGCCTGCCCACTCTTGTGGCCGATTCCGATTGGTGTTTGGTCTTGTGTATGACGTCAAACGTAGATCTTTGAAGTGCTGTGTCAGCCTTGTCGCGTTGCCGTTGTGTCGCCTTGTCACCGCAATCTGGACTCTGGCGCGTGCAAGCCTGGAAATACAGGACGAAGTTTTATAATGTTGACTGTGTGCCGCCGCTGCTGCCTGTGTCGGGGCTGGTCTTGAACAGCTGTTTAAGTAGCGTTGGGCTTGCCTGCCCACTCTTGTGGCCGATTCCGATTGGTGTTGGTCTTGTGTATGACGTCAAACGTAGATCTTTGAAGTGCTGTGTCAGCCTTGTCGCGTTGCCGTTGTGTCGCCTTGTCACCGCAATCTGGACTCTGGCGCGTGCAAGCCTGGAAATACAGGACGAAGTTTTATAATGTTGACTGTGTGCCGCCGCTGCTGCCTCGCCATTTTGAATTTGACTGTGTCTTTCTTCTTAGCATTAAACTATTTGATTGAACTTTGTGGAGGCTCGTCAATGCCCGCTCCAGTGGCTTGAGATCTCATTAAGACCTGAGAAGGTCAGCTATGGCGGATTTAATCTGTCGCTATACTTCGTTTCAGCTTCGGTCCGAGCGCGGACGATGGTATGAGCCGAAGGGCCAATCAAACAGCGCAAAAAGCGCAACGTCATGGAGTGCTCTCTGCGCTTGATAGGACTAGCCGGCGGAGGAGCAGTGCGCAGAGAGACGGCGAATACCCGCTGGTCCTATCAACTGCAGAGAGCACGCCATGACGTTGTGCCTCTTCGCTGTTTGATTGGCCCTTCGGCTCATAACATCGGCCGCGCTCGGACCGAAGCTGAAACGAAGTATAGTGAAACCCGTGTATATTTTCGAGTTAAAATTTTTTTTTCGAATTTCGGTTCTTTTGTTTATTTGTTTCAGCCTTTTATTCGCTTACTCGTGTTACTCTCTTGCCGTGGAATAATACCACAATAAAGAGCTCTGAACGCGAGCCGTTCAACTGCAGCTGAGATAGTGGACTAACGACCGTCGGAATCCCCGTGTGCGCTGGCCCGTAATCAGAGACACTTGACAACCGCCGCCGCCACGCAGCATAAAAAGAAAAAGAAACTCTGCGAACGAGAGGCGAAGAAAAAGATGGCAAATAGAAACACGTTATGTAGAACGGGAGAGGAAAGCTTGGACCGTTTGGCACGAGATCTGCCAATCGGTTCTTTGGTTCCGAAAGCTGCGGACGCCTGTTGTCGGTGGCAGGGACGTAGGTGAGTAGGCTCTTGGCTTTTCTCTCAGATGCCTTGTGTCGTCGTGCTTTGGTGGGTGGGCCGGGGTTCGAGCATGAACAGTCTCCGAAGAATGTCTACAGTGCTTGAATAGACCACTGTTTGAGCGTTCGCCTGAAAGATGTTTATATGAACTCGGTCTAACGCTTTATACTGCTGTGACTCTAGGCACTTTTCGGGTTATGTTTTAGACTTTCTATACATGTAATTTTCGACATCGTACCGCGGTGATTGTTTTATATTTATTCGATTGAAATTTTACTTGTGCGATGTAAAATTAGAAAAAAAGTAGTCGTTAGTTATTTAGACAGTGTGATTTTTTAGCTTGCTAGGTTTGGCCAACATTTCACACGTCAGAAATGTAAAATTTAGAACGTCAAGTACAGCTGCTAGCCTTCAGTCTCCAACGTGCATCAGGCAGTAGTGATACACGACCGCACGCTGGTACAATGCCCACCGAGATGGAAGCGGGCAGGGACTGAGTTTGATCCCGGGATCCCTGGGTTCAGCAGCGCGAGCTTATATATCCGCGTACTCCGGGCAGCGGCGCGCTAAACCATAGCCTCCTCTATACTCACAAAGCCTGGCAGTTCAACCACGGAACCATAGAGTGGCCGGTCGTAGATTTGGAGCGCGAGGATCTGGTAGCACAGAGAATTTCTCGGGGAATCTTAAGGGAACCTGGTCGTCAGCGCGCAGCTTTTGCAGCGGCGAAACCCGACGAGAAAAGAAGCAATAGCGCGACGAACGCGAGGAGCGCGAGCGGATGTTTTATCGCTCGGGAGAAGTGTGTTTCGGCATCTCGCCGCAGCGGGGCGACTGTTACCAGGCTCTTCTCTAATCCTTTGTCTGCCGCTTCGCCTTTTCACTTTCGGCGGCCGCGTTTCGTGGCGATCTGCCAGGCTTTGTCAGTATGGAGGAGGCTATGACTAAACTCTCGGCCGGTGTTTCGTCCTGCTATCCACCTGTTTCTCAATAAGTGCTTACGGCTATCGGGAGACCATATCAGTTGCATGCGTGACCGGATTATAGAGTGAGTGGCTAGAAATCAAATCGCTCGGTTTGACCCACTCGTTCGACGACGTAGTCAGGGCACTTCGTAGCTTTTGCAGGCTTCCGAGCCGCGATTCGACGACGTAGTCAGGGCACTTCGTAGCTTTTGCAGGCTTCCGAGCCGCGATCCTTTAGGATAAGAAAAATCTCCTTCGCGTTTGACAAAGGCCACTGAGTCGTGAACTTCTACACTTTGCGAAATTCTCCCAAAACCACGGTTTCTCAACAAAAAAAAAAAAACACCAAGAAAAAAAAAAGAAGAAAAACATCTTACTTTGTGGAGGCGCGAATCTTTGCCTCCAGAAAGACATGTTGCCGTGGAAGGTAATAGCCGACACCGTGAGAAAAACGTCTTTTATGATAACAAAAAGACAAAAACATATAGGCCCACGAAATAACCAGGCCATGACTGCCATTCCTTCGTTCTTTCCACGGGAAAAAAGGGTGTCTTCCTCCTCCTGTTTTCGTCCATTTACTTGCGCATGGCACCTAGTGTTCACTTTTCCAGAAGCTTTGCTTTAAAGCTTTGATTTAAAACAGTTGGCCCGCGGAAAATGAAAAGAAAATCATTCTCCCGGGGAGAGGGCTACTTAACCAGGCTTTCGCAAAGTAAACACACGATGACGGATCTGTTTGGATGCATGAAACCTCAAACTGAGGAGCGTCGAGGAGTGCAGGACAGCGCACTGCGCGTTTCCGTGAAAGGTGGATGGGCGTTGGAAAACGTGTGCAGCAGCCGAGTACATAACGGTAAAAAAAAAAAAAAACAAAGTGACGTGATCATGACATGTATTTTCTTTGTGAAAGGACTCGTGCCGGCTGCTGAAAAGCAGTATTGGCGGAAACTCGTTACTATAAACAGCGTTACCGGTTGCGCGTTACTTTTTGGTAACGTAGTAACGAACTGGTTACTTTTTTTTAGAACAATAACGCGTATCGTAATTACGTTACTTCTTTCAAGTAACGGGCAACGTATTTACGTTATTCCTTACATATTCTTCCGAAGACTTAAAAAAATAACACTTCAATTTGTTCTGGTGAAGGCGAGCGGGTTGAACATGAATACACAAAATTGAAAGAATAAAACACGGAGGACAAGCACAGGACAACTACTTTCTTTCAAGAAAGTGGTTATCCTGTGCTGTCCTCCGTGTTTTATTCTTTCAATTTTGTGGCTTCAATTTGTTTCGTGTTTTTTAGCGCCAAAGTGTATGAATTTCTGTTTTTCTTTGCGTTTTTTCTCGTGCGATTTTAGGTGGAACATGCAAAAAATGAAAGACGTTTAAAAATATTGGTAATGGGAAATTAGAGCACAGCTCTTGAGGAGGAGGAGGGGAGGGTACGGAGGGTCTGGTATGACCCTCCTCCTACTCCCTTCCTCCCCTCCTCCTCCTCCGCCATGTCCTCCTCTCCCCTCCTCCTCAAATTCAGCTTTCCCGCTAAATTTAGCGGGGAAATTGACGTCACATGACTTGGTGTCACGACGCCTATGAAGAAATTTAGTCTCTCGCCTAGATTTAGCGGGAAACTTGACGTCACGTGACCTCATCGCCAATTCGATTCCCCGCTATTAGCGGCGAGATGTTTCGGTGGCGCCCTCGTTTGGTTACCTTTCGTGACGTCATTACCTTGTGAACAACAAGTTCGATGGTGTTTGTAATGAGCGTGGTGGAAGCCTGAAATCATAGCGCTCTCAAAGCAACACTGCCAACACCGTCAAAATGGAAGTTCTTACATTCCTCTTATTTGCGTCGATGATAATTCCTTTGCTCACGTCATAGTCAGCATTCGGCCAATTGTGGTGGGCCGACCACAGCGACGCTTTCGATCACTCACGTCGCCAATAGCGGAGAAACTAAATTTCCCCGCTAAATTTAGCGGGGAACTGAATTGGTGTTGAGGTCACGTAGCGGGAAATTGAATGGGTGTTGAGGTCACGTGACGTCCGTTTTCTCGCTAAATTTAGCGCGATTACGCCGACGCCGCTCAACCCGGAGACGGGCGCCTAGGAACTGCGCTCTAAACATACTTATACGGTAATAGACTAATGGGCCCTGTTCTAAAGTAAGCCCGTACACCATAGCTTGCTCACATACTCTGAGAATGTGGATTGGAAAACGAGCGCTTCGTCAGCGTTCGGCGAGCACTCGGATCAATCACGAGCTTCGTGAGCAAGAATGGGGACTGCCAATGTTGCTTGACGAACCTCTGAAAAGAATCTATTATGTTCAATTTCTGGATAAACAATTTTTCTTGATATCTGGCGCTTAGGCGTACCGTTAACGTCAAAACCGTAAAACGTGCTAATTCATAATTAAAAAAAGTAACGCAAATGTAATGTACCTTACTTTGTATCGTTAACGATAAGGCGCTCCTTTGATGTTGATGTAACGTAGAGCGGTAACGCGTTCCTTTTATATGTGAGTAACGGGTAACGTATTTCGTTACTTTTTTTCGGTAATGCCTACAACACTCCTGGAAAGTACAATAGATTACAATTACAAGTTACTTTGTGTCAATAGATATTGAATTTGAGTAAATTTGTAATTAATATTGCAAACAAGTAATTGATTACATTATTTATTACAATACGACATACTGTCAGTTATTTTGTTCGCATATCTAGGGCCAAAATCAAAGGTTTGAAAAGTGTATTGAAATGATACTTGAAATTTCCACTGTTCCAACTTTATTGTTCCATTTCGTTGGATGGCACTCAAAAAGGCAAGAGGCTGAACCTCGTGTGTTTAGACAGAGATCTGATGATGTGGGCGCTCAAGCACATCAAAGCTCTCTCAAATGCCATATGCTGGAAATTCGTTCATGTCTTTCTCTTACTGCGAACATCTTTTCAGGTAAAAACAAAATCTGGCTGCAGGAACAGAGCAAGGTTTCACAAAAATAGGCATTTAATTTGAACCGAACAAAATGCAAGGAAAGTTACACATTAAAGGGAAACTGAAGTGACTCTGTCTTAAAAAAAAAAAAAAACACACACACTTAAACCGTCTTCATTTAGACTCAATGATCAAGAATATCGAGATTAGTTTTCAATTTTATGCACAGAGGCTGCAGAAAATAAATTTAAATGTACCGCTGGAGCCCTTCCTTCCAGGAGCATGACGTCCAATCCGCAGTCTTCGGAATCTCCACGCTGGCGCATCTTCAGCGCCTATCAAAGCGATGCACGCGAACTCTTGCTACTTTCAAAAAGGTAAAAAAAAGGACGTCACGACTGGCAAGCTCTAATTGCGCTCGCTGCCTACATAAGGGACACGCGCTTGGCGGCCGTAAGATCTGGGTACGACCAAACGACTGGTCGGAGATTTTCGCGTTTTCTCGCGTTTAGTTTTATCCTCGGGGAAAACGAACCTGATAATCAAATTCACGGGATAAAAATGCTCACCTCTTGCACTTTTCTTTAATTACGTCGTTGTCGAAAGTTGCGCTGGCGCGGATGCTATAACTAATGTTTATCAAGCATGACAAAAACCAGGATACAGCGGGTAAAGCGACACGTGCACCAGAAGGACTAAAACACTGCTGAATAATTTATGGGGTCCACTCAGTTTATTCCAGGATACTTCATCCCAGGACACTTCATCCCAGAGACTTTGTACCAAAGATACTTCATTCCAAGACGTTTCATCAAAAGATGTTTCACTCCATGAACATTCCATGCCAGGATATTTTATCCTTTGAAGTGACTCTGCCACAATTCATCCCCGTATACTTCATCCCAGGAATGTTCATCCCGTTCACTTCACATCAAAGTAATTTCATCCCAAGATGTTTCGTACCAAGACGTTTCATGCCAGTGGCATGAAATACCGAGGCATTTCATACCAGAATAATTTGGGTCACCCACGAGTTGCTGAGCTCGAGCAAGAAGAAATATTAAAAACTATTCTTTGCGCACTATCAAAGTCGTCGTGTTCATGTAAAATAGGTCGCTTTTCACCGGCTGTCATTTTGGGGTTTGCATAGGAGGGGCTACTGACGGCTCGGTACTGGACTTTAGCGAACGTCGGCCAATTCCACTTAGAGTCTTTCTTCTCTTTTTCTATTCTCCCCTTTTATTCAGTCACTTACTTCAATCCCTATTTGCAGTGCGGCTGTAACGGTCAGATTTACTTCTTATGAAAGCTGTATACCGCAACAAACCGCAATATTAGGGACTGATGTCACTTGAAAACCGGCCGAAATGTCTCGTGCCAAGACAACATTCACCAGAAATGTGAAAATTTAAAACGTTTATTTCACAATGACTCACCGATAAGAGCAAAACCTTAACACACCTTCAAAGGCCAAAATTCGGGCTAATACGCTCTTCAGAGCACACGATTCGGGCTAATACAGTCTTCAGAGCGCACAATTCGGGCTAATACAGTCTTCAGAGCACACAATTCTGGTTAATACACCCAAGAATCGCTAAGTACATAGCACGAGCACGCATTCACAAGGCTGTCCGCGTTTTTGTTGTTATAGTCCTCCAGGATCCGGCATAGACGCTTGTTGAATTGCTCCTACTCCTTCTTTCTGTATAGCGGTGGCTCATGACCCACGTCGAGCTGGATGGCCATCGCGTTCACACGGACTTGTTCGGAGAGAAGCGGATCCAACAACTCGGACACTGTAGGATGGGATGTACCCATAAAAGTTTGAAATACCCGGTGCCAGCTTTCAACACTGCTGTTGGTTCTGGGAAGGCTGCCCTTTGTCACGCGCTTGCAATTCCACATGGATATTGGGAACCTTGGGTGCTTGTGGGGTCGACCGACCCAGGTATTCTCAAAGTAGTCTAGGAAGTCTCGGTGCTGTTCGGTGCGTCCAAACAAGTCCAGCAGCTGTCTTGCGAGCATGCGATATCTGTCGTAAACGTCGAAAACATTGCAGAAGCACAGTGCGACAAATTCCTTCGGGATGAGGTGGTAGGTGGGGTCATGAATGAATCGCGCGTGCATGCCGAGCTCTTGAATTTGGCGCCAGATGCTTTGCGCGAAATGAAATAAGCATCCATGCTTATTTCATTTAGACTCAATGATCAAGAATATCGAGATTAGTTTTCAATTTTATGCACAGAGGCTGCAGAAAATAAATTTAAATGTACCGCTGGAGCCCTTCCTTCCAGGAGCATGACGTCCAATCCGCAGTCTTCGGAATCTCCACGCTGGCGCATCTTCAGCGCCTATCAAAGCGATGCACGCGAACTCTTGCTACTTTCAAAAAGGTAAAAAAAAGGACGTCACGACTGGCAAGCTCTAATTGCGCTCGCTGCCTACATAAGGGACACGCGCTTGGCGGCCGTAAGATCTGGGTACGACCAAACGACTGGTCGGAGATTTTCGCGTTTTCTCGCGTTTAGTTTTATCCTTGGGGAAAACGAACCTGATAATCAAATTCACGGGATAAAAATGCTCACCTCTTGCACTTTTCTTTAATTACGTCGTTGTCGAAAGTTGCGCTGGCGCGGATGCTATAACTAATGTTTATCAAGCATGACAAAAACCAGGATACAGCGGGTAAAGCGACACGTGCACCAGAAGGACTAAAACACTGCTGAATAATTTATGGGGTCCACTCAGTTCATTCCAGGATACTTCATCCCAGGACACTTCATCCCAGAGACTTTGTACCAAAGATACTTCATTCCAAGACGTTTCATCAAAAGATGTTTCACTCCATGAACATTCCATGCCAGGATATTTTATCCTTTGAAGTGACTCTGCCACAATTCATCCCCGTATACTTCATCCCAGGAATGTTCATCCCGTTCACTTCACATCAAAGTAATTTCATCCCAAGATGTTTCGTACCAAGACGTTTCATGCCAGTGGCATGAAATACCGAGGCATTTCATACCAGAATAATTTGGGTCACCCACGAATTGCTGAGCTCGAGCAAGAAGAAATATTAAAAACTATTCTTTGCGCACTATCAAAGTCGTCGTGTTCATGTAAAATAGGTCGCTTTTCACCGGCTGTCATTTTGGGGTTTGCATAGGAGGGGCTACTGACGGCTCGGTACTGGACTTTAGCGAACGTCGGCCAATTCCACTTAGAGTCTTTCTTCTCTTTTTCTATTCTCCCCTTTTATTCAGTCACTTACTTCAATCCCTATTTGCAGTGCGGCTGTAACGGTCAGATTTACTTCTTATGAAAGCTGTATACCGCAACAAACCGCAATATTAGGGACTGATGTCACTTGAAAACCGGCCGAAATGTCTCGTGCCAAGACAACATTCACCAGAAATGTGAAAATTTAAAACGTTTATTTCACAATGACTCACCGATAAGAGCAAAACCTTAACACACCTTCAAAGGCCAAAATTCGGGCTAATACGCTCTTCAGAGCACACGATTCGGGCTAATACAGTCTTCAGAGCGCACAATTCGGGCTAATACAGTCTTCAGAGCACACAATTCTGGTTAATACACCCAAGAATCGCTAAGTACATAGCACGAGCACGCATTCACAAGGCTGTCCGCGTTTTTGTTGTTATAGTCCTCCAGGATCCGGCATAGACGCTTGTTGAATTGCTCCTACTCCTTCTTTCTGTATAGCGGTGGCTCATGACCCACGTCGAGCTGGATGGCCATCGCGTTCACACGGACTTGTTCGGAGAGAAGCGGATCCAACAACTCGGACACTGTAGGATGGGATGTACCCATAAAAGTTTGAAATACCCGGTGCCAGCTTTCAACACTGCTGTTGGTTCTGGGAAGGCTGCCCTCTGTCACGCGCTTGCAATTCCACATGGATATTGGGAACCTTGGGTGCTTGTGGGGTCGACCGACCCAGGTATTCTCAAAGTAGTCTAGGAAGTCTCGGTGCTGTTCGGTGCGTCCAAACAAGTCCAGCAGCTGTCTTGCGAGCATGCGATATCTGTCGTAAACGTCGAAAACATTGCAGAAGCACAGTGCGACAAATTCCTTCGGGATGAGGTGGTAGGTGGGGTCATGAATGAATCGCGCGTGCATGCCGAGCTCTTGAATTTGGCGCCAGATGCTTTGCGCGAAATGAAATAAGCATCCATGCACCTCCACGTAAAGAATACATTCCAATAAAGCATTCTCTTCAGCCATTTCGAAGTCCATCACTACTGTGATGGACTGTCGTGGGCTTGAAGTGGCATCGTCAATAGCCTCCAGCAGCATGCGCATTGCTCTTTTATATGTCGCCTCGCGCTTGTTTGCCAAGAGGCAGTAAATACGGGGAAGCACCCTGTTTTCGTAGAGGAAATGAACAACCCAAAGCTGGTAAAACATCTCTGGTGCTACTTTAAATCTGCCGTCGCACAACCAGGTTTCACCGGTGTTTAAGCGGCACAGATCCGTGTTACAGGCGAGAATTATTATTCTTTCCGAGTCATACAGGCTGTGTCCCCTGCGAGAAATGCCTCAGGAGACGCTGTTCTTGTCATACGCAGGTGTTCTGGTACAATTATGTCTTCGATTTGGTGGAGAACTTGAACGAAGCCATAGAGTTCGCACGAACTCTGTTTACTTACCTTTCCAGTGATGACAACTGGGGAGCTTAGTGGTAGTCGCCGGTTTTGCCCCTTGTAGGCCGGTGGCCACGACGTTCCGAGGGGTGTCGTGGGAACGCTTGGCTGCAGTTTTAATCTCATCTTGTGAGCGCGCCGCAGCGACATTTTCTGGACTCGGTACATGGCAAGTGTGGCCTTGTGTCACGGTGGTCGTCTCACCTGCAGTAACAGTTCGTCCTCGGCAACCCTCCTGGAATTTCTTGCATCTCATGGCCGTCTTCTCGTCGTTGGTTGTGCTTGGTGTATATTTAACCTTCGTTGCAGAGCTTCGGCGAGCCTCGACGAGAAGCCACAATGGTAGCCATGTTCTATAAACAAACTCGATGACAATCAATGAGTCTGGCCGGCTGGACTGTTCGACTGGTGGACTCTCGATGCCAAGTGCAGGACGGCCTTACGTGGCACGGGTGACAATACAAGAAAGACGAAGTGCATATGTCGGCTCCCTGCGTGAAAAGCCTATTTTATAACTTCTTCTTCTAGACAGAAGACTTTGTGGTATAAAATATCCAGGTATGAAATGTCCTTGGTATGAAGCGTCTTGGGATGAGACGTATCGGGATAGACCGTTTCTGCGATAAAGTGTCCGGGATGAACAGCCCTGGGATGAAATGACCTGGGATGAAGTGACTAGGGATGAAATGTGTTTACTTACATCTTTAGGGAAAAAAAGTAATATTAAGATTCACGGGATAAATAGACTCTAAAATTTCTTCTCTAACTCGTTTTGTTCATTCAGCTTCCCTTTAAGTAATGATATCGGAAAAAAACATAATTGCAAAAGGTATGTTGCAAACACTAGGAACGCCACGCCTTATTTCCCCCTACCCGATTACGCAACCAGGCCGTCAGAACAAAAGGAAAAAAAAAATCGGTTCAATAAACAACTCTGTAAATACATTCCTTTAAAAATTCAAATTCGACGTGTTAAACTTCGCCGCGACAACTGGAGGCGTAGGGCACGCAGTCGTGAAGAAAACATACAGCCAATTCTATGGACTCCTCGGTCGCTAAACTCGTCAAATACAAATATTCTTCGCAATATGACGTAGCGGGGGTAATGGTCTAAAGAACGCCGCAAAGTATTCTTTTCTCACAAACCCGCAGATCCGTTTATGTCGTTACGTTTTTCATTGAAGATAGAAAAATCCCTACTACGATCCCTAGGCGCAAAAAAGAAAAAAAAAAAAAAGCAGCACGAGAGGGTGCGCTGAGACAAACTGTGGTTCGTACGTGTGACGTCACAAAAATATTATCAACTGCGACCAACATGTTTGATGGTATCTGAAATGCACGGTAGGATGCTTGAGGTAATTGCATTCTAAAATCAACACCGTCAAAGTTGACAGTCTGATATCGTTCGTACTTTCGCCGATGAAGCAGAATTCCCTAAAAAACGCCCCTGTCGCTTCTTTTCTCTCTCTCGGCATTTTTAGATATCATCGAAGTGTAACCAGACGTGGCTAGGTAAGAACCAGCCGAGTACCGTTGTACGGATTCGGCCGGATTTTGTCTCCGTGCTGTTGTCCCCTCATCGGCGCGATAAAAACATTTTACTACTTTTTTCCAAAGTAGAGACTATAGGCCACGTAGGCTGCCAAAAGCGTCGGTGTGGTCGGCTTTCCAAGATTAGCCAAACTGGGGCTAATAGACCGATCTCACCAAGCGTTCGGCGCATGCGTGACGCCGCCATAACTTTAGTTCGCAGGAGGCAGGCAGCAATGCACAAGACGGCTCGTGCCGCCTCATGCTCCACACGCGCAGAGCTCCAGCGAGGTTGTCACACGTGCAGAAAGACTAAAGCTCCCTCGATGCATTGCGGCAGCGGTGGCGTAGTCAAACTGGCTGGTGAGATCGGTCTATTCTGCTTTCATGCATGGAAATAAGAGTGATGTCAGTTTTTCAATATTGATGGTGATATTTTAAGAACGCGATGGCTCCAAACTTCCATCGTACACGATCAAACTCGTCACCATCAATACCAACACGCACCATCGAATTCGTCGTTCACACCTCATCATTCTGACCCCAACGTTAAGGAAAGAAACTATGATACGCGTTCGCCAAGCGGTTGCGAACGCGCTTGTATAAAGATCCAGTGCAATTTCACGCGCACTTGATGACATCAAATGGCGTGCGATTGTACTGGATCTTAACCGCGTTTGCAACCGCTTGGCGAACGCGGATCCGCTTCCAGTGTGAATGAGCGGCTACAAGGACGACACTGAACACGCCTACACGCTACGAGCCCTGGCACGAGCCTCTCCCTTGGAAGTCTGCGATTGCCGTTCATAAAATGATGGAACGCGAACCGTTTTCATTCCAGAACCTCTATAGAACCATTATTTCTATAATTGCGCATCGTGCTATTTCTCGTCGTTGCTCAGTTGGAACGCCTCTAAGCAGGGGCGCCGAAAAAGAGAGACAAGGGGCATAACGGGGTGAGGTGATCACCCGAGCCCCAGACCATAGCCTCCTATATACCTTTCCAAAAAAACGCTCCTAGGCCGCTGCCATGTTGATGATGCTAATGCCGCTGGTGCGACTCTCGCGCCCTCCATCAGCTAGAAATGTTCTGCCACTCTCTTCGACTGTTAAAAGCCGATCGGCGCGATTTTCTACCTATATGTTACGGTTTTGCATTCGACGTTTCCTGGGCCTTCTTGAAAGATTCCTCATAATTTTTTTTTATGCGTGCTGCGTACCCTTTTTGTGCTATCTTCAACTGTGAAATTGGACTGGTAAGTGCCTGCCATTCAAGCCCTTCTGCTCGACATTCACGGGAAACGAATGAGGGGAAAGACGTCGAACCGCCCTCGACGCGATTTTGCAAACAATGACAATTGCCCCCCCCCCTTCCCCCCCCCCCCCCCTTTCCAGAGATAATCCACGTAGTCGTAGAGTCGTCAGTCCTCTCCAAAAATAGTTGTCCGGGTTTGGGCGGGAAGCGAGTCAGTCGCGTTCGTTACTTTGCCTTGGTGCTGTTGTGAAAAAAGGAAGCTCTTCCTAAAACGTGACCTAAAAACGAAGTCATCTTGGATTCCGTCTGATCGTCAAGATGTGGCTGTCGTTGACTATGACTGTGTTATTTGAGATCTTTCTCAAATAAATTCGTTTTAGATAACGCTGCATCGTGTGGTACGTATAATATGTTGTTCGAATGTTAACACTTGCTAAATTGTATATCCGTGTCCTTTCCATCGGTAAACACGTTATTTGTGAGCGTGAAAGACGCATGCCTTTCGGCTATCTTCTGTTGTAAATTATTTTGGACAGCTAAGCGCTTTGGCGTTTGACCCGCGGCTGATCAAGCGGCGCCGTCAAAACTTATCGTAAAGAAGAAAACACGACAACTAACATTCCAGTCGCATTCGTTCTGTTGCGCGCGTACCCAACAAAAAAGTTTACAGTTTTTTATTTGCGTTTTTTTTTCGAATGTGGTACAATGCTTTCTCAATGTTCTAGTGAAAATACATGCACCATGAAACACAAAATACAGCGGAAAAAGACGAGAATTTAGCCACTAGCAGTGTTTGAAACTGCTCCTGCATAGGCTGCGCCTATCGAAATCACAGTCCACTCGGTTAGTGTTAGCAGGGGCGCCGGTGAGAGTCGCCTCAAACCTAGTGACTGGGCTCGAAAGCGGTTTTCTGCCCTTGAGGGTGAGTGTTTCTTGGAAAAGTTTTATATTGCCAAAAATATGAGAAAGGTATAATAATAAATTCAAGGAAAGGGATATCCCCCTTCTTCAATACCCCCCCCCCCCTCTCTCTCTCCCGAACATGTTCCACGGCACTTCCGGACACCTAATTTTTTTTTTGTGTGTGTGTGTTGGTCCTACCTCTTTTTATTCACCTTCCGCCGTTTTTCTCTGGCCATTCCCCGTCGCCCCCTTATCTCTAAAACACTACCGACGTCAATACCCACACCGCCTCTCGGTGACCCTGGGAACTTGTTGGCAGTGGAGGAAGATGAGCTCTAAAGCCGCGTACACTGCGCACGGCTCCACGATATCACAAAGCTCAAGCTTCGTCTCGATTCCGAAGCGAATATTTTGACCTCAAATAACTCATTGCCAAAGGTTTCAGACGTCACTTTGTCGTCACGAATAACTTACAGAGACGACGATCTTGAAACGAGAAAGTTCAAAGTATTCATAGCTCGCCCAGGGACAATCTAGATAGTATTGACTCTAACGCGGCGAGGGGTGTAGGGGCACGCGGGCGCGACGTCATCAGTCCAACCGTTCACTCGGCTGGTCACACGGTGTTGCTCGCGCGGGTTCCGATGAAGCAAGCACGCTACGACGTTCTGTTTCACAGTCTCGCTGGAATTTGAACATGCGAGTGTTGGGATGATTAACATCTCGTCCTGCGTGACGCTATCGTCGCGAAAGTCCAAGCAGTACGCTCCGCGAACTTTGGCCCAAACTTTGTGTTTGACGAGTTTAGCGACCCTGAACGCGGCAACGAAGTTTAGAGACGTAGGCCCACTTTTGTTTGCTGGGGCTACTTTTGTCTCTATAGTTCATGGACGACATCCGCTGTGGTATATAAGTCCCAATTAAGCTATTAGCTGATGGCTCTGTATTGCATAACAAAACTGAAACAGTTCAAGGTCAAATTAATCTAAACGATAATCTGCTCAAATCAAGCATTGGTGTGACGAATAGCAAATGGTGCTAAACCCTCGAAAAGCGGTCTTTATTTCAATACCGAGAAAAAAGAAGAAATTCTTAAGTTACGATTATTTTGTAGGTGATACCTAACTTTATTTTGTAGGTAATACCTAACTAGCCTGTGTGGACAAAAATAAGTATTTAGGATTGACGTTCACGAGTGATTTGCGATGGAATGTACACGTGGAAAATGTATCCATGAAATCAAACCAGGCACTCTGGTATCTTAGAAGAAGCCTTCCGAGTGCTTCGCCAGAAATAAAAGCCTGACTAACAAAACTTTGGTGGGACCTGTTCTCGAATATGCAAAAAAAGGGTAAGGGATCGAAATACAGTAGAAAATTTGTCAAAACTCGACAAAGTCCAACGGCTTGCATCCAGGGTCATTTTTCACAAATATCATCCTTCCCATTCTCCCACTAAAATTTTTAGACTTGCCCAACTCCCTGTTCTTGAGCTAAGAACGAAGTGTGTTCGCCAAAAATTCATTTTCCTGATCCTTCATGGTTTAGGTAAAAACGACAAGAAGTATATGAATGTGCGCTTCTCTGAATTTCTGCGACTTCCTCATAGCATGTACAGTGTGCTCAACTGTTAAATTTAACGCGGGAGCGGTGGCCGAAACTCATATAAGAGCTGTCTAGAGATTAAATCAATGATGCGGCAGAGAATTAAGGCGCCTCTTTTTGCGATTTTCTCCACTCCCCGATACAATTATCGCATGACCTCCTCGTTTCTTTCTTTATCACCCACGATTTAAATTTTTCTTATTTGTTTGGTTGTTTTTGCCACTCTGTTTAGTCACACCTACGCATTTGCCATGCGGGGCTACTATATCTCGGTGATCTTGCAGCTTCTCTCATAAAGGTCACCCTCCCACCTTCTTTAAACAACAAAAACCAAAATCAAAGAGCGGCTTTTTTTTATCGCAGAGTTACGCATCAGTGATGTTCCAAAACTAAAAGTGTAAGTCAAAAAAAAAAAAGAAAACCCAGCGGCATGAACTGTTAGAGAGCCGGTAGATGACGCATGCAGTCCCTCCGGCCACCGCTCCCACGTTATATTTAACAGTTGAGTACACTGTACATTAGAAACCAGCCACTAAGAATGATTTTTTTTTTAAATTTAGTTTGTTTCTAAGGGTCACTAGGGAATGACACAAACTTCTCAATGAAACCGTAATTTTAACAACTGTTTGTGATTTCGTGAACAACAAAAAGCACTGCGTTTGACAATATGTCACGAATTTATGCTTTTGATGTATTTGTATGTACTGATGTGTTCTTATTGTGTGCATAAATGTTTTTCTTTTTATAGCACATTACCACCCCTCTAATAGCCCAGCAATGGCTAACGGAATCAATAAATAAAAGCACATATACCCAGACTGAACAGAAAAGTCTAGCGCAAATGGTTTGTTTGATACGTGACCAGTTTTCATGACGAACACCTGAGCGCTTTCGTTTCAAAGTACGCGGAAATATTTTATTGTCTTTATTCAAAGAGCTTCACACCGAATGAAATAATTATTAGATGCTACGCTCGTGACATTTAAATCAGTTCGATGGCAAAGTGACACTAGTGGGCTTCATGAACGCAATGTGGATGAGAGAAAAAAAAAACCCTATCGGTTCAGTCTGAAATACTAACCCAGCGAAGAGAACTTCTGAAACCACACAGATCACACGTTACTTTGCGTCCCGACGGCATCGAACGGCTGGCTCGACAAACCTGACGCTACGCCAGAGGCAGGGGCGGATTCAGGAATTTCCTGAGGGGGGGGGGGGGGGAGGGGGGGTCAGGTGTTGGTCAGCGTACCATATGTTTAGGAACCCCCTCCCCCACTCCTTCGTTTTACGCCCCAAATTTTACACATGCAGAAATCAAGAGGGGGGTCAGGACATCCGGACCCCCCCTCTAAATCCGCCCCTGGCCCAGAGGTCTCTCCAGTACAAAGGGCATCGTCTCGGGATTATTTCCACACGCCTCGTGTTAACTCCTTCATAGGCAGTTCAATAACATTCCGTCAAGCAGATTTCCTACCTTGAACTCCAACCGCCACATCTCCCTCGGCGTCGTAGTGAAGCTTTTTGGCACCTTCAGCGTTGTTCATGAAGACCTCCCGGTACCTAGTTCAGATCAGTGTTGCCAACTAAAAAACCAAAACCCTGCTAAAGAAATCCACAAAAATCGCTAAAAACCGCTAAATATAAGGCACAAGGAAAGAATGACTTTTTAGCTCTGTTTACTACTATAATTAGTCTAACGCAGCACATTTCATAAAGTAACGCTTCATACGTATGTCTGACTCATGTTTGATTCAGAGTGCTTCCATGTACAGTGCTCGTCAAACTTATACGAAACACTTGTGGAATATTGAATGCAGGAAAAAGATAAAATATGAGAGAACTGCGCATATTTATGTGCGCTACGCTAGGGACATAGTGGAACACATAGAGAAATAGCTTAGGGCTAGCGCCAGCAATGCACACACACATAAAAAATAAATAAAATAAAACAAGCCAAGAGTAGGCTCAGCATGTGTTCCAGATAAGTTTGCTGAGCACTGTACATAACGATGTACACTGCATGACCTAATTACTGTTTCCAGGTGTGTTGCCTAGCCATACCGACGTCCATCTTCACAGCTTAAATTTGTTGTGCAATATTTGGTGGCAATTTAAAGCTTTCTGTTACCCAATTTACACGCTTTTCAAAACGTTCTATTCCCTAGTGGAGGCGTCGACTCTTGTGACGTCGCTTGGAACTTCCCAAAAGCTTAGTTTAGAAGCCTATAGCCACTATTTTTTCTGAATTTTTGTGCATAGCTTACTTCGACCATGTCATCTCTCAGACTTAGAAAATGAATTCATACAGTAACACGCACGTCAATTCAAAGCACATCTAAACGTTTGCCAGGTTATGTCACAATGGCGTCGCAAGCGTTATTGGGTGCGTTAAGTAGGGACTCGGGGTCATGACTCGAGTTACTCCTTCCACTAAACGGGCCGTGCGCAATTACGGTGCTTAAGACTCGGGTCCAACTCCAGAGCTACGTCCTCGCAGTCGGTGTTCGTGGAGTCCAAAAGTTCTTTTTCCGGAAGGGTTATGCAGTTCCGGCTGGTCCCGCCGAGAGCAGACACCGATCGCGGGAGCCTCGCGAATATTTTGGTAGCCATTTTGCTACTGTAGGCTTGGCCGGCAAAGGTATCTGATCAACCGACGAACTTCACGATGAATGTATCATCTTAGAAGCAACGGAATGTAATTTATATTGTGCGACATTGTGATGAGGTGGGAATGTGGTGGTAGTATTGTGTGATGCGTAAAATTAATCGTCTGCGTCCTTATGCCAATCTTTTCGTTAAAGTTGCTACGCGTAGGCACGTATAGCTTTGTAAACGCTGTTTGTTAATTCCCTTGTTGGTATCCCCCAGATGTTTCTTGTGTTCTTTCAATCTCCTTCGTGTGATGTGAGTTTATGGGAAGCTCAACCTTCAGAACTCAGTGGTTCTTGTTTGCAACGTACATTATGTTCGTTCTTTGTCGCCGTGGCAGTTTTACTGAATGTTCCCTAGACGCTCAGGTCAATAAAGCAGCGCAACTTCTGCATTCCGATACGGTGCGCACTAAATGCACCAAACTTAACAATCCGACTTTGTTTACTTTTTTACTTTTTCCGAAATGACGACTAGCAAAAGAAAGCTCACAACGTTACCTTTATTGGAAGGAAACCGAGTCAACTGAATTCCGGCGTGCTTATGAGAAGTCACATTCGCTTCAGCCCCCATTTCATGCGTTATAAAGAGCAAACAACGACACATGCTTACGCTTGAGCAGCTGCAGCGTCAGATAAGCGTCTTCTGTGTTCTGCTTTGTCCGCCTGCCGGCCATCTTGCAATGTTCTCCAGCAAAAGCAAAACGAAAGAAAACAACCGGAAATTCACATAGGGGCGCGAACTGCATCAGAAAGTGCTCTAAAATCTCGTTTAGTGGAGTCTTCGGCGGAGTGACTTAAGTCGAAGTCATGGAGTCTCCACCACTTAACGCACCCATTCTTAAAACCCATCTATACTGAAAGTAATGGCGATACCCAGGGAATAATTCTCACAGACTGGCAAGAGGCCTGTAGATATTTTATTCAGGGCTCAGCGTGCACACTCACCCTTCAAATGCCAACTCCCTCCTTCAACATATCTACCATAACCTTCGCCAAATATTTAAGCGTATTGCGACTCAACAGAAGAATATACTGTCCTCCGGAAGAAAACTTAACTAAAGAGGAATAATACATTCTTAGGAGATTACAGACAGACACATTGTCCACGTTGGCTAAACTACACTCCTGGATGCCCACACCATATTCACCCTACTGCCCGCATTGCCGGGAGAGGGCGTACGCATACCACACAGTATGGGAATGCCAATACACACCAACTATAGACCTAATCACACATACGTCAAGGGAGCAGTGGCAGGTCATCCTGCCCGGCGATTACCGATGCGAGCATTGGCTGGTAGAAAGGGCCACCGCAGCGTTGGAGGCCAGTGGAATCATGGAATTGGGATTAATACTTTCTTTCTTCCCCGAATATCTTTCTGAAATAAGGATATTTTCAATTAATCAATCCATCCCTCGAGAATCTCTTGCCCTTTCCTCATCTAAGAGTGTCTCTCCCTCTCTTATTTCAACGACAGCGCCTCCTAGGCTGCCCTTCCGCCGAATGTCGCAACAGGTGAATGCTGGAATACCCTTGCTAGATGGGTATTTTCTGCGCGATTTCGACACACAGCTTTCGTGTTTTCGCTAGGATATGAGTTGCGGGTGTCCCTGACGTCTTGGCTACTCGGTATGCCTTTTCATTGCTTCACGTCTGGAGCTGGCACGGGAGTTTTGTCGAGGATTCGGCTGTGTGTATGCTCATATCACTCGGTTCGAGATGAAATGCAATCTTCCGCTTTATAAACATTCATACGATAAAACTGAAGTGTGGGACAGATCGCCCTAATCTTATTTCCTCTTGAGCAGACAGGAGAGTGAAGGCGATACGCGCGGACACGTTTGTGTTATGGAACGCGATGCCGTGATCTTACTCTGCGATGGAAGCGATGCACGCCGTAGTTTTAGTGTCGCCGACTCGCTCGTTCCTAAAACAGTCGACAGCGAATATCATCACTTCTTGTGCCTTTTTGTTTTTTTCCTTTAGACGTCAAAGTGACAACGAGATGAAAAAGCTCTGGTGGTGCTTGTCTGCGTAGACGCCGAGCCGCAGCATGCCGAGCCTTTTCATTCATGTCAGTAGGAGAATGTGTGGTTTTCTTCTTTTTCTTTTTTTAAGCAGACAGATGGGATGGCATCTCAGAACCCCCTACTCTTTTTTTCTTCTTTTTCTTTGAGCCTTTTCATTCATGTCAGTAGGAGAATGTGTGGTTTTCTTCTTTTTCTTTTTTTAAGCAGACAGATGGGATGGCATCTCAGAACCCCCTACTCTTTTTTTTTCTTCTTTTTCTTTGAGCCTTTTTATTCATGTCAGTAGGAGAATGTGTGGTTTTCTTCTTTTTCTTTTTTTAAGCAGACAGATGGGATGGCATCTCAGAACCCCCTACTCTTTTTTTCTTCTTTTTCTTTTTTCATCAATTTTTTCATCTTTTTTTAAATTTTTTTTTGCCCTACACGAGCACGTGAGCATGTGCTCACGTGCTCGTGAGCACGCGATCTTACGAGCAGAAGCACGAGCACCCGACGCCGGGCCTACGGCGGACGGACATACGGACATGGCTAGCCCCTAAGGAGCTTCAACCCCTAAAACCGTGAAGGAGCGTTTTATAAACAGGCGCAAGTGATTTAGCAGTGCTGCGTTATAGCGGCAGAGTGATGGCATTTCTAAAGGCCCCTACGCACATTCGCGTTTGACAGCGTTTGAGTGCGTTTGACTGCGTTGCGTCGCGAAACGAAAGCGAGTCATTGGCACTTCTGTGCTTCATAAGAAGCGTAGAATCCAAATAGAGGAATAGCTTGGCACGCGACATAAGAAGCAGGGATGTCCTGGTTTCTCGCAGCCGCAACGCAGTCAAACGCACTCAAACGCTCTCAAACGTTAATGTGCGTAGGGGCCTTTAGAGCATAACAAGCGACATACGTTCTACCGAGAAATAAAGCTTCGACGGGCGGCCGGCAACGTAGTGTTCGTACTTACGTACGCCGCCGGAGAATGGGAAATCGGGACACGAAAGGGCATAAATAGCGGCCGGAAGTGGTGAACCCAAACCGGATTGACGCTGGGCCAATCAGTGGTAGTGGGAAGGGAAACTTTAAAGAAAAGGAGGATTTTTCTTTAGTGTGCGACTGTGTCGGAGGATCTATCAATAGCGCTACTTGCACTATAGAGGGGCCTTAGTTATTCTCACTGACACAACTTTTGTTGAGGGTAAGCGAAAAGATCGACCCAATGACTAACTTGCCACAAAGATTTAGCTATTTACGACTAAGAAATGTTAAGTGAAAAACATTTTGGACCGCCAGAAAAGAAAAAAAAAAAATTCGAGCACACTTAAGCACTTTTTATGAGTTGTGAATGTGAAAGCATTCTCAGCGCCGAGAGGAGGAGAAGCGGCCGCAGCTCCGGCAGGGAGTGCGGCGGTGCGCCGCGCAGAACGTCCGGGCTCGCTGGTGACTGCTGCGCCGCTGGTTGAGGCAGCGGCGGGAGTGCGAAGCTCGGCGCGGCGCCGGGAGTGCGTGGCGCTGCATCTGGGTGGCTTTGCTCTTCTTTGTGTTTTATTATTTCTGAGGCGCGTCCGCTTTGACCATGAGCGCCCTTGTCGGCTTCTGAGACGAAGCATCTCCGTTGATGTGCTTTTCTTTGTGTTTTATTTCTGAACGCGCGTGCTTGATGATTTGCATTTAGGTGCCGTTTCGCACAGCCAATGGGAATGGGAGTTTAGATGCCGTTTATCGCGGTTACAGACGCCAGAGGCTTCGATCCATGGGACAGTTAAGGATTTCGCATTAAAAATCGCAAACATGACTTGAGTGCCTCTCAGAAATCCCGCCAACCACAAAACGACAATTTCACCCGTTAGACAAATCAGAAAATCGCTAAGTTTAACGGCAAACTCGCTGAATGCTAACACTGGTTAACATGGTGATTTCACAACACCTTTCGTGTCGGTTTATAATTATATTTATCAACGAAAGTTTTTGTTAGGTACAGTACTGTCAGCCAACGCCTGAACAAGCATTATTGAGGTCAGTCTTTCAAATTCCTAACTCCAGGGAGACGAAATGATCCGCCAGCTCGCTTTCAATTCCGTTAACGCCTACTGTCCAAAACACTTCCTTTGTACTAAAGGACGGCTAGCAAGCTGCATTCCCGAAAAGGAAGCTTTCGGGGAAGGAACATTTGAGGTGCCGTGTGGCACGAACTCCTCCTTTTAAGAGATTGCCCTTTCTACTAAAGGAGCTGAAGCAGTACGTCTGGCACAGGGGCGGATCCAAGGGGGGGGGGGGGGGGGGGCGACGGGGGTGGCCGCCCCCCCCCCCAAACAAGGTCGACCCCCTCTTCCTCCCCCCTTTTCGGAGGGCAATTTGACATGAGTGGACCCCCCGGTGACATGAAAGAATGGGAGAAAAGTCATCAGGCAGAAAGTTTGTTGTCTGTAAGCACAAATTTTGATAATATCCCACCTCAGGAAAATAAATTCTTTTTGTTTTATAAATAAATAAAAAAAGATTTAAAATTTTCAGGTAAAAATGCTTACATGATTTGAAAACCATTAAAAACCCCGTTTCCCTTCAAACGGCAGTTTCTCGCTTGAGGCGACTGAGCAAACCGCCATATTTAGCGGGAAAACGGTGATATTTGCATGACTGCTTAGTGGCGAGGAGATGTTTTGGTGGCGCCCACTTATGGCTCTTATTGCTGACGTCACGACCGACATTACAACGCCTCCTCTATACGGTAATGCCTGTCAGATCATGCGCTTAACAATGGGTACCGGCGGACGCCCCGCTTCTCTGGCTTCCCGCTACGTGGCGCCGCAGCCCGACCACACATCGCTCCAACTTGCCAATCAGGTCATGCGCTTAACAATGGGTACCGGCGGAAACCCCGCTTCTCTCTTTTCCCGCTACGTGGCGCCACAGCCCGACCACACATCGCTCCAACAGTGACTGGGGCGAATGGGAGAGGGTAACAAGAAAGGGCATGATCCGTGGAAAAGCGCTCATGTGACAGGCATTACCCGATAAAGGAGGCGTTGGACATTAATAGTAGCGAGCGACAAGTTGGATGGTGCCTAAAACGTCAGCACCTCCTAGATAAGAAAGCCTAAGTTAGAGTGAACTAGAAAGGATAAGTGTGACCACCGGAGTGCTATTTCTATCCCGCATGTCGAAAAATCATTAGGGGCGTTACGAGCGAAGTGGCTTGGATTTGCATAAACAAGGAGTAAACGAGCGCAACAATATCAGCTCTTGACCGAACACGCAGATAATGTTTAACACAAAATATATTTTATCAGCCGTTTTTATAAAAGAACAAAAAAGCGTTGCGTTCGAACGCCACTCTCGACTGGCACACAGGTCAAGGTCATAGAAACAACAGAGCCCCGGGCTATATTTTTTATACAACCTAGACGTCAGGCGTCACGTCAATACATAACGTCAACGCGACCTGACTTGTCGTCACAACGCCATGAGAGATCACGACGACGCCTTGACGTCAACGTCGTTGTCGACGTTGACAACGCGCTTTACATGTCGTCAAGACTGCGTTCTGACGTCATACCGCGTTGACAACGACGCCAATGTGAACGTTGACGTTGACGACGACGACGACGATATCACGCGAGATGAAGACGACGGCGTCCTTGTCGTCAGCGCGACATCATAAAGACGCTTGGCGTCAGGTCGTCGACTTTGTTGTCGACATTACGTAACTATAGTCCGTTGCAACCTAAGAACGAAGGGCGAGGGTAAGACGGGCCGGGGAGCGTATATACATTTCGCCGAGAGCACAGAGCCACCGAGGAGGAAAAGAGAGAGAGAAAGGAGGAAAGGGGAAGAAAGGCCGCCGTGATTGGCCCATGTAGTCACGTGGTACGCGCCCGGCTGTTCTGGCCGTCACCCCCCGCAAGCCTCGCCCGCGAGCAGACGCCGCCGGCGCCTTTGGGCTGCTGTGGCTGCCACGCCGGCCCCGCCGAAGTCAAAGGTACGCTGCGAGTGTGTAATCCACAAAACTGAAAATTTGGGTCCATATCACATGAGCGAATGACATTTTAGCGAACAGCGACATTTGAGCGAATTGACGTTTTAGCGAATAACGGGGGTGCGCGTTAACCCATCCGCCGCGCTGCGCTTACGCCGCTTCGCGGCGACAGTCTGTGTCGGCTCATTACAAAAATGTGAACCCATTTGGCCCATCCGAAAACGCCGCTTCGCGGCGTCCGACTATTCGCTAAAGTGTCATTCGGTGAAACGTGGGCGTTCGCTAAAATGTCATGCGATCAAGTGAGTGCCTCCCGTGCTCTGCCTAGATTCGCTGGTTGTACATTGGGGGTCACGGGCTGTTGTCTACTGTGGGAGCGTCGATCTCACTTTAAATTTTCAGTTTTGTGGATTACACACTCGCAGCGTACCTTTGACTTCGGCGGGGCCGGCGTGGCAGCCACAGCAGCCCAAAGGCGCCGGCGGCGTCTGCTCGCGGGCGAGGCTTGCGGGGGCTGACGGCCAGAACAGCCGGGCGCGTACCACGTGACTACAAGGGCCAATCACGGCGGCCTCTCTCTCTCTTTCCTCCTCTCTCTCTCTCTCTCTTTTTCCTCCTCGCGGCTCTGTGCTCTCGGCGAAATGGATATACGCGGCCGGGGAGGAGGAAGCAGACGGAACGCTGGAGAAGAGAGGGGGAAACCTCCTTCTCTCTTTATCGTTCCGTCTGCTTCCTCCTCCCCGGCCCGTCTTACCCTCGCCCTTCGTTCTTAGGTTGCAACGAACTATAGACCAACTCAACTCTCTGACGTCACGCCGCTGCGGTGGCGCTGCTGTCGGCACTGGGCATGCGCAGGTGATTCGCCTAGGCCAAATCTGGTTTCTGCGCGCGCGCAGTGCCCTCGCCTGGTGGGCAAACGCGGGCTTGTTTGTAAACAATGTGTTGGTTGATAGACGTCCCGACGACGTCCCTACAACTTCACGATGTCGACATCATCGTCGACGACGACGACGTTACACGACGTCAAGACTTCGTCGTGATGGCGCGTCGACGTTGATGCTGGCGAAGGCGACGGCATTACACGACGTCAAAGGCTTAGTCGTGACGTCGTTGTGACGTTGCGTTGACGTCGACGTTACGATGAAGTCACGCGATTTCAGGACGACATTCACTTGACGACGCGTCACGCGACCTAAGGGCGGCGTTAACGTGACGTCATAGCGACGTTTGACGTTGTGTGGGGCGTTGACGTCAACGTCGGCGTCGACGTCAACGTCAGCGTCGACGTCAACGTCGGCGTCGACGTCAACGTCGGCGTCGACGTCAACGTCGGCGTCGACGTCAACGTCGGCGTCGACGACCCCGTCGACAACGTCCTCGACGCGGCGCGACATCACGACCGCGTTACAACGGCTACTTGATGTCGCGTAACGACGTCGTCCTCGACGCGACGTGAAGTCACGACGGCCTTACGACGGCATCTTGGCGTCGCGTAACGTCGTCGTCGACGATGACGTCGTGGCGTCGTAGTGACGTTGTGTTTTGACGTGACCTCTGAAGTGAACACTATAAAAAAAATGATATAGCCCCCAAGGGGTTTTATTGCCCATATGACATTTACCCGCGTATCGATCGAACGCAACGCTTGAGGACAACGGACGAGCGTGGCGGTGGAACCAAATCGCATTTGGTGGAACCAAAAGCATTTGTCATAAAAATTGGCTGATAAAGCACATCTTGTGTTAAAAACATTTATTCAATCCTTTGTTCAGTTCGCTGGATCTAAATTAGACTCAGTTCGTAGAAAGGACTAGTGTACCAGATGTGTGCCCTGAGCAGTGAATGCTTATTTGCCAGAGCAATGCGAGGTTGACAGGTTGGCGATCATTTAATTCCTCGCCTCGAAACTTAAGCCAAGAAGGGGCGAAGTCCTCTCCCACCATCGCCAAGTCAAGCAAGTTGCTACGCCGAAAATCTAGGCGAACCAAAGCACTTCGATCGCAGCGGACCACGCCAACTTTCGACATCCTGAGCTTCAACTGAAAGCATGAGCGGAGCCTGTAGGTCGCCCCACTCAGTCATTTCTAGTTCACCGTGCGTAAGTGCTGAATTCTGCTGCGTCACTAAAGAAGGCCACCGTAGGCCAAAGATCGAGGAAGACCAATGACAGCGACGCTTTTGGTCGCCAATAGGTATTCTCGGACAAGCTCACGGGAACAGCGCGCGTGAAGCGCAGCTGGAAACCGCCTAAAGAAAGCCTTTTCAAGGTGTATCACTGGCCTGCGTGGGTGCAATTGTTTCCATGTGGGACGCTTCTTGATTGGTGCCATTGGATTGTAACGTCGGCTGTGGTAGAAATTAGAGTACAGTACCATAGAGAAGCCGGAACCTTCTAGATGAAGCCAAGTCCAGCGCGAGCTCGTCCACTTCGACACGCGGGCACCGCGTGTTGGTGTGGGCCGAGCGTCGCTTGATAACGGTTGCTTGGACGGGCCGAACCCGAGGCGAGCGTTTGACGACCCGGGAAGTCGGAGATAATGCCACTCGTCAGACGCTGACCAGAAGAGATAGTCGAGGGCGAACTGCCCGGAAATGCTGCGTGCCCGCTTCTTGTCAATTGCTCCGTAAAGTCTGCGGAGCAACAGAATACGAACGAGACGTCAGAATATTAAGACCATTTTACGCCCAAACATGTTCAAACATGTTCTCAACAAGCATGTTTTAGGATTTTCGCGGCTTTTTTTTTTACAATTTTATATCGGCCAATGTGACAGTGCCTGTTTCGCGTCCGTGAGCAATGTGAAAGGGTGTAACGCGCGAGCGGAACGCGACCTAAAAATATTTAATTTTGCTCATTATTGGGGCTGCTCAAACTGCTCAAATCCAAATTCTATTTGTATTATATAATTACTTCCGCGACCGAATGTGACGAAAGGCAAATTTGGTCGCAATCTGCAATTAAGGCATATGCCAGCTAACATTATAACTTTAAAAAAGGTAATTGGTTTTTTTTGGATAATTATGCCCCTGATCATGACGCTATATGCTTGCCTTGACTCCACTAAAGCTTTCGCGAAAGAATGATTTTTTTTTGTTTAGTGTGAGGAGTTTCATTTTTATATTTGTATTGAGTCTAGTCAGACACCCTGCACACCTGCCATCTGGATACCAACTGACACTATCAGTCAAGTGGCTGCTCATTGAACTTAAAATTTAATTCGCTCGTTTATTAGCAACTTTTACGTGGCTTGCACGGACGTCACACGAGTTGCCATTGCAATAACCTTTCTGTTGAGCACGGACCTAATGCACATGCATCCCGCACCACCCAATTCGTTTTTCTCTGAAAAAACCACCAGCACGATAAAAAATAACACCCTATACGCAATAAAAAAAGAAAAAAAAAAGAAAACGATTTTAGGCCGCCACCACGTTGTTGGTGATGATGCAACTGGTGCGACTCTGGCGACTCCCCATTAGCTAGAGTTTTTCTGCCACTCTCTTGAGCTTTTGAAATCTTCTCAGCCTGATTCTCCACCTTTGTTTTGCGGTTTTGTATTCCACGTTTTTTGGTCTCTCATAGAAGTTTCCACTCTATTTTTGTTTTTTTTTGGGGGAGGGGGGCATGTTGCGTACCCTTTTTGTGCTATTTTGCACTGTGAGGAAGTGCCTGCCATTTCAGCGTGCCTGCTCGGCATTCAGAAAAAATGAAGGAAGTGAAGAACGTTGAGCTCTCCTCAACGGCATCCCCGGAGAGTGAGTCTTCACCAAATATAGCTATTCGGGTTGGGGCGAGGAACAGATCAGTCGCCTGGGCTTTTTGCCTTGGTGCTGGTGCTGTGAAAAAAGGGAACTCTCTCCAAAACGCGCCCCAAAACTAGGTCCTCTTGGATTTCGTCCGATGGGCGAGAAGTGACTGCCGTCGAAAATGTCAACTGGATGTGTTGTCTTATTTTAGATATTTCACAAATGAACCCTTTTCGGATAACAGTGCACAGTGTGATACGTACATTATGTTGTTCGAAAGTTGATACTTGCCGAATTTCCTATTTATGTCCTGTCAAATAGATCGGCTATCACGTTTTTTGTGCACAGGGAACATGCCTTTCAGATATCTTCTGTTGTAAATTATTTTTGACAGCTAAGCACTTTATTGATTTACACGGCTGAGCGGGCGGCAACGTCGAACTCAGCGTCAAATAACACAAACATTCTTGTCGCGTCCGTTTTGTCGTCCACGTGTTGAGCAAAAAGAGCTTACAGATATATTTTTTTTTTTAATTTCAATTTTGTGTGCAGTTTTTTGCCCATGGTCTCGAGCAAGTATATACACCATAAAACAAAGAAAGAACAGAAAAAAAATAGAGAATTTAGTCACCAGCAGTGACTGAAAATTGCGCCTGCGCAGGCTTCGCCTATTGAAATCAACAGTCCACTCGGTAATTCGGGCTAGCCTGGACGCTGTGAGAGACAAGCCTCAAACCCAGTTTCTTGCGCTCGGAAAGGATATCTTGTCCCTGGGGCCGAGTGTTTCTTGGAAATGCGCGTAGAGAATTGCAAGCATGGCGCCTCACTGGTGCCCCATGCGTGCAAGCATACGCAGCGTGCCCATGAACGTAGCTTTGACAAGCTTCTAATTGCACGCACTTGCATGCCCGAACAGAGGCATGGCAGCGGCCAGATGCCCTGCTTGCAATCGGCGGCCATAGCTTTCTGCTCTACTGGTGAGTGCGTGCTAATGGCGAGCTTCCACAGTTCTTTTGCAACGTGCATTCCACACCTTCAGTATTGCCGGTCTTGTGAACTCATTGTGAGCATGCGCTCTAAAGAGCGCACTCAAATATTTCGTCTTGTGAATACTCTATTGGCGACGAGCGCGATGGAAAGCGTCGCTGTAGACGGCCTTTCACGATTGGCTGAATGGTGACGATGACGTCAGCAAAGGATTTCTCATCGGACAGAAATAAGAGTAATGCAAGAACTTTAATTTTGACGTTGTTGCCAGTACTGGTTTCAGAGCGGGATGAACACAAGCTTCCACTATGCTTATTACAAACACCACCGAACTTCTTGTTCGCAAGGTACTGACGTCAGGAGAGGGCATTATACGAGGGAGCCACCAAAACATCTCGCCGCTAATAGGGAGTATTCGCAGGCGCGGCAATAGCTGTGTGCTTGATTGCTGAGCGCGTGCCGACGACGGGCTTCCACAGTTATTTTGCGACGCGCATTCCGCACCGTCAAGACTGCCGGCCTTAGCAGCCCATTATTGGGAGCTCGTTCTGACCATGCGCTCTAAACATGGCCTTCAAATATGGCGCGCAGTGAATACCTTCTATAGACCGATCTCTTCAGATAGTTTAGCTATGATGCTCGGAACGCGTCTCTAACTGGTGTGTTTAAAGCGTCCACAAACGTGGACCTTCGATTTCCTCCTGATGACGTCATAGAAGGGGCATGCTGTCGACGGTCGCGATCCTGGTGGTGTCACATCAGTGGTGGTGAATGCGGCAGGCGCCTGTTCTGCTGCAGGTTGCTCTCCAACTTGCCAGTCCACGGAGGTTTTAGAAGCCAGGAGTTGAGACGCTATGACGACAGCGACATTCACGTTAGCTCGTGCTTTTTGCCGGAACGTCTACGACCAACCGCCAGGATCACGACCCCCGACAATGTGGCACTAAGGATTTTGAGAGCTTATTAATTGTTGCCACTTCGGGAAAACTTTCAGTGCATGGGCGATATAGACGCTTTACACACGCGCCAAATTGAGCCGCCATAGCCGCCCTTCTCTTGTCTTACCGAGATGCCGAGCCACTGAAGCGGGCGTTGACGAGTCTCCACAACGGCCTATGCTGGGGGGAAGGACACAGTAACACTTAAAATGGCAATAACCTGTCCTGCTGTGGAAATGATGAAGTCAAGCGAACGGAATAAGAGGGAACAAAAACTGAAGGGCAGTTATGGCGGCGCCCATGCACAGCTGCTGTAAAGCGTCTATAGGACGCAAAACACACCAGTCGGAGACGCTTTCCAGGAACGGTAGTCTGGCTAAACCGTGATGCATCAAGATCAATCCAGTCTTTCTGCACGTTCGACACTCTCGCTACTACCAGATTGCTTCGATACTGTACAGGTTCCGAAACGTTTCCGTATCACTCAATGGCAGAGGATGGCACGCGACCATGCTTGGTGCCAGCGTCGACAAGGGGGGCTAATACCCTTGTTACACCAGAGTGTACTAGAATACGGGGTAGTGTTTGAACCGGCGCGACTCGACAGTGGGAACTTGTGAGGCTGGCGCATGGAGATAACAATCGCGGCGCTGCAGCCGAAGGGCAGCAGAACAGAAAGTCTTTGCAGTCCGTACGTGCCGCCGCACGTGCGCGTGCTCCCGGTGCACGCGCACAACCTCCACCATACTGACCCTACGGCCGATGCGCCGGTAGCGACACCTATCGCGATCTACACCACACGCCTCACGCGAGCCTTTCGGGTCCCAACTTTACCCCGTATTCTAGTACACTGTAGTCACACTAGCGCTCTTAACTGTCATTAAGCCAGCGACAGTTGACTCAATCGCGATCGGCCGGAGCTACACGGCGGCGCCAACTGGCATTGAGCCGCTAACGACAATTAAGTTCAACTGAGCCGGTCTACCTCAGTTATACTCTATTTCACCTTATGATGTACGGCAGGAAAGGCTACAAGCGCGAGCTCCTTGCTCTAGGGCTCATCTTGGAGGAACAAGCCCTCGTGCATTAAGGACAGCTGCCAACGCTATGAGCTCGTGCTTCTAGCCTTTGCTGCGGGACAACGTAAGTTAAAACAAAGAATAAGTGATGGAAGTTCGCCCCAGTAGAGCTAAAGATGGCGGCGTACGTCTTACCGCCGCCCATGGCCAACGCCAGCGAACCACTTACTATTCCAGAAGATTGGGGGAGGTTCACACCCACATCGTTAGGGTAAAACCAAATAAAGCCGACTAAAGCAAAATAAAATCTAAAATCAGCATAAATGTTGTTGGCTTTATTCAGCCAAAACAGTCCAATCCCTAGCACTCTAATTTTGCGCTCGTTCTCGGATTGTTTTTGGCGTTCGTGTGGCGCGTTGACGGACTGTCACCGAAGATTTAGTCTTTCAACTATGCCGAAACGGAGACGATCGCAAGCGAGCACAATGTGCGAACAGCTGCTCTATTTAGATCTGAGCTGGAATGACTTTGAAGCCTTGAAATACCCCTTTTCAAGCTGCAGTTATCGTGCTACGAACGAAATCAACTCGGAGCCTCGGAGTAGCGATACGTTGCTATGTCAACGGTTACCGAGTCTTTTTAGGGTTAAGAACGGCCATAATCAGAAGATGCTTTTTCGAATGGGGCGAGCCCACCACTCATTTTTTGTTACTTGAGCGAGATAAAGCGAAGAGAAAGCCGCCTGCACCATTGACTGGCAATGAACATGGCTAATACTGCAGCGACCATGACGAATTTGCTCCGAAGCGAGCGGAAAGGGCGCCGCCATGCTTGCCGACACAACCCGGCCCCAAGCAAACAGGGGCCCCACGCTATTTCCCCAATTTTGCGTTAGGGGCGAGCGCCAACCCAAAACCCAAGACTCAGTTTGGGTTCGGCACATGCGCAGAGGGAGGCCTCCATTTCTCTGGGGTCCCCAAGCTTTGGGGACCCATATTCTAAATCTCTCAATTATCTTCACGCTTCGTGATTCGCGATTCGGCGTTTTTTCGGGCCACAATCTCGTTGACTGCGGAGCGATGATAAGATACTCAGGCCACGCCCCACATGTCTTAATGAAACACTGCAGAAAAAAAAAAGTTTTTTTAAAGGGCATAAATGGAACACGCATTTTAGGGTCGAAGCTCCTTAGGGTCTAGCCTTGTCCGTCCGTCCGTCCGGCGTCCGTGCTCAAAAAAAAAAAAGAAAAAAAAGAAAAAGAATGTTTGCGCAGTCGACAGGATTCGAACCTGTGCGGGGAGACCCCAATGGATTTCTAGTCCATCGCCTTAACCATTCGGCCACGACTGCGGGACGAGTAGGGGGCTCTGAGATGTGGTAGTAACTCAAGAGCTGGGGATGTCATGGACGAAACGTTGCGTAGGGCGCTGCGGTCAAATGCGTATATAATTGCGTTAAGCTTTGCATGCATGGCTCTGCATTTCACCGACCATAAAGCAGTAATAATGAAGTCGAAACGCAACCCGGAACTCAGCACTACCTATGAGCAATAAAAAAAAAAAAAAAATCAGCACCATCACCACTACCTATGAACAATAAAATCAGTATCATCAGCACCACCAGAGCTTCGCCCCAATCAACATCATTCACCACGTGGAGATGCGGTCATTTTTTTTAAATAAATTTTCCACGAAAATATAGTGATTTTTCACGGAATATTTACGCCATCAGACGCAATTTAGGAGCAGAAGGTGAAGGTCGATGCCCGCTAAGCCGCGCCCCGTGCAACAAGTTGCTTACATCTCTCATTGGCTGGAGAGATGATTGACGTGTGAAAGGTTGGTTGTAAATTTGTATCTCCGTGCCGTAGTAGTATCTTAATCGACTATTTTCTTACGTTCGAGAAGCATAGAATCGAGTTCAAAAATATTCCAGAAATTCGGGAATCATGATGATAAAAAAAAAAAAAAACTGTTCTGTAAAGTCGGCGCAGTTTTTTTGATCAAATAATCAAGATAGAAACAATATTGTTTTCAAATATAATCTGATATTGCTTCTCCCGCTTTGGTCTGAAACGTTAACAGACATGGCCGCCGGCGTCTGCGGAGTGCTGAACGAGCGAAGCTCGTCGAGCTCGTCAATTGTTATGAGTGCGAGTGGTTTTGAGTTTTTAGAGCTTTTTAGAGGAAGATTTTGAGTTTTCAGGGTTTTAGAGGAAGATCGCTCCAACCGACGTTGTTTGCAATAAACAACTACCGCAAGTATATACGCGCCTTCGGAAGCGCTGTGCGGATGCTTATTTTCGTAGTGGGACTGGCTTAAAAGCCTAGCGTCCTAGATCGACTGTTTCTATCGATCTGGCTCGAGTTCCTCGCGCTTGTTGATGCAAAATAATAGTGTTGGTTCCCGTAATAGCGGCCCCGGTGCTGTGCAAATTGTGCAACCGTAGTGATTGCGACCGTGATTGCAATACCGAGAAGAAATCTACACGGGTAAGAGTTTGCGAGCCATTTGGTTGGAGGCAATCGGGCGTTCGGTTCGCATCAAGTTTGTCTAGGAATGTTCCGCTCATTGCGCCTCGAAAGGCAAGCTTTTAAGTTTTGCGTGCTCCTTGCCTACCAAAGCAAATATTTTTACGTCGCGTTTTAATTATGCGTCATGACGCTCACTCCCGTTGCTCGCGGATGCCGCTTGAAAAAATAATAAGAAGAGTAAAGCTGGAAAAACAACATATTTATTTTGCTATTTTTTTCTTTAGTCCTCTCGGCCGCTTTTACCTCACATCGATAGACGCTGACCAACTCTTGTATTGGATCGTGGCTCGTGCATCATGGAACGCTAGAACGACGGTTTCATGGTCGCGTCTTCTGAGCCTGACAGAAGTTTTCAGACGAGGGCGGAATAGCACACGAACGTGAGGGAAAAAATGGACGCCGACGCGCAGCTTTTGTTTCCGCGTCCCGCGGACACTGCAGACAACGTTAGGCGGTGCTGAAACAGAGACGATGCCAGTGGTTGCCGCACGTCTGCTGGCACGACTAGCCAGGGGCGTCAGACCCCAGACTGGACACACCGGATGTCGGGAAAGGGAGACGCTAAACTTCTTAGCGTATTCAGCCGAGCAGCCAAGTCAATCCAGTAGTAATGGACGGGGTCACTGGTCTGTGAGCGGGGCTGTGAGCGAGCCGTGACCTCCACCTAAATTGGCGTCTAGCACGTAATAATGCGCAAATTTTTATATATTTTTTTCGTTGAAAACCTAATTAAAAAAATACGTGTCCCATCTGTGCCCTTAAAAAAAGTGAAAGCCGTATACAACTCCCTGTAACGCCGAATTAGAGCACAGCTCTTGAGGAGGAGGAGGGAAGGGTACTGGGGGGGTGGGTCACGTGACCTCGGGAGGGAGGGGGGGTCACGTGACCTCGGGGGGTCACGTGACCTTGGGGGGCCACGTGACCTGGAGAGTCACGTGACCTCGGGGGGGGGGGGGAGTCACGTGACCTGGGGGTCACGTGACAATGCCGATGTCGATGACGTCATCAGTGACGATGACGATGCGGATGCCGATGACGTCATCAATGACGTCACTGATGACGGCATCAATGATGTCGACATCAGTGACGACATCACTGATGACGACATCCGCATCGTCATCGTCATCATCACTGATGACGTCATCAGTGACGTCACGCGTCCCATAATGCACCGCGCGGTTACGCCGACGCCGACGGCGACGCCGACGCCGACGCCGCTCAAGCCGGAAACGGGCGCCTAAGAGCTGGGCTCTAAAATGAAAGCCATTTACCATAATGAAAGCCCTGTAACGCCGAATTAGAGCGCAGCTCTTCAGGAGGAGGAGGGGAAGGTACGTAGAGGGGGCAATGCCCCTCCTGCTCTCCTGCCCTTCCGCATTTAGGGGAAAGCTTTCCGCTAGATTTAGTGGGGAAAATTTTCCGCTAATTTAGCGGGGAAAATTTTCCGCTAGATTTAGTGGGGAAAATTATCCGCTAGATTTAGCGGGGAAAATTTTCCGCTAGATTTAGCGGGGAAACTTTTCCGCTAGATTTAGTCGGAAAAATTTTCCGCTAGATGTAGCCGGGAAAATTTCCCGCTAAATTTGGCGGGGAATTTTTTCCGCTAAATTGCAAAATTTTCTGCTAAATTTAGCGGTGAAAATTTTCCGCTAGATTTAGCGGGTAAACTTTTCCGCTAGATTTAGCGGGCAAAATTTTCCACTAAATTTAGCGTGAAAAATTTTCCGCTAGATTTAGCGGGGAACTTTTCTGCTAAATTTAGCGGGAAAAAGTTTCCGCTAGATTTAGCGGGGAAATTTTCCGCTAAATTTAACGGGGAAAATTTTCCGCTAGATTTAGCGGGGAAATTTTTCCCGCTAAATTTAGCGGGGAATTTTTTCGCTAAATTTAGCGGGGAAATTTACCCATGATGCACCGCGCAGTTACGCCGACGCCGACGCCGCTCAAGCCGGAAACGGGCGCCTAAGAGCTGCGCTCTAAAAACGTTTATTTTACTTACAGTGACCCACTAAGCTGTCAGTGACTTTATTTATAAATAGATATCATTATACAAGCTCTTCATGTATGCTGCCAATACAAATAATTTTTCAATATTAAATTTTAGAGAGTTACCCTTTGATCCTGTGGAGTTTCAAGTTTATTTCGAAGGATTAGACCAAGTATACTACAATAATACATTTTGCTTGCTTTAACAATTCTGAATTCATTAGAAAGGGGTTTGGTTGGCAAGCCAAGTAGTTTTGGTGTATTCTTTTAGATATACAAAGCGCATTCTTTTTTAAATATTACCAGGCATGTACACGTTACAACAAAAAGTAAATAAATACCGCTACTCATTACTCGCTCAAAAAGTAACGAAATACGTTACTCTTTACCGGATTCTCAAAAAGTAACGCAGTTACTTTACCTCAAGAGTAGCGAGTTACTTTTCTCGTTACTTTGACGACCGAATACACAAGCTGTTTTTGTTTTATGGTTTATTGTTTTCTTTTCAATACATCTCCGGCGACACTGAAGCGTCGCTCGATTGACGCGCTCGAAAAAACGGCAGTGTTGTGCTTCTGGAAAAGCTGTGCGAATCTGGGATTCCCCTCTCTCTTTTGTTCTTTTTGCTTCTCAAGTTCGAAGTTGACAATGTGTTCTGCGCCTTCACGCGTTGGCAACATCCGGGTTTACATTCTGTCTCTCGACTCTGGAAGGCTCAAACAACGAACCTTATTGTGTTCTCTCGGTGAAGGACATTCCCAGCTGTAGGGTTCGACTTCGACTGACGTCTTCAGCGATAAACTTTGCTATACTGTCATACTGTTTTGAGGTTTTTCGGGTTGGCCATCTGCCTTTGTTGCAATAGCCGCGTACTCAGGTTAGAATTAAAACGAGGCTGTTTAAACGTTGTTGTACACGTTACTCCTCAAAAATAACGAAATAGCGTTACTCGTTACTTGGCCTTAAAGGGCGACGTACAGCCTCGATTTTCTGCAGGGAAGATAATCCTCTTAGCGCTCCCCTCTCCTAAGCTGCCAGGGAAGCCAAGTTGGGGCAAGGTATAAAGTGGAGAGGATAGAGGAAAGGAGGAGGCGGACAAAAGTGGAAAGCGCGAAGTGTACGTCGGCCTTTAAAAGTAACCAAATACGTTTCTAGTACCTTTTCTAAAAAAAGTAACTAAATACGTTACCCGTTACCAAAAAAAGTAACTAGGTAGAAGTAACTGGTTACTAGTGGCGCGTTACATACGTGTGAATATTACTAACAACTAGCAGTCTTTTGTGGCGATGCTACACACTAGTGTTCTGTAGCACAGTTTAGAGTAACATGAGTAATACAGTGATATTCTATTCTATTAAAAATTCCTGCGCGTTTACTTGCCCGAAAAACACTCGAAGACCCAATATCTACGATCTAAAAAATCAGCTCAGCAAATGATGAGGCGGAACATCCGTTTAGACCTAAAAATAAAGTCTGAGCTGTGTCATTAAAACTCAAAGCGTCATGCTTGCATTGCGTAATGCCAGGGCGGAAACTTCATTTTGAGGCCTAAACAGATGTTCCGCCTCATCATTCGCTGCGCTGATTTCGTAGATCGCAGTGATTGGCTCTTTGAGTGGTTTGCGGGTAAGTAGACGCGCGAGCATTTCTTAGAGTGTAGCTATTTAAGAATTCCACGACCTTACTTGCAATCGCAACCAGCTAGCTAGAAGAGATCCTAGCCTAGCTGTTGTTCTAATATAATGACCAACTTTGTTCCTGAGAAAACTATACGCATACGAAGTTTGTACATGAACCTGCATTATTACGTGTTTCAAAATTCAAGCGAATCATCATTGATGTTTTTCCTTAAATCTTGGAAGCAGATCGTTTTTAGTTTGCTGCTGTGCCTGAGATAAAAGTGAAAATAATCTTTTTTTAGATGACTTATCTCGTTATACTTTTCAAACAAGGACCAAGATGTGCTTCTACAGTGGGCTTACACGATAAGTTCTAAGAACAGGGGCCACACGGCATGTTAACGATATTGTTTATTCAGAAGTAAATAGTATAGTGTACTTAAAATATTATTTCTGGTTCCCCACAGAGATAATTTTATTTTACTACATAATAATTTACATTGCATATAATGTTTAATTGCATCAGTCTAGCATAATGTTTATGATTTCAAAGAGAATTCTGAATTAAAAGTTCTATAATGCTTCATGCTTTGTACAGCTGAGATTTTCTCATTGTAGCATCGCATGGAACAGTGTCAAAAACATTTTTAAATATAGAAGAAAGCCGAATGTATGCCTATAATAATTTAATGTTTGCTTATAAGTTTCTTTTTTTTTGGCACCATGCTGAGAGTGTTGAGTGTACTTACATTGCTCTAAATTATTTTACGTTCTCTTTAATATGTATATTTAGAAAATCATAAAACCTACTACAAAGTGTTTCTTTAAAAGTTTTTGAATATATTGAAAGGACATGTATTTGACCCAAATTCTGGAGCAATATGACCACCGCTAAAATAAATTGTTTCATACTGAATTATTGTAAGTAGCTCTACCCAGCGTTGCAGCCGCATCTAGTCGTTCGTGAAATTCATTCTGTTGTAAGTGACGCTTCTACTTCCTCGACCGACGATGGCGACTACCACAGCATCGACCCTGCCACCCTTTTCAATACAAACCGGAGCCTCTATCAGCAGGGTACCTGTAACAACTCTTCTTTTTAGGACCCCGTTTCTTTCCGGCCTCCCTCCGGTAGTCACACTGTCGACCACCACGGCTTCGCTCGCCACGGTTCACGCACCGTTGCTCCTTATATGCTTACCATATTGACTCCGGGGCCCTTGAGTCTTCTCGACCTTCGTCGATGAAGATATTGAAGGGTGGGCCGACTTCTACATCCGGTTGAGCCTCCACAATCGGTGGGATTATCCGACCAAGTTAGCGAACGTAATTGTTTATTTAAGTGAGGCCGCGAAGACTTGGTTTTTAAGTCACGAAGCAGAAATGGTGTCATGGCAGACATTTTTCTCGCGAATTCACGAAATATAGGGCAGACCGAAAGACCGCAAGGCCGTTGTGCGCAGGAAACTTGCCACACAATGTCAGCTTTCCTCAGAGGTCTGCACATCATACATAGAGGACGTCCTAACTCTACGTAAGAAAATATATGCAAATCTGCCAGAAGCCGAACGAGTGTGGCATGTACTAAAAGACATCGCCGAAGAAGCAGCGAAACATTTCGTCCTGTATCCCCCCGTTGACGTTACAGGGATAGTAGGTATTCGCCAATCTCTCGAAGTTGCGCGACGACAACGAATTCCTCTCCCCTCCCCCTTCACCAGTGCCAACGACATACCGCCCTTGCTGTCTGGACAACCTTGGTAGGAAATGATTCGCGAAATCCCGCAAGAAAAACGTACCCACCTTCTTGGGGAAACAACGACGGCAGATCTGGCGCCAAACTTTGAACAGACCCGCAGTTTCATCCGAGTCGAGATCACAACACCTAACCCAAACACACCATCCGTACCACCGGTGTTGCAACCACTGCCAGAAGCAACGTATGCTGATATTAGGGAGTTTTAGAATAACGTACGCATTTTTAGTGCACGCTAGCGCTAAATTTATCGCTTGTATACTTGCGCACGAGGCACAAGAGAGTTTTAGAATAGCGTTTCTCCGTCGCGACGCAAAAGCCCATCGAAGCATCTCGCGCTTGCGACGCCACCAAGATACAGTAACAATTTTTATTTCCCACACGAAATGCTGTAACTTTAGAAAAAAAAAACAAGTTTTTTGGTCCAGGGTAGCATTTTAGATTTGTTTAAACATGAGAATGCGACGCGAGCGGTTGACTGGTCGTGTCCGCTTGCGTCGCCTCGGCAAGAGAGGTCTCGTGTACTGACCTTCGCACATCGTACCTTCGCCAAAAAATGCTCGCGTGTCGCAAGCATCAAGTTGCCGGTGATCGTTGCCAAACCGAGTACAATGTCGTCCCGTATTGAAAATTGCAGTCGCGAGGATGCCGCCGACGTCGCACTCACGACGCCACCAAAGCAGCCGCCGACATAATCCTGGAAGCCGGCTTTTTTTTAACTCTGCTCGTCTTGGCTTTAGCCTACTTCTCATCACGAATCCTCCTTGGAGAAGCGCAAAGACTCTTTGCGTACGCACGCTATTTCCGAGAAATAGCGCACGCTAAAATTGCGCACGCAAAGCGCTAAGCCTGATTTGCGTTCGGAGCATGCGCAGTGGCGACGACGCTATTCTTTGCGTACGCATAGCTTTAGCGTGCGCTATTGCTAAAACTCCCTATTATTCGTCAAGCTCCGACGGTGGCGTCTTTCCAACCGATTCCACCTCACAAACTCGCCGCGTTTACCTTTGAAAGACCTTCATGGCAGTGCACTAAACCATCCTGGAGAACACAGAATTACAGGCCAATATGTTACTACCGTGGCATTGCTGGCCATGTCTCCCGCTTCTGCCGACGTAGTCGTGCCAATGAGCACACCGGTTGGCAGCCAAAAACGCGCCACGACGCATTTTTGATCTCGCCACATTGAAGTAAACGCTTTGAAAATGGGCAGCTCCATTATACAAGTGTCATTTTATAGTAACCCTTTGAAATCTAGACTGAGTAATTTGACGGCATCTGAACGATTTGTTTGATTTGTTTTTGTATTGATACGAAGAAATAAAATATACTTTCTCACCAGGACATGACCTGATAGAACGAGGGAGCTCTAGGTATATGGGTCATAATAGAACTGCCATTATTCAACGCCTTTTCAGGACGTCTAGCTGCCGATGTAGCGTTCGAATATTTTGGAGCGCCCCCCGCGTAGCCGTCGCCTGCTCCTTTCGCTTCTCGAGTAGCGCGAAGTTATGATTGTCACTTCGCCCGCGAATGCGTCAAACATACTGTGAGTGAGTTGAACATAACTTTAGATATGCGGTGCCGGTATGCCAGCCACGCGCTTATGGGAGGTTTACTCGCTTCTATGAACATTCACCGCGTAGCAATGAAGGATGGAGAGATAAAATGAACCATACTAATATTACAAATAAAGAAGCCGCCAGGCGCCGCAAGCTGATTGGCTAACATGATTACCTTCAGGCCCAAAATGGAGACCACCATTGGAACTTCTGACGTTTTGCATTTACGTATTTTTGTGCCATTTGGCTATTGTGGCAGTTAAAGCTGCCTTATGCCCAAGTCCCGCGAGAGTGACAAACAGAAACAAACGACAGCGGCAAGCCTCAAACCAGAGTCTTTCGCGATTTGACATGCTTTGTAGAGTAAAAGAGGCTATGCTTAAACACAAGCAGCATGCACGTGAGGCTACTTTGGCAGGCTTGCAATCACTCGTGTTTACTTCACGAGCACCGAACGAAGAAACGCCAGCCAAAGGTATCATCGCGAGCATGCTGCCTGTGTTTGAAGCTTGTCGCTGTTGTTTGTTTCTTTGTCGCTCTAGTGGGACTCGGGCATCACAGGGTGGCTCTAGCCACAACAGATGACGTACACTGTTTCCTGTCGGTTGCGTCGCACCTGCTTTTCTCATCGGCGTAGCAGGAACATATAACAACGCCAGAGGCAATGCACAAGTGGAAGAAACAAACAGACTGAGCACCCTTCGTTTCTTATACTTTTTTGTTGCGTCTAAATACTATTTTAATTTCAGGTTATTCAATTAACTCCAACTAGTCCAAGTATTCTACCCTTTCACTGGGCGCATTCGCCAAAAACACACTAAAATATTCTTCAGTGATGAAAACTATTTTAATGGGGGTACAGGCAACACCAAAACTATTTACAAACTTGATTCTCATAGATTTGATTGACCAACCTTTTTAAAAACGTTATTGTCTATTTGAGTGAGATTAAATGCGAGATTTTAGTCTCAACGAGACCAGCAAAAAGATGTAATTATCGCGATACTTCATTATTAACGTCGAGAACATTCGCAGTTGAGAGGACGAAGTTGGTTCTAACATCTCAGGATGGTAATTCCAAGTCCATACTCTGAGAAAGAACAGCGTGCCGGATTTGGCAAAATAAGATATGTTTGTTCTCTTTCTGAGGAGACCTGGGAGCTATACTCCACCTCACAATTGTCTTCAGTAAAGACAAAGGCATAGGTGCGTTAGCTGAGCTCAGCAAAATGCTTTGTAAAAAAGCTCGTGCATAGGAGGCAGTTTCCGAAGCAACACTCTCATGCCCGTCACTCGGTCTGGTCTAAAGATGTTTGTTAGATGGTGTATTCGAGGTGATATGTTTGGGTATCGACGCCTGATGTAATATTTTCACAACCCGGAGTGAGGATACTTCAACTTTTTCTGCCGGTGCAAGCGCAGGAAATGCCAAGCTTCTGTGCACCATGAAAATTGAAACAAAGCCGCGAGGGTAGCACGGGCACTACCCAGACTGAGAAAAACACAAGCGCCCCTAGCGAGATTCTTATTGCGGTAGGCTGGGCATCAATTAAACAGTTTAACTCGTTGAATCGGCACCGTTTATTTGAATAATTAATTGAACATTTAGTGAGGTCAATTTTAAAGCATAAAAGTGCCCAAAGAGCAAAAACACATTTTGTCCTTTTCTGCCTTTATCCTCTTCATAAACGACGCCATCTTCATTTTGTTTTTGCTGGGAATAAACAATTACAGTTGAGCACATTCGAAAGATACTCTCGTAATTCTATTCCACTGGCAAAGACCTAGGCCAAGGAACGTTTTGGTATCCTCCTCCACGAGGGAATGTCTTGCTTCTTCACAATCAGCCTTTCTGCATTAGGCAAGAACTGGAGAGATAACCAGGAGAGACATAATTTTTTTCACGACCGACACTACTTCAGAACTGAGGATTCCCTGGGATGGCTACTGCAGTTTGCCGTTCGTCACGTCGGCTGTAGAGGTATAGAGGGGCACACCCAGGCCTATTTATTGGCAGTCGACACCGTGGCTCCTCGCTATTGAGCGGCATCACGCGCGGCTGGCCCATTGTTAAAGTCGGCCTCTTTGAGAGGATCCAGAACGTCGGTAGTATCGACCGCAACGAGGAACTATAAAAAAAAAAAATTCCAACTGTCGCCCTGTGCGCTTCCGAGTGGTTGTCGCCGACGCCAAAAGAGCAAGGAAAAAAAGTCCTAACCCCATCAGTTATGCCACTGACTAGGTGCGCAGGACTTCCTCACTGTTCAAACATCTCCGTCTGCCAGAAACCAGGGCCGGCTTGCTAAAACAGCGTTTATGTTGAGACTGGATGAAACAAAGCACTCGAAAGGCTGGGGCGCATGAACGTCTTGAGACATGGTTTGAGTCCCCGCTTAGCTCGTGCGCTGGCTTTGGCAGAGCTGTCTTTCACCCAGTCTCAGCTGAGACGCTGTCTCTAACAAACCGGCCCTACTGTTCTTCGTGAGCGCTCTCTCTGCGCTGGACAACGCGCTCGTGTTTGTCGCGGATACCAAGGAAACTTGATGGGATTTTCGTAAATTTGACACGGCCTTCGTCCTTCCTGAACCATGATTAATGGTGTTGTTATTTGTGAGCTTACTGCCTACGAACAAAATTGTGCTAACTAACAAACGTTAATGGGAAGTTTTTATTCTATTCTTCGTTTACCTGGTTTCAAGTTAAGCCGACTAACCAGTCTAAGATATAATCGCAATTACAACATTAATTGAGTAATCGGAAGTTTAATCGATGAATCACCCAGTCCTACTGGGAACGCGATGTGGGCTATCCATTCCACCACTCCACCTTGTCTTTTTGGCGTTTCCTATACCTCTTATTAATGCACAGAAACGAAATGTACCAAGCAGCTGTTCTGTAAGCACACCTGATTGGAACGCGGTACGACGCTTGCTGGACGTAGTAGGTGCTCGTCGTACTCCAGAATTTCTCTCACTCTTTGTCTCGTCACGTGTAAATGCACTATTTTTATTTATGAGCTTTAGAAACACGGTTACATCATCTGTGAGAATCAAGAGCTACGTTTTAATATATCATGGGCACTTTCATCATAGTACGTGGCGTCCAAAGCGGAAATCAACTCTAACGTTTCCTTGTCAGCGAATTTATTTGAGGATGGTTTCTGAACTTAAGATGAAAGCTTTGCCAATATGAGCATCGGTAAGACAGTTAAGTGTAGTGAAACTCCGTTTATTTGATGAAACTCAGTTTATGAACTTACAGGTACAGGCTGAAGAAGTTATCTTGACACCTCTTCATTTCTAAGAAAAATAATCTATCGTATATAAACTAACTTTAGACAAATGTCTGCGCATGTTTAGAAATATATAAATTTTTCAACACGTGCACTTCTGTGTAGTTTGTCGTACACAGTCTGAACTGTGGTGCTCAAAAGATTAGTTTACAGACACTCCGAATATTTAACTAATACTGTTACTTATCAATCGCTCCAAGGACTAAAAAATGAGCTTCTGATAGTACTTTGCGATGCCTCTATATTAATTAGAGAGTTAAAATTGTACACGAAGGGAACAGATGGTGTACTCGTGCGTAACATTGCTGGAAGAGGGTGCGCGACGTTCCTGAGACCTGAAGCCTAATGTTTTGGAGGAAAATAAGACATCTTAGGCAGACAAAACATAGATGTTTATGCCTTGTTTATAACACGGTGTTTATGTTCACTAACAAGTTATACAATCGCGGTGGAATGTTGATTTAATCCATAGCTGTCTCCTTACGGAGTCTTGGTCCAGCAAACCAGGTTTGCGTAAGCAATATCCGTTGTATCTCTGCAGGGATGCGACTGACTCCGAAGGAGCTTGAAGGGTTGCTCGTGCACCAGGCAGGATTCCTGGCACAAAAGCGGCTGGCCCGCGGACTGCTCTTAAACCACCCGGAAGCTGTGGCCCTCATAGCCTGCCAAGTGAGTTTCACAGCACCCAAACAACGCGACTAACATTTATTATAACTTTATTTTCGCATCTAGAACTTTTAACGCGATAGCGATTAGGAGTTCTTGTCGCATAAAATCAGTCGTCGGCGTCGGTGGGACCTTAGAATTTAATAACGCAACGCGCGCAGCCACGTGTGACGTAACTCGTGGCTATGAAGTCATGACGCTATCAACCCGCTAAATCTGGCGGGAAACTTTTCCGCAAATTTGGCGGGAAATATTTCACGCCAAACTTAGCAAAAAAGTTTCTCACCAAATTTAGCGGGCTGATAGGGTCATGACGTCACAGCCACTTGTGACGTCACACGTGGCTGCGGGCGTTGCGTTATTAAATGCGTCATGTTCAGAAATATGTTGAATATGATCTACAATATCCGTAAATGATAATCGCACGTTTGTATTTTGACCCTGATGGCTGTATTTTTCGTTATAAACGGCCCACTCTGGCAAGCGCTCGGAAAGCAGCCAGGGGAGACCACGTGACATCCACCGCAATCGTAACGTAATTCGTCTCGGGACGAGCAAAACTGCGGTGAGGCTGACGTCAAGAGGATATCCTAGCCGTTCCAGCCCCCGAAGCGGCTGCTTTTGTGCGAATTTCGAGTGACGGGTTAATCTTCTCTAATCTTGTAGAGGGACAATAGCAACTTCTGGGACACACAAACAATATTCTCGGGGAGAGGGAAGTTCCTCCTTCCCCTCTTCTCTCGTGGTGGCCGGTGGTGAGACAGTTATCGTCACTACCTGGCAAGCTTCCTAGACGGGCATTACAAACGAGGTGTTAGCGACAACCACCAGGTGCTCTTTGCTAATCGTTTAATTCGTTGTAAAAATCCTTTTCGTGTTTTTTTCAACAAGATATTGCGGTGTCTGATGTGATAATGCTCCCTTGAACACGAATAGACCAAGAAATAAGCGCCGAAATTTCGTTGTAGTATCCCTTCAAGAGGACCAGAAATTGTGTATCAAGCGCCCCTGATGGTGTTCTTGTGCCCATCACTGAAACAACGTTGAATATTGTTTAAAAAAAAGAGGGTTTCCTTCTGAACGACTTGGGCCTAGTCAGTGATGTTTCTATTGTCACGAATGACAATTGATGAGGCGATGATAACTGAAGAAACTAAACGTTTAATGAGTATAACTTGTGCCATAAACAAAGAGGAAACAGAAGATAACATAGAGCGTCGCGGGCGTCGATGGCGGCGTAACAGCAGGATCGTAGGCTGGGGCGAGACCGACTCCAGCTCGCCTAGCGGAGCCCCTTTTGTACACACGTGGGCTTCTGGAACAATCGGCGTAGAAGATTCGGCGCGTAGAACATTCTGACCTAGATCAAACGATAATGTTCTCGAGCTTACGAGAACACTAATTTGCAAGAATAAATAAAAGACGTGTCGCCCCCAGGAATCAAACCCTGGCTCCTCGCGTGGGAGGCAAGCACGATAACCGTTAGGCCACGGCCGCGCTACCTACTTGGCGAGTACGCGCGCGGCGTTATAGTGGTCTTTTTGCTTGGACAGGTGGATGATTATGGCCGAACGCTTCGCTTCGTCTCGATGTTTTGCCATAAAATCAGTTAATTTTTGCTTTATATTCTAAAAAAAAACACTCGCACTTGACCTTTTAACAGTCAGTGCCAATAGTTATAATGTCAACGTCAAATAGTGCATGTAAAATCTAGAGATGTTGACAAACTCGACGATTTTTTTGTTCCAAGCGCATTCTGTACTATAAATCGTGATGGGAAATCAGGCACATTATTTATTGCTTCTCATGTAGAATGAAATATAATTTCAGTCGCTTGATGATTTAATTTGATTTACTTAAACAATATCTGGTTTAATGAAACATTTCACAGTGGAGGCTAGAATGATAATGCGGAATAACTAAAAACGAATATTTCATTTAATTTCATTTCATTTATTCACCTTAAGGACCTCTTGTGAGGCATTACATAAGGGTGTACATCAAATTTACATTACTTATAATAAAATTGGGAAAACACTGATGAGAACAAGAAAAAAAAAAGCATCATTCACAAAAAGTACATTAAAAAAATTACTACAGCGAAGTCTGTAGTAGTAAATGCCATTGAAATTATATTACCAGGCGGTACACCTTCAAGGATACGAGAAGGCGGTTTCACTTAGAAGACTTATTAATAATTAAGGAGTCGTTGCAGGCTGACATTTCACATTAAAGTATGCAAACTTTAAATCCGTGAGAATTTCGCTGGGGGCTAGGTAATAGTCTGTTTCGTAGAGATACACTTGAATAATAAAAGTTCCCAGCTAAGGCATGAACTATATAGTTTTGAGTCAAGGAAAGAATAAGGGGGATAAACACTAATTTTCATGCACTAGACGCTAGGTGTGAGGTGATAGTTACGGAATATTAAACGTACGCCTCAATTTTGCCAAGCCTCGAGGTTTCTCATGAGGTACCAGGTTGCTTTTGCACGCTACGGCTTGAAAAAAAAAATACTGTATTGTACAAGAACTATTTTTGAAGACAGGGAAGCTAAAGAAAACTTTCTTTTCCCGTCTCCTAGCACGGACTTAGCGTTAGCTGTCATGCGATCATTACAACGTTTCCTTTACATGTTAAGAGGAATAGGAACACCGAACTATTTGTAGAAATTTACAAATTGCCGTAGAGATTTCCAAATGTTTTATGTCAATAAGGACGTGTTCCGACGAGGGACCCTTTTTAACTTCACATTAATCGATCTGAAAGTAATTTGCAATAAGCTACACCAATCAGATACATCACATAGGCCGATATAAAGGTTTATGACATCATACATGTTAGTTCCGTCACAACAGATTAAAAGTAATTGGCAAATAAACACATAATTATACTGACAATTTTAGGCGATCTATTTAAACTATAAATATACAAAACTCCCAAAAACGGACCTCTGAGAGGTTCCAGGAAAAGCCTAGAGAGAGAATTACCTTGAGGAGTACACGTGGACTGAAATTGATTAAATTAAATATTTAATTAAGGACAAAACATTAAGATTAAGGTCGTTTACCGTGTTCTAAACTTTATAGACACACATTGACAGGCTATTTAACTGAATTATTAACAAAGGGGCGACAACCCCGAAGAACTCGTAATACTATATGTTACACTACTAATGGGTAAAATTGCCTTGATTAGTAGTAACAAAGTGATATAAAGTTAGTAAAGAATTATTTCAGGACTAAATATTGATATCTCGGTAAGTTTACTTTATTTCAAACGTGAAATACGTTATCTAAATCTTGCAAAAAACTAGAAAGAAAGATGCATTTAAGCTCAAACGCTTGAACGCTTGGGTGATTCTCATAAATTATCAAATTAAAGAAATAGCATTCTGCAATACAAAATAGATGTAATGTTATGAACTTACATTGAGAGTTTCAAATGTCAATATATGTAACAATACCATTACATTGGAAGTGAGCGGATCTATAGGGGAAGTGACACACTTTCAATTCATAGGAGCACCTGAGCAGCAGTGTTGGACAAAATACTCGATAAAAGTATTTAAGTTAAGTTACTAAATACCTGCGTCATAAAGTATTTAAAATGCTACTCAAGTTACTTTCACTTTAAAGTATCTTGAGTAGAGTACAGATACTTAGAAATGTATTTCAGTTACTTTTGAAGATACTTCCGCACTGCTTAATTTGTATCGACGTCATTGACAACGGCAGTTATTTAGCTACGCAAACCTGGGTTACCAGAATGGTTTATTAGCACGCAATAACAGAAAACGAAAAAAAAAGTATCGTAGGGCTATTTTATGCAGTCTGACTATAAGAGCAAAATATTGTCACGAATGATAAATGATGACGCGGCGAATAACTGAGGGAATTAAACGTTTAATGGGGCGAACTTGTTCCCAAAACAAAAGAGAGAAAGGCTAGCGTCGCAGGCGTCGATGTCAGCGAAACAGCAGGATCGACCGCTGGGGCGAGACTGACTCCGGACCGCCACTCGGAGCACCTTTTGTACCCGCGTGTGTTTCTGGAACATTCACCGTAGAAAGTTCGGTGCGTAGAACTTTCGTAACGCAATCAGACGAAAAAAATTCTCGAACTTACCAGAATGTCAAGTTGAAGGAATAAATAAAAGAGAAGTCCGCTTTCTGGTAGCGAACTTGGAGCCTCCGCGCGAGGGCCAAGCGCGGTAACCATCCGGCCACGCGCTCGCTGGGCGACGCGCGTGGCAGTATCACTGATAGATGTTACAAAACATTTCTGGGACAACAAGAAAGAGGTCGCTTTAGCTATTGGGGAGAAGATCAGACCATTCCGGCCTGCATGAACGATGCAGCATGCACGGTCCTCAGCTAAGCACAAAAGCCGAAGTGGGTCAAGCTCGCATCCTCTGAAGACTGCTTTCGGGACAGATCCGGCACCTAACGTCATGGACATTCCCACAAAGCCTGTAAGCACGTGCACAGGCCTTGTGTTGGGTAAACACTGAAGTGTGGGGACAACAAACGGGATAGAGCACCTCGCCGATAGTGACATCGCTGAATATCACATCCTGCGGCGCACCTTAGACGCATCGTTTAACTACAATCCATATTCCCTATACTGCACTATAGGGAATATGGTTCACTATAAACGAACTTCAGACACGGATATGAGTGAATGGATAACAAAGAGAACCCACATAATAGCCACGGCACGTCACCCTGCTCGCAGTTAGTTTCCTGTCCTGTTCTCTGCTTATCAATGTTTGCTTACAGACAGTGTTCGCAAGAGCAATTAGCGCCGGACTGACAACACAAAGAAAAAAAAAAACCTTAACGTTTTGCCCTAGCGGGGTCAAATATACAAAAAGCAAAACAAAAATGTCTTCTTTTTTGTGTGTGTCCACTTCTCATTTTCTTCTATTTGTTATTTCTTGACACTCAAGTCTGCATTGTTCTCGTAGGTCGTTTCCCGGTCTGCTTTCGCCTCCGGGTGGCATCTTTACTTCCGTAAAACCACACCTTTGGTTTGAGGATTTTTTTGGGGGAAAGAAAAGGCGCCTTTGGGAAGGCGAGGGGAGAACCTTCATTGTACGAACTTTCGGCTGAAATATGAGTCACAGTCGGCAAGAAAGCGATATTTTCACTAGCTCAATCTAAGTCACCGTAGCTAATCGGAGCTAGAAACAGGATTCGGTTGCTCGAAAGAATGTTCACATTTCCTTGTACCACGCCCATCCCACTTCATACCGAAAAACTCGGAAAATGGCGGAATGTCAAAAAGTATTTAAGATAATAAGTACAAGATACTCGGAATTGTAATTAAGATACAGTATTAAATACTCTCTATCAAAGGTATTTGCAAGATACCAAGATACTCCAAAAAGTATTTAAGATACAGTATCTTGAGTAGAGTATTTGAGATAGGCACAAGTCTGCTGAGCAGTACCGTCAGGTTCGCTCCCACTCTGAATGCACACTTTTTGAGAGTGATGTGTTTAAAGTGATTTAGTGGGGAAGGGAGGGGGGTGTTGCGATATTGGGCTTTCGATTTATGAATTTAAAAAAAAAAATATAAAAAGAGTGCAGAGATTGAGAGCACACTGCGTTCAACCACGCTTTAGATAGCACCGTCATCAAAAACGTTAGTGTTATGCCCGATCTCGTAGTTCATATTGATACGAAAATTAAACTTTAATCGTCGTGCATAAGTCATTTGCAACGCCTCCCTCAGAACCTTAGGGGAAATTTCTTTCTTTACAAAACTATTGTCTTCGTACTCGTGCTACGTTAGATTGGTTTGTTGCCTCGTCAGTGAAAAATTTGAGTTTGCATTCGTTTTGTGGAATTGCGTTAGATTTAGTGCATCATGTTCAATGGAGTGTGTTCAGAAAAGTCTAATGGGTATCGTGTACGACCGACGTTTTTTGGACGCAAATTGTATACAGTTACGCTGTATTACTTAAAAAAAGACATGATTTATGTCTTTGTTTGAAAGAGATGTTCTGTTTTTGTTTAAGCTTGTGAATGGAATCTAAGACTCGAGTGTCTTGTTGAGCTCCGTCTGTTTTCACGTCGCACCCCGTATCAGCCGTGATCACATCTTTTTCTACCCTATCCATTTTTTACTACCTTAGAAGAATTCAACTTTCATTTACCAAGTGTGAGGGTTCCCAGCTTAATATATTTCGATTGGCAGTAACATTTTCTAGTAATCTCGATGCCGTATAACTTGGGCAGTTTGGTATATGTGAGTATCTCGCTTTTAGAGTTGTGTTATATTTGTTATGTACCACACAGAAGGCTTTGCGTTGTTTGCGAACACGTCAACATAAAAAAAAAATATTTTTAGCACAGCCTCATAATTTAGGTGATGCTCATTGTTAATAAAATAGCAATATTTGAAAATAGATGTGCATTTTTTTCGCAGACGCTTCATTCTCGGCGAGTTAGTTTGGCAGATGCTACTCCACACAATTGACGTGAATTTTTACTGCGAATGATTTATTGAAGAATATCGTGCCTGAAAGGCAGATGGGTTCTTCATTTCTCTTGTTAAGCGACAAGCTATTCCCAGGGCTTGTATAGACGCTCCAGCTATTTTTAAGGTGGTAATTTAATCATAGAGGAAAACATGTTCCGAGTCTTTCGAGAAAAAACAACTTAATCCCTTCAGTTTTTGAACGATTTATATAAAGCTTTATTGCTGTACATCAATCTTTGAATGAACTTATGTCGTGCTAGAGCCTCATGCAGTCATCGAATTTACACATTTTGCGATGTATTTTATTATCATCAGCATACTATAAGACAGAGGAATGCGAGATATCATGGGGTACACCATTAACAAATATAGGAAATAGGAGGAGACCTAGAAAAGGTTTCGAGGCACGCCTGAGCTTAATGTGTATATCGTGGAATTTATATGATTAACTCAAATCAAAGTTTCCCTGTCCGTTAGGTAGTTTATAATCCATTAGAGCACATGCACACAGGCACCATATAACGGGAGGAGGCTTCGATACCAGCATTCTGTGGTAGACTAGGTCAAAAGCCTTGTTTAAGTCGAAATAAACAACGTTGAGTTTACCTTCTTTGTGCGAAATACCAGGGGAGGTTGATGTAAAAATGACCAGATTAGGGGTCGTCGATGATGGGCCAGAAACAAAACCGTGTTGGGTAGGAATAAATTGGCTTTGAAATACAAAAAAAAAATAAAACCTTTGAAGCTAGCACAGGAGAGAGAATGGTCTATGCAGAACGCAAGTTCGTCTGCTTCTTCTGCAGGAAAGGTGCATGGTGACGTCAGAGTGCCGAGCTCTGATTGGCTCTCATTGAAGTATAGTGGGTAGGCCTCAAGGCAGGTCGCTTTGAGGTATACCCACTCTCCTGGATCAAAGATAATCAGAAATCGGCGTCATTCTGACGTCACCACAACCCTTGTGCGAGAAGCAGACGACTTGCTCTCCTCATAATCTGATGCGTCCCCGCTTCTTCCTGATTGATGAATTAAGGCAATTATCGCTGATGGCTGAGGGCTGATGATTTATGGTGATGGAAAGTAGTCATGTGCAGTTGACAGCTTTGGCCTAATTTTTTTAATATACTTAAGAATAGCGTCCTCATCAACCGTGATCGAGTTCAGCATATTGCCAAGCCCCGCTCGGGGAATAACATTGCAGGAGGCGTTTACGTGATCGCTGTACACCTACTTGAAAGGATTGGCAGAAATCTCCGACATATTATTTCCAGAACACTAATCTATTGCAATAACCTTTAAGCGGGTTTCACATGCAGCGATTGGGGCCCTAGACATGCGCAACTTCTGCCGTCGAGGCGCTCTGGACAGCCGCAGCGGCTGAGCGGCGCGGCAGAGCGGCTGCTACGGCGCTGGCCACTCACAGCGCGGCGGGAAATCACGTGACAGGAGGAGAAGCATTGCGGGAACGCTGGTGCATAGAACGGCAGCGTGTTAACGTTCTTGAAGCAGACGACAAGCAGAGAATGTACGCAAGCGACTGGTTTGCGGTTTCTTTTTTCCGGCCGGTCGAGCTTCTTCGCTTCAGCAATCGCGTCGGAACTGTTTATGGAGGAGGAGGATTGCTGTCCCCTTCCTCGGAATTCGTTTTCTTAATGAATTACGCGGCTCTTTTTTAGTTTCCTCGCCTAAGTACCTAACTGTAGCGAGCGCAAGAGACGCTATTCGGAAGCGGCTTGTGCGACTGCTAATGAGAAAAGCAAAAGAAGAAGAAGAACGGAACGACATTGACGTGTCTTTTCCATCCCAGATCGTCACACCAAGTAAGACAAAATGTATCGCGCCCAGTTATATGAACAGCTGCTCAGTGAAGCGTCGAAACTTCGGGTTCTTTGGGAGGCGCATTTCGAAGAATTTAGGAACAATGAGACCAAAAAGAGACTCTTCCAGTCTTCGTAGACGGACATACTCCGGGTCATGAGACATACCCCCATTTCAGAAATACCAATTACTCCAACGCCGTCCGGGGGTTTGAACGGCCATATCAGTTGGAGTCTTTACATCCGAGGAAGGCGCTGCCCGTGACGCTACCGAGGATGATCCGAGGTTTCACGCTCCACGACAACAAAGTTAAAAAAAACATAAGCGAATAAGATTAAGGTTTATTTAGTATTTTAGACGCTTGTTTTGTTTTATTAAGGTGAAATAAATAGGAAACTGAAAACTAAGACATTAAAATTGTTGTTAGAAGCCGCTGTAAGTGACTGTGGTTATCTGCTTGCTGCAACCAACATTGGCTATCGCAAGGGCAGAAAACGCTCATGTGGAATGAAACCTCGCGATCCGTGCCGCCGCGCCGCTAGCAGCAACGATATCGGCCGCGGAATCGCTGCATGTGAAACCCGCTTTAGTCTAGCTGCTTTCGAAGATTGTAAATCTACGTACAGCCAAACTTTCCTAGGTTTGCGACTTCAATTTTCCTAAACCGCTTTCCGATGTGCCTGGCAATTGCGATTTCATATTTGTTTGCATGTTTTGCAGCAGCATTTTGACTACACTTACCACATTTAGGAGGTAACTTTTTTCAACTTTTGACGCAGAAAAGATTTTCTTTTTAGTAGTGTTTTCAACTTAGAAGAGAACCAGTAAGGGAACTTAAGTCTGCGCTCTCTGTCTTCAGCGGAACATAGCCGTCTAAACCAACTTCTACTACTTTTGATGAATTCGGCGACCTGATGATCTGCATCGTGGAACCACGATTTTTAAGGTTCTAGATGGCTCCATGAATCTGACTTATCGCAAGATGCTCCGTAAGCCAAGCCAATCTGACATGTCTTTTTGCTTTTTCACCGTCATAGTCAACTATACTGTGAAAACATTCTGGTTGGCAACGCAGAAACAGGGAAGAGTGCATGCGCACGTCTTTAATAAGGAATAGTCGTTGTCTTAAAAAAAAAAATCTTGACGCGCTCTCTTCCAGTTCTTTCATATTTCGTTTCACCTTATGTCCGGAGGCAGCCGACGCTACGAGCTGACGGGATCAATCTAACAGCGACAAAAGCACAGATTACTATGGTTCTCCTCGAGACATAATTAGTTTAGCGATGATAGAACATTGACATAAATATGAAAACACCATAACGATGCGCTTTTAACGCTGTTTGATAGGTTCGTTCAGCTCGTAGCGTCGGCTTCGTCAAGATTTGAGGTGAAAGGGAGTGTGGTTTGAAAACGCCACTTTCTGCTGTCGTCTGCGGCTGTTTATATTATTTTACGTTGCTCATATTCTACACTTCCCTTCTTGACTATCGTCATGCTTTCTTTACACTCTATGTTATGTACAAATATAATTAATCTCTTTTTAGCAATGTCGGCTAGGCAATGGGGAATTTTGTATAGACGCTTTCAGGCAGCTGTGCATAGGTGCCGCCATAACCGACCTTCTAGTTTTGGCTTCCTCGTCAGGACGGGTTATTGCCACCTTAGGTGCTACTGCGTCCTTCTCCTTAGCATAGGCCTTTGTGGAGGCTCGTCAACGCCCGCTTCAGTGGTTAGGCATGCCGGTAAGACGAGAGAAGGTCGGCAATGGCGGCTCAGTCTGGTCGCGTGTTTAAAGCGTCTATATATTCTTATTTTGCGTGCCGGTTGTTTTACTTTCTAGGTCCAGGAGCTTGCCAGAGATGGTCTTGGTTTGTGCGAGGTCATGGACAAAGGAGGACAAATGATCGGTGAGACATTATATAATAACAATCTTAGAAATCAGATGGTATGAACGTCGGACGTCACAAACGGTTAACACGGTTTAGGATTGAAGCTATATAATGAATTGTGCTCACATCGGCCTTTAAGTGATGAGCAAGAGCAGAAATGTGCAACGCAAAACGCTACAAGTGACGCGTTACTTGCATCTAGTTTCATTAGTAACGAAGTATCGATCGGGTTACTTTTGAGAAGAAAGTAGGAGTAGCCTATTTTCGTTACTTTGTCATGGAGTAACGAGTTGAGTTTAGTTGAGAAAACGTCTTTATTTAGTGCCATACATAACTGCTCTTGCTTTAAAGCATCCGCAGTGGCACAAAAAATTGTAAAAAAATATTCACACAGCCGCGCTTGAGAGCGGCCGACGGTCGTTTCACTATGAAGCGCTGCAAAACGTTGCCAAGGGCTCCAAACGGCGACCGTGCGATGGGATTATTGAAAAGAGTTCGCAGTCACCAATGGCTATCGGGGCAAGAGCCCCACTGGTCCGCTGTCTGCGTAGAAGAAGCTGCAGAGCTGATTCTACAGGAGCCGCACTGTAGGCGGCGGCTTGTCTTGTGGGATTACCCAGTCCTCAAAGGTGTTAGGTTGGTCTGCTACCGGGATGTCAGCCAAGGCCTCGAAGCGAGCCGCAGCATGCTCAGGGGCACTCCCAGAAAACGTGCTGCGTCGTCGCAAGGGTGTTGCATGGTGTGCAGTAGCCCTGCTGCGGGTCATCTTGAAATATGCGGTTGCGCAGGGCCGGCAGCATAAGGGTGTTCGTGGCGGTATACGGCGGACGAGAGTCTGGGCCTTGCGGCTCACTCCTGCTGGCATAGGGGGTATCATTCTGTTTTGCCTGTTGAAAAGGGAGGCCGCTGTCCTCAGGTTGCGGAGTATTTTCTTTCGCTCCAGCTTGGCGAGCGCGGCTCGTTCAGGGAGGTCCGGCTGACTGTCGTGGGGTTGCGAAGAATCGAAATGGGGCCCGCTCTAGATGGTGGGCACGATTGGCGCGGGAGGTTTGCTCACTGCTGCACGCGCCTCGTTATGGGCCCATTCGTTTCCCCGAATACCCGAATGGGCGGGTACCCAGGCGACACGGAGTTGAGTGGGGTGGTTGGTATGCAGGCGGGACGCGATACCGTAGATTTTGTGCAAGCGGTCGCTGGTCGACTTGGATGCGTGACGGCACTCCCAGTAGGCCGCTTGCGAGTCTGTGTAGATGGTGATGTTTGTGGTTAATGCTTCTGAGTGGTTGTGTTCAGCATGCTGGGCGGCTTGTACAATGGCTTCTAACTCGGCGCCCTTAATGCCTACTCCAGTGGGGAGCCGCTGAGTCCACACATCGGGGTGGGGAATACTAACACAGGCAGCCGACATTGGGGATGCTCCCAGGGCAGGAACGAGGCCGCTAGCAGCGTCCGTGTAGTAAACGACGTGTCGTCGTGGGTCCAGGGCGGCAACGTGCCACTCGTGCACCCTGGCATGATATGCTCGTCGCTCTGGATGGTTGGTGTTCATGCGTCGTGGCAAGGGAGCGTCAGCTGTTAAGGTGACGTGCCTCTCCCTGGGTGGTGGTGGCAGCGGCGGAGGGTTTGGTGCGGACGATGGTAGGCACCCGATCTCTTGGAGAATGGCCTGGCCTGCCTTGGTACCCAACTACCGAGTGAGCTGTGCAGACATGAGTTGTTCAGCTACATACTCGAGCTTGTTGAGATTTCCATGAGCGTATAGGTCCGGTAGCCAGGTGTGCTTTGGAAGGCCTGTGATAAGCCGTATCGCTTCCTTCTTAGGGTTCGCGACAATGTCGCGTTGGCGCTTTGTCAGGTAGTAATAGTTGTACCCGTAGAGCACGTTTGAGGAGAAGAGGGCCTGAACGAGCTGTCTGGTCTCTTTTTCGCCTGTGCCCCACTTGTGGTTCGTGACTCGTCGTATCAAGTGAATGATTTGGGTGCCTCCTTTCTTGACCCTACTTAGCCATGTCCCAGCTCTACCTTCCTCGTCTATGAATAGTCCGAGAATGTGCACAGTTCGCTCTCGCCTGATACTGGTGTTGCTTAGTGTCAAGTTGTAAAGGCTGCGCATTTCGTCGGCGAGGTGTTGGGGGCCAGAGAGTATGACGACGTATTCAGTCTTCTCCGGAGAAGCGGTCATACCAACGTCTTCTAGAAAAGACTGAACAGCGTCGAGGCCGCATTGTAGTGTATGTTCTTGCACCCCGACGCTGACTGTCGTGGACCAGAGAATTATGTCATCTGCATAGGTGGCAAAACGCGGATTTAGAATGGAGGTGAGACGCGGTGAGAGGCGAGCCATGACCATATTAAAAAGGGTTGGTGACAGCACCACTCCTCGCGGCACTCCGACGTGGTTGATGGTTTCAGGTCCGACACTGCTCCCGATCTTCACCTTAAACCTTCGATCTTTGAGAAAAGTCCTGATAAAGTTGAGAGCACGGCCTTGGATGCCCATTAGCTTGGCGCTCTCAATGACCGACGAGTGCGGCACCGAGTCGAATGCTTTCTGAACATCCACAGCAACGATGGTTTTGGGTTGTATTGAGGAAGGGTCTGCCAGGACGTCATGATGGAGCATCAAGAAGTTGTCCTGGGTGCTGAGGCCCGTTCGGAACCCGGTCTGGCAGTGATGCAGGCGGTCCTCCTTGTCGAGGTTCCATTGTATCCTGGCAAAGGGCCATCCGCTCCATCAGCTTGCAGATGTTACTGGTCAGCGAGATAGTACGGAGGTTCCGCATCGTCGTGGATGGCTTGCCTGACTTTGGGATGGGGATGACCAGCGACAATTTTCAGTTGCCTGGCAACCGGCCGGTTTCCCACACCTCGCTCATCTATTCAAGTATCTTGAGCTTGTACTCCGTTGGTAAATTGCGAAGCTCAGCGTGCGTCACTCCATCCGCACCCGGCGCGCTCCTAATGTTAGAGTGATCGAGTGCGTCCTGCAGTTCTGCCAGCGTGAACGGAGCGTCGGATGTATGGGCTCCGTTCACGGAAACTTCGGGTGATTAGCAAGTCGTGTCCAGGGACGAGGATTGCGGGAAAAAAAAGTTAGCCGGCTCCTGTGCAAACTCGGAGTCAGATCGTAGCGCCACTGTCTGTGCCGCCGTTCGACGTTTCGATTTCCCCTGTTAACTTCTGAAGAAATTCCAGACCGTAGAAAGATGCATCCGGCCGTTGAACTGCTTGCAAAGGTCGTGCCATTGATCTTGTGACAGTACCTGGCAGTATTTTGTCGCATCCGCGGTGGCGGTGTCAAGCCGGTCACGTAGACGGAGAGTCTTGCCATGCTCGCGGTACCGACTTAGTGCAGTGAGACGAGACTCCCAAAGATTGAGGAGGTGGAGGTCTGTGTGGGGTTTGTCAGGGTCTGTTTGTGTGGTTGTGGTGGCCTGATCTTTTGCCATCTTGAGCAGTGCGAGTACTAAGTCAGGTGATCTCGTCGTGTTGGGGTCGTCCCACGTATCGGGGTCGTCCCACTCATTCAATAGCTCCCTGTAGCGGTCCAATTTTACAACCTTAGAAGTGCGTTTAAAAGGGGTGGGCCGCAGTGCATTGCTGAGCGTGATAAAGATAGGCAGGTGGTCGCTGCCCATGGGGTCGTTGAATAGGGTCCAGTCCAGGGCGGCGTGACGAGACGCCCGGGAGAGGTCAGGCGTAGAGTCATTCTGACGTCTGCCCTGTCCGAACCTGGTCGGAAGGTTCGAGTCATTGAGGAGCTGCAGTTTGCAAGTCTGCGCCTCGTGGAAGAGAGCTTCTCCCCGGAGGTTACTTGTGCCGTATCCCCATGCCAGGTGTTTGGTGTTGAAGTCCACTCCAATGAGGATGATGTTTTGGGGAAAATTTTGGCGTAGGTGGTACATCCAGCTCCATGTCTGTACGCGTTCCACGAGGTTGTTTGGGCGTTAGTATGCCGAGACGAGCACGCACTTGCGCATGCAAAGTTGGGTTCGGACTGCCATGATCTCCTGTCCGGCTGTGCACCAGGTGGTTGTGTCGATTTCAGCTTGTGGCAGGGAGCGATCTATGTAGATGGCCGCTTGTCCGTTGCAAGCAGGGACGGAGTTGATGGCGCGGGTAGGCTTGTGGGGTATGAATGGGTTCACGTAGTGTTCATAGCATGATAGGTCCACAGAGGTGCCGTTAACCTCTTGAAGAAGCATGGCTATGGGTCTACCTTGTGTCTGAAAACGATGGGTGAGTTCACTCTTTTTGTTGGAAAGCGTGCGACCCTTCCACTGTAGGATCCTTGGCGCGCTCACCGAGGCCTCCGGAAATATTGCGATGCTGTTCGTGTGGTTCATCATTCTGTGTCTAGGGGGGGGCATGGAGTCCTGAGAGGGTGGTGATGATCATGAACTTGAGCTCAGCCACGATGCTTAGGACGAGGGCCGTGAGGGCTGCCCTGATTTCCGCCTGGGTAGCTGCACGACGCGTTTCGTCCAGTTGCGTTGGGCACGGCAATGGTGGTGTATTCAGAGGTCGATCGCGGTTGATATTATCCCGCACGGACGACACTAAGTCTTCGGTATCGACGGTTGTAGACGTTTCCCGCCGAGAGGGCAGGGGCGGGAACTCCTCTGTCTTTCGGAAATGTGGCAGTGATGATTGAGTGTCTCATAGTTGTCGGGCAGTACTAGTATTTTCCTGTGGGGTTCGGTTTTCGTCAGATGTTCCTTCATTTGTGGATTAGCCTCGCGCAGACTTGAAAGCAGTTCTTTAACCAGTGGAGTGAAGGTGTGATGAAGGATCATTTCCGTCGCCACACACTTTTGGTGGAGGTCATTCAGCACCTCCGCGGAATACCCCCAGTGACCGCACATGCACCGCGCTGGTGGAGCATCCCCACTCGGAAGAGCCGAGAAGAGAGGAGGAGGAGCAGCAGCGTGCGCATGAGGCGAACTGGGAGGGGGACGGCAGCGATCATTTGGGGAGACGGAGAGCCGAGGCTGGTTGGGGTCGGCCGTCAGAGAAGTATGCGGGAGGGTTGGGTGAGTCCCAGTAGCTGTTTTGCAGAGAAGGCTGGTTGTTTACGTGGGATGCCTACTGCTGTTGTCATTCCCGCTCCGGCTTCTTTCAGACGCGTTGGAGGAGGACCCGTTTGTGTAAGGACGTTTGTCTTCTCTCTGGTGTTCAACAAACAAGCACAACAGGGTTCACTTGGTTAACCAATTGAGATATTCCCTTCTATCCTTTGTGCCTCAAGGGTCGAATCTCAAACTACCCTAGTTCGTTCCCGATGCTGATGAATGTATGGTGCGCGAAGCATTGGCCAAGTTTATCTCCGCGTTCCGGTAGTGCGTTGAGATGCCCTTTCCGAATCACTGCTCTCAGAATGAATCTTGCACAATGAGGATTCAATGCGGTCTCACCAAGAAAGAACCATCTCCTCTTTCTTACAATAAGAATCACCAGTGATACCCACCGTGACATCGTAGTTGCCTCAGATTATTGAATACATCCTTGTACAGAATTGTTTCATGGGACATGACTAAAGGCGCTTTTAGTGCCTAACGGGGCCATACCACACTCTTAGTTGCCGCTAATTCTCAGTACATCGAAGAACGTTGGATTTATGAATCTTGCTATTCTAAAGCACAAAGAAATAATTATGTCAGCAATTATCTAGGACACCAAAGTGAGGAAATACTTTTGTTTTGAATCTATTTTTTTACACACATGTTTAACAGATGCGTAAAACCGCAGAAAAAAAGACTCATACCCTAGGGATTCTTCAAATTGACATAACGCTGGTGTGCGAACTGAACGCGTATCTGAATTTGTTAAAAAGCGATGAGATATTTACGACGCAAAACATTAGAAAGTAGCTAATGCTCCAGAAAAGAACAATACATTCCAAGTAAAGCAGGCGTCACGCGTTACATTTGAGTTGAAAAAAGAGTTTGTTTTGAATCTTGGTGACGAGTAACGTGCTTAAGTACTTTTGATCTATAACCGAGTAAAGGCAATAACTTACCTTTTCCAGTAACGTGTACATGTCTGAACTAGAGCGTGATATTTGTAGTACTGTCTCAACCCACTTAGCGGGATCACGGGAGCGCGTGGCATCGGATGCTATTAGAGCGCTCGAACGGCCCGGAGCGCTACTCTAGAGAATTCGCGTCTCTGCAGTTGCATTTGCGCGCCTGGCCGTTTGAGTGTTCTAATAGTACCGAATGCCATGCGCTCCTGTGTTTCCGCTAACTGTGACTTAGATAGCACCTACGTTTTTGAACGTATTTTAAAGGGGCGATGCAACAAATTTTCTACTTTAAATAAATACAACATAGGATTATTCCCGGATATTTATTACCTAAGAAACACAGGCTGCTTTTTATCTCTAATCAGTGGCAGTCGCAGAAAAAAATCAAGAAAAACGGACACCATTTACCCCCTCAACTCGCAGCCAAAAAAGCGACCACGTGATCCGGAGCCGATTATATGCCGCCAATATTTGTAACATAGCCACGCGCTAGAGCTGGCAGAGCACAGGGCGCGCGCTGAGCTCTAAACATTGTTAAGGTTCGGCTGTTCCCGTCCTCCCAGCGATTGGGCACGAGCCACTACCCGAATGCATGTCGAGACATTGATTGTCACGAACCAAAATCGAATGCCTACGCAGTCTTCGTGTCCACTGAATGAGCAGCATTTAAATATCGTCACAGCGGGGATCGCATAACTTGATGATGCACGCCTGGGGAACGCATTGTTGGCATTGTCCCCGCAGCTCCGTCATCAAGCTTTGTGTATGAGAGACTGCCAGAAAGAACGCTTCTATCCTTGAAATTCCACCGTGACGAAGACGTTTCTTGGACTTTTGCGTTGCGTTCGAGTATTCTTAAGTCCCACTAGTGCCAGTAAGATGTTGCAAAGTGAAAAACGTTCCTACCCAATATTGTTGCACAGCCCCTTTAAAAACACGGTGCCCAATTTGAGTTCGAGTGACACGAGGCACACCCTAAGAAGAAAAAAAAAAGGAAAACGGTAGCAAGGGGGCGTTTTCCTCCCTTCTACCGACGTGCCCCGATACTTTTTTCTCCTTCTCCAGGCAAACGGAAGAAAGGTTCCGCCCTCCCGCCTCACCTTCTTTTGGTTTCGTTTTTCAAGCACATCGCGCGAGTTGTTTAATAAATATTCTTAAGTCGATTCAGCTTCACAGACAGCGAAGGGCGCCCATGATTCCGTCTTCCAGTTGAAACATGCAGACAGCTCGGTTGCATTGAAGTTTTTTAACACTAGCTATTTTCGCTTGAATCGTGGCAGCGTACCGCTTTAGCATCCTTGCTAAGACTGACTGAGATCGATTCACCCGATTTCGACACGCCATATCGCTACGCAGACCAGAGAGGAACTTTGCTCCCCCGTTTTCAGGACCAAACTTTGCTCCGTTTCTAAAAGAACATAAGGGACAACATCGTTCCTCCCTTTATGGAGGAATATAACCTTTTCTTTTCAGTGCAGTGTTGGCAGAGCACATAGATCCCACGCGGACGCACAGGGCTCGAACTTTGACAGCGGATCTTTTAATTTTTCCGTTTGGTGCTCTTTCGGGACGGTACAGTTCCGTTTCAACACTTACCGTATCCTCTCGCCTAGAATGTTCCCAAAGAAAGGATGCGTATAAAGACAGCCGTAGCGAATTGCATCAAGCCATACTTTATTTCACCATAATTAATGCCACCGGGGAAGAAGAAAGAGGTGTATAAACGACTTTGCCTAGCCACGGAACAAGTGTGTCGAAGGTTCTCTACCGAAAACAACGGTATGAAATTTAACACGGTAACATTCAAAGTGGATTATCGAACCGGGAATCTTACCGTAAAATATGCATACCGTGACCAAACCGTATAGCCAGTGCATACCGTAATCTGGACTGGATTACTGTATACCATAAAATGAACCGTATCCAAACCGTTCGCCCGGTGCAAACCATAATCTGAACAGGATTACTGAATACTGTACAATGAACCGTGTTGCCCTAAAAAAAAACACAAAAAAACCCCATATAGTTTTCATACAGGTTGACTCGTTTGGGTAATATGATGTTATCGACATACGGGGCTCGTATGCAAACAGGTCGTACTATATGTGAACGTGTCCAAACAGGAGCACCCGACCTGATACGGGTCGACCTGTTATGGGGGTCCTCCCATTCTGCAGGTCCACCTGTACAATTCCTGTTTGGAAAAGGTGGCTAGCAACCCCCGCTCTGCCCTTCATATTCCGAGGCTCTCCATTGAAATGAACTCTCGACACCCTTTCTAAAAAGATCATGCAAAAGTAACTACAAAAAAATGACTCGAAAGCAGGTACAATTGACGAAACAGATATATTACACGCATGAGAAAGCAAATTACCCAGCACTGTCGTGACATCAACAGGAAAACTGAGTTAGCTCCCAAAAGTAGCTTAAAACTGCAGCTTCCGGTTGATATCTTGAAGTTGCTCCGCAACATACTTGTTCATAAGACCCCTCCGTTTCCTAGGCGACACATCCAAGGGTGCTTGCCCGATGTACATGTCGAAGGCATCTGAAAATGAAAAGAACGTGGAAATTATCCATACGCACCGCTGTTAAGTCAAACCTGTTTATATCTAACTCGCAAAAAACCGTCTACCAGTTCGATATAGCGGGTAATTTTATATAAAAGCTTTAATGAATTTGACATCAAACAAGCACGCCACATTTAGGAAAGTTGTTTGCTCTTTAAGGAGCGTCTGTACGTCATGAGGGACGCCCTACGCGGCTATTCAGTGGCCGCTTCGTTTTTCAAGGTATTACCTGCTCACCCTCTTCCCGCTTCCTATGCAAAGGATAATTTATTTTTTCTTCTGCGCGGTTTACGCAATTCCCCCAAAAAAATAAAATAAAAATAGTACACCAGCTTTCTTTGAATTTCCCCCAATGTGATTCGCGTTGGGGGAAAGCCAGCTTGAAGAGAAAAACGGCGCTCTTGGCAGATTGATCTATTGGGAGATGCTGCAATTTTTGTTCAATATAACCGCATTTTTCGCTATGCATTTTTATTGCAGCTACTAGTCTGTTCACAAATAGTTCGATACAAGGTATAGTTTGAATTAATCGAGTTTGACTGTAGCCCTATGTAGAGAAAACACATCGCAATCACATGTTAATTTGTTGCAATAGTATACTTATTAAGGTGCACTGAGAACAATTAGCAAGGATCCTATTGAAATATCAACCCAAAATAAGTCAGCGAAAATACTTGCCACCTTAAATCTGACCACCTTCTAAATGTCAACTCTGTTTCGAAATCGGCACAGCTAGCCTACTCTGGGCTACACTATATTCACCCGAAACTGATAGTGCCTTTCGCCGAAACAATTAAAGGCCTGTCTTTGATTGCTTGACTTCACTCTCTGCATGCGAGTCTGCAGGGGGTGGGAGGGTTGATCATGTGGTTTAAAGTTGACAGCTGACTGGACCAACGAGCACACAGCTTCTACGGCCCAGTCAGCGTAGGGGCGAATGAAGTTATGGCGACGCGAAATCAACGGCACCTTGCGGCTAGGACACAAAACTGTGAGGGTGGGTGCACAAAAATGTCAGGTTGAGTTCATTCGACATTTTACATAAGCTAAGCAAATAGTCATAGCACCTGGCGGTCTAAACGGAAAGCCGGGAAAGTAGAGTCGAAAACGCCTCACGGAAATTGCCAATAACTCTGGCCCACCTCCAGGTTGACCACATATTATGGTGACAGAGGTTGATCTATCCCATCATTTCAAGAACATTATTCTCTCCTGAATATAATCAATCAGGCCACTTAAGTTTAAGCATTTGCATATAAATGCTTAAATATGTTGCTCTAATGTTTCCTTGCCTTATTCGGAATTTCATTTCGAAATCGCCGTTTAAGCTGCATCATGACAATGCATGTGAATTCGGCACTTTTGTTTACTTTCTCAGGATTCCGCCAGCTCTTTTTCCTACCTTATTGTTTAACTAAAGACACTGCATTTTTTTTTATTGTTATGCACACAAAATTAACAGCGGATATAAATGATGATCGCCTCTGCCTGGTTGCTTTATTAGATCTTCCTAAAATTAACAAAATGGCTTTATAACATCCTTCGGAATAAACGGCAGAACAAGGTCTGTCATGACATATGTAAAGTTTAAACATGACCGGGGGAAACTGGAGAACACTGCCGCATAATTGGAGCATTGCTCACAAAAAGACGGAAAAGAACCATACTTGGGAGCTGAGCTAGCCTCATGATTGGAGCATTAAAAAGCGAGAAATAAGTCAAATTGTCGACAACCAGAAGTTCTTTTACGCTCCTGCAATGGTTGACCCAGAAGAATGAAGATTTAAACCTTAAAATAAGTCGAAGCCCATTTGCGCTTGTGCTAGCATGTCGAGGAAGGCTCAAAAGCGGTTTGGTGCAGGCGATAGGTTGCAGTCTGAAGTTGTGTTCTCAACTGGTGAAAGTGTTCTCTTTCGCAAAGCACATAACATTGGTTTAACATGCTTCTTTAAGAACTACTGCTTCTTGACATCAGGTACAACCGCGGCCGCCAAAAGCTGAAACGGCAGGTGTGTCCTTTGGCGCTATCAGCGCCGCCTGGCACATTGCTCCGTAAACACTGGCACTGACGCAGAGACAAACCACCTCCTGCACTCTTGCCACAGCGCACTTCCGGCTGTCTGGTAGCGCGACAGCGGGTGCGGTATTGAGTGCAAAGGCAACAAGGTCACACTTGTCATTCTGCCTAAGTATGAATCGAAATCTGCGTGTGAGCCACTTATCGCAAACTGATTTTTGCACAAATCGACGCTCTGCACAAAAGTACTGCAGAGCTTGTTTTCATTAAATTTTGCAAACGGTTTCATGCATAACTCTTGCCATTCAAGAGAACCAAGGATCGCGCTGTGGAACCTAGGGCTACTTCTTTCCCTCAATCCCCACACCTGCTTGTTGTCATATGGATTATGAATTCATAATTATGAATTCACAATCCTAATTTCTTTATAAAAGTTGTTTTTATCGAGGTTTGAGAGCGATAAAGTAAACAAATAGAGCTTGAAAACTGTGGAAGACACGAGAACAGCACCTAGTTGACATGCCCCCCGAGGAGTGGCGCAGCCGTTCCACCTTTGGAGGAGCCGTATTATGTAAAGAAAAATCATTCTCTTTCCATGAATTTGTTCTTTTTTTATTTCGCTCACAACTTCAAAAACAATGTAAATTTTGCGAAAAAAAAGCTTCGCTGTGTTACCATGTTATCAGAGGTAAACCTCTCCACAAGTTTCAGACCAGTCAAAAAATTGTCCGAGAGGCCCTGTAAAGGGATACTGAACCGAAATGTTTATTCCCCAAGAGGCCGTAGGACCGTTCATTGGGAAGCTACAAGCCCCAAGACATCACTTTTACAACAATATCCTGAACGGATGGCTGTATCTTTTGGAAAAGAAAGATGCGATTAAGCGAAGCTGGCAGGCCGTCTGACGTCATCACGTCACAGAGCTCCTCCGAAGATTGCCTGGGGACAAAGGAGAAGGCCAGAAGCCTAGTAATGTGACGTCAGCTTCGCTTAATTGCGTTTTTCTTTTGCAAAAAAAAAAACGGGAACGCGACAAAACAGCACACGGCAAAACAGCACGCGACAAAACAGCACGGTCAAAACAGCACGCGTCAAAACAGCACGCGTCAAAACAGCACGCGTCAAAACAGCACAGCGATAAAACAGCACAGCGACAAAACAGCACAGCGACAAAACAGCACAGCGACAAAACAGCACAGCGACAAAACAGCACAGCATCAAAACAGCACAGCGTCAAAACAGCACAGCGTCAAAACCGCACAGCGTCAAAACCGCACAGCGTCAAAACCGCACAGCGTCAAAACCGCACAGCGACAGAAGAGCACAGGCCAAAACAGCACGGCGTCAAAACAGCACAGCGTCAAAACACCACAGCGTCAAAACACCACAGCGAGAAAACAGCACAGCGTCAAAGCAGGCCATTGACTAGCTAGGGTTTGGTGTTTTCGGCTTTTATTATTTTAAAATTCGGCGTACATTTTTCGGTATTTATTCTAAACAGAAGTTTTCGGTTTATTGCGGTGAATATTTGTAGACTCATAAACTTCTCGGTTCTTTTTGGTTTATTGACAAAAACCAGTATACTGACGAAAATGCAATATTTAAAAGCGTATGTTTGAACTGTATAGTGAGTAAACCAGGTACCGGTTTTCTTTTTTGTTGCTGTCTGTGGCAGCCGACGCGACCTGTTCTGCAAGACGCACTGTGGCCCTATCGTGATCTGACATTATCGTCGTGTGCTCGTATTTGTACACAGGACAAACTTGAGCTTCACTATCGCTTCGGTCGGAGAGGCAAATATCAAAATCCAGAAATTTGCAAGCATTGTACTCAGTACATTCTTCCCCCATTTTCGCGACTTAGAGAGGTGTTAAATTCCCGCCGACCACAGAAACGACAATAAAACAATCGTATTTATGTCCTCCTCTAATAGACGGAAGCTAGGGGTGTTAAAATTGTGCGGCACTTTTGGACGCCCTTGATTTTCATTGTTCAGTTCACGATTAAACACTCTTCTTTGAACAAAGAATTCGGCACACAAATCCCTATCAGGCGAAAAACCCAGATTTCGTCCTTAACACCCCTGCGCCCCCGGAGCTTGCTTTGAAAGTTGAACCAATCTTGGAGATAAGCCGAAAACTGCGAAAGGAAGTGGTCATGCGGTCAGTCATGAGTCACATCCCCCTCACTCACCCCTCCAAACGCCCTCAAAAACACTGACCTTCTTCAGTTAATACTGACCTTTTTTTCTGCTGACTATCGTCGACACGGAAAAATCCGACACATGTACCAACAATAATTTTTCTGTAAGAGGTGGTTCGAACAATTGCATTTAATTGTTTGAAGCTTTCCGCCTGTCACCTTAGGGGAATGCTTTACGCTGGATGCAGGTCGGCAACTCCCGTTGTGCTAGAAATTGAGGTTCACTACCAACTTTCGTGTGCCTTTCAAACTGTGAGTCCGTCAGATCCAGTGAGGGTAGCGAAGCAATTGCTGCCATTAATATTATTTTCGTGGATTTCAGTTTAGCTAGCTTCAGCATACATTTTATTAAGTGGACTGCTACTATACCCGTTTTCACCTCAAGAAAAGAGTAAGTTTTGCGCATTGTTCATACTCTGCGCGAAGTAGTTCTTACGAGATTTGGTCCTTGGAGGAAAAAGCGATGTTTTTTGCGTTTGGAACGTGTACGTCGTGATAAGATAACATTTATCTAATCTAAGATGCACCTACATAAATCTTAAAAATCCACACAAAGGGAGAAATTAGTAATGCTCCGCGAGGAGCCGGACTTGCTTTACTACGGTTCTTGAAGTGAAAACAGGTATAGTACTCATCATTGAAGCTGACTTTTGTATCCTCATGAAAAGCGCAAGCGGGGATCCTGACGTGATATTTTACATTTGGGGGGGGGGGGGTCTCCGGGTTGCGGAGTGTGTTAAGCACTGAAAGAGACAATAAATTCCTTTATTATCTTGCTACAATAAATAAAAGGCTCAAGGAGGATCGAAATTATTCGCGCAGAGAGAGGTGAGAGCGCGCTCGAATTTGCTACATGCGTGCTGTTTTGTCGCTCTGCTGTTTTGACGCCGTGCTGTTTTGGCACGCGGTCTTCTGTGGCTGTGCCGTTTTGACGCTGTGCTGTTTTGTCGCGTGCTATTTTTACGCGTGCTGTTTTGTCGCGTGCTGTTCTGTCATGGTCCCCCCAAAATATGGCCATTCATTCGACATATTATTATAAAAGTGATGTCTCGGGGTTTGTAGCTTCCAGTTGAACACTCTCACTGCCTTTTTAGATGAAATGCAGATTTCGGTTCAGTATCCCTTTAGGAACACAACATAATGTGATCTTTCATTATAGGGCACACAGTGCTACCCTTTTTCCCCAAATCACTCTCTTGGCAGCTCCAAGAAAGTAAACATGCCAGCCAATAGACTGAGCCGAGAGGGTTCAAAATCAGCTGAGGTCGTCATAATTTAAAAGAGTGTGATTTTTTTCGGCAGTTACTGCTGCAGAGACAGAGGTATACACTCAAAGATGATGTCTGAAAATAATGTTTAAACATTTTAATAGCATTTTTATTACTAAAACAAAACTTCCTAGTTGAAGGAAACAGTGACTGGCAAGTGTTTCATTTTTGTTTTTACCGAATTAAAAAAAGGAGATATCTACTTGAATGCCAACTGAATTCACTGTATATTCGTGAGGCTCAGCAAACATTAGATGGGTGAATAATCATTGTTCGCCGAGCCTGCTAAAAGTGCAAGCTAAATGCTTTGGATCACGCGTCAGCGGCTGCTCCAGTCAAGGCTACCCGCTCGCGCTTGCACAGCCTTCGCAGTTAGTTCATGCTGAGGCGAGACGAGGTATAGTGCCATTTGCACATTCAAGATAGCAAAACCCACCACATGTCGGCTCCGAGCGGCATGATGATGATATCCAAGAGCTATTTCGCGTATGGTCTATAAAACCTTTATAATGCACGATGCCGAACCTGCCAATTGCTGCGTAGTTTAGAGCCGGGAAGGTGGGCATGCAGCAAGGTACGCACATGCAATTGCATCCACTTTGGCTGGTGTAATGGGCTTCCTTCCCATGGCGCCATACTTTGTCACGCCTGGAAGGTTGGCCTGTCACGCTCCTATTGACCAGGTTTTCGTCCTTGTAGAGGCACCGGGCCAAGAGGCCCGGTGCCTCTACAAGGTGCCTCTACCTATGGCCCAGTCAAATTTCTCTTCTGGTAGGGAAACCCCGTCTCCGAGGTAGCACTGCAAGTGTAAACATAATCTTAAATAAACAGGTGCTCAAGCAAGGTTTAGTACAGGTATAGTGCCTGGACGTATTCTCCACTGGTGCAATTGCCATCCTGTTCCTCCCATGTATTAAGAGGTGTTCCAAGGAAGCAACAATGATGTTACAAAACCAAAAGTGTCATGCTGTCGAAAGTCTGCAGTTGGTCTTCAAACCTCTGGTGAATAAGAAAAGCAGGCACAAGTGCCGATGTCGTCATGGCGTCCGAACTTTTGACTGTGAAGTGACTGTGGACTGTCAAGGCACCAAAAAGAATGGTGCGGCAAACACACCGGATGGTTAACCCCACATAAAACCCCTTGATGCGTTTGTGCTAGTTTCGTAAGTGGCATCAAAGCGCCTGAGCAGGAGGCCCGTGCAGCACTTGGAAGCAAATGGCAGTGTAGCCCTGAAATGAGATTTACTTGGAAGTGAGTGGCAGCACAGCACTCACTCGTGGCACGTGTCTCTCGCTTTCAGACAATTAAGGCTGGACCGCATGTAAGCAATTTAGCGAGCAACGAGACGAGCATCGGCGACTGCGATGAGTGATGAAGATTTCTCTGTGTCGCTTGTAACGCTGCCCTGTTCTTGAATTACAAGAAAACGTCGCTCATCGCATTGATCGCTTGCTCCTGTCGCTTTCATGCAGTGTGCCTCGTGGTGCGGCCGAGCGATAGCGAAAAGGGTCGCCATCGCTGTCTCGTCACTCGCTTCATGGTTGTCGGTGCTTGCAAAATTGTGAAGCGTGAATTTTATGTAGGGCTTTGTCTATGCCGGCTCTCAGACTGCTGGCAGAACTTAGGGTTTCAGTGAAATAGGACCACATAATTTCTCACTTTGCTTTTGTACTGAGGAGGAAAGCTGAGGAGGAAGTAGTCAAAAAATCAGTTCATGGTCTCTTCAAGAAAGTTGTTCGAAACACCTCGTTTTCTGTTGTTTTTTGGCTGTCTACAGTGCCGTCCGACGGCACTCCACTCGCGCCTACAAGTGCCCTCCGAAAGAAAGTCGAACAGCACGTGTATTCCTGGGGAGCTCGTTAACCAACCCCCCGCCTGCATTCACGCCACCTCGCGGCGACAGTTGCGGCTGCTAATTACAAAACTACTAACCTACTTGGCCTCGTTGCACATGCCGCTTCGCAACGTCTAGCCCCTCTGTCCCATACCAAGCCCCGCTGTCCCCCATGTACCTCTGGAAAGGGAGTCCGATACCATTTTGTTAAGCAAAGGTTCGTTGACAACATGCGTGTTTTTTCCCCAGTGTTAATGGTAAAAAAGAAATGTCGTAAATATCGCCAAACGCCTCGACAAAACACAATGTTCGAGAAAAAGAATTAAAATAGTAAGCTCACACTGTGGCTCGAACCCGGGTCCGCTGCGTATGAGGCGAGCTACGCTACAATTTCCACTAAGCTACGCTACAACTTCGAAAAACTCGTTTTGACAATTCGCTTTACACAAGACATTCGGACGGCACTTGAAGGCGTGAGTGGAGTGCCATTGCACGGCACGTGAACGTTCTGCAAGTGTGCCGTCGGACGGTACTCGACACTACATTATATATATATATATTTTGTAACTACTCAATGCGCGTTTTTTCTTTTCCTCCAACCTTCAAAATAAACTACTGCCAGAGGGCTAGCAAATAAGTGCAACATATACAGCATTTTGTATAAAAAGTCCGTGCCCTAGTCAAAAAAGAACTCTTTATACTCGTTGCAAGCAACATCATCAATACAGAGAATCGAACTTGAATTCGAACACCCGCAGTGAAATCAAACGGGGTTGAAAAAATACGAGTGCTAGCACGTAATGGGTACCTTTAGCAGTCATGGGTTCCGCAAAACACACCGCCTAGTAGGTGGTACCAAGCCGCCACCCAATTTGTAGAACTCGTCTTGTCCACGGATCCACGAGATAAAGCTCCCCGATACACTTACACAGTCCTCCCCCCCCTTTCCTGCTTCAGTGGGACCTTTGCCTCTGTGTGCGTTCCGGCAATCTGACTGCTCGCTCAGTGACAGGTCGGTTCCGGGACTTCCATGGGGAAAAGCTCGAGGGTCATCCAATGCTCAAAGCACGTGTGTGACAACGAGCCCCCCATGTTCGCCTTCACGCTTCCTGCACACACAAGAACACGTCACAAACGCTCAGAAAAGAAAGCAGTGAAAAACTAAAACGAATAAACGAGTACTCACCAAGCAGACTCAGACCCACAGCTAGTTCCATGGGCACGCCGGCACCTGGGACACTTTTTGTTTTTCCAAGAACGTTCTTCGATGATTTTCGAAAGCCTAAAGGCCTGAAACCGCCCGAAACACGGTGGCCCGAGAGTTTGCAGCTTGCTTTGTTTATGGATGGATGGATGGTAATGGCTATACCCTTTGTATCGGGCGGCAGCTTGCGCCACCTAGCCTAACATTTCGTCATCCCTTCTTTTCTTTAATTTGTATGAATTTTGTTATAACAGACCCCCCCCCCTCTCTTTTCAAGTAAATTTATTGCTTATTTTTTTCTGTATTTTTTTTTCTTTATCCTTCCCTAGATCTCTTCCACCAATCTTCCAATCTCCTCTTAGTTACCGCAATTCTCTCGATATCCATTCGTCCATCTATGTCCGGAAAATTCAGTGCCCCTCCAAATCCGTAGACATCCCCTCCAAGAGGGTGGGACGAAGCCCCGTGCACCTTAAAATTACATGTTCTATAGTTTCCCTTTTGCGGTTGCATACGTCGCACAGAGTGTCTACTTCCTGGAATTTAGCCCTGTACGTTTTCGTTCTTAGCACGCCCGTTCTAGCCTCAAACAGCAAAGAGCTCCCCACTGAATTATCATACAGTTGTTCCTTCTTTATTTCTTGTTTTTGTGCCCTGTATATTGTTAAAGCTGATTTCCCCTGTATTCTCTCTTCCCACAATTTCCTCTGTTTCCTTTATTCCCTTTTCTACTGATTTGCTCTGATCGGCTCCCTCTCGTTGAATATATTTGAATCTCAGCTTGGAGGTTCGGTTTGTCCACTTAGTGTTTAGACTTTTTATATAGAGATACTTGTACATTTTCGCTGCCCACCGTGTATCCTCAATTTCAGCTAGTCTTTGTTCAAATCTTACTTTACTGATCGCTTCTCTACTCTCGAAAGATGCCCAACCCATATCCCCCTGTACTCCCTCATTTGGTGTATTCCCATGTGCCCCCAATGCCAGCCTACCCACACTCCTTTGCTGTATCTCTAAACCTGCCTGGATTTTGGTTTTTGGTTACGATGGCTATGGCGATGTGGCGACGTTCGCTGGTTCCGACGACAGGCGTTACGACGAAACTCATTTGACGCAACGTGAGTGTTCCTGTTTTAATCCACTTACATTATAACTTTTAAACATAAAAAGACTGTTTTAGCATTTATATAATTATTTGTAATAAAGTATGTTGGAGTTAATTGTGTACTAAACTGAAGCTTGGCCTGGCTGAGCTTCGTTTTATTTCAACACGGAGGCGACGATCGTTCTCTGTGCGTGCTCTGTGCCTATGCATCGTTGTCCTGCTATCCACCTCCTGCGATCTGCATCAGCCGCAAGCATGCTGTCTAAGTATTGTGTGCCCGCCGGAAGGAATATCCAGTCTTCTCGGAAGCAAGGCTGCAACTAGGGCTGCTCGGATCGTGGCTTGGACGTCGCCGGCTCCCACGAACCGCGTCCGCGAGCCCCACGTCGTTTGCTTGGTTCCTTTACGTTTCCGGCGATGAATCCCCCAGCCCTGGCCTCATCCCTGCAGGACCTAGAAATGAAAAACAATCTACGACAACGCGGCGTCTTTGGAATGCGATTACTACGATCAGTGCCTCTTAAAACCACAGTGACCCCCCAGCTGTGTGTGTGTGTAGGCATTGTAAAGAGAGCTCTTCGATGTGAACGCTCTTACCTTCACATTGTGCAAACTCTTCGAATGGTTATTCAACAGGCGACGCTGCGAGACGCGAGCCTTCGGCGTTGCTTCAACTCGCAGTATGGTTCTCAAAATGGGCACTTATACTCCGTTTTATACATAGCGTGCTACGCTGTCAAAGGTACTGAAGTGGTACAAGGCGCTGCTCTGGCGATACTGACGTCTCGGTGGCAGTGGTTCGAACCCACTTGATGTGCAATTTTTTTTCTTTTTCAGACATACTTTTTGTGCAAGATTGTGTGCATTGACCAAATGCATATTTTGAATTCCTCCTTTCCTCTTGCTTTTTATTTGTAAGTCGCCGAGAGGCCACAATTCTACCATCTGCTCTGCCGTTTTGCAAGTGTTATTTGCCTCCAGCACCGAGTTATATTTTCCTTTCGTGCAAATCGACCATAGTTGTGGCCTGTATAGTTTATTTTGAAATAGCTGTCAAGGGTAGGAATCTCCCTCTCGGAGTACTTGCGATGCACCTTCAGGCGAATGGTGTTTTGTGTGAACTCGTCATGCGTGACGGTCCTCGTGCTGGAAATTTTCACGTTGCAAGGTCTTCGCTTCGGGGACGCCACCTTGCCAGAGAGACACTGCGCCTTGCACTTCGTGACAGTACGGGCGCACACTCCGGTGTCGTTACTGACCGTCTCCAGGACTTCCCGACCGACTTCTCCGAGAAACGAGTTTTTGTACTCGCGTACACGTTGGCGATCACCTGCTTGCACTCTTTCGAGATCTTCGCACAACGAATCTTCGAAAATATCCGAGCAGGAGAGGTACTTGAGTTTGCTGTGTAAGACGCCATCTTCTCAAAACCAGACAGTGCCACACAACCCGAAAATCCGCAGCGGCTGCTGCACGGACGAAAACGAAAACAATTTAAAGTAGTTTACATTATCTTTTCCATTTTATTGAAAAGAAATTGTGCTTCGTCGAAATCTCGCCACTATCAGTTACTAGCTCCGACGAGGTACATTGTCGACTTTTTTTTATTCTTTGCAGGGGACACACTATTTTATGAGGCGAGCGTAGGCACGGTCCGTGATGCAAACCAGTGCGCGAGCTTTGACTGCGTTGCACACTATGTATAAAACGGAGTATAGTCCCGAATAAGCTGCTGCACCTTCAGTCACTCCCAGAGACACACCTCACGACAGTTCTAGAAATATGTAAAATGCGGACGCAGGATTCGGTTTAGAATAATGCGCACCACGCGAAACTTGTTGGATCTCGTATAAAACGAATTCTCAAAACGAGTACTCGCAGGTGTAGCTATGTGGAAAGATGCCCGCTTCATACAGAGCAGACCCAGGTTCGATGCAAGAAGTAAACATATGTTTTGATGTTTTTTTTTGTTTTTTTTTACAATTACTATTGAAGAAAGTGAATGTCGACGAAACTTTGTGCATACTTTTTTCCTTTCCTTTTTAATTTTTTTTCTTTTGCACAATTATTATTGAAAAAAAAATGGGTTTGACGAAACTTTGCTGAACTAAATGGTATGGCACTCCCATTCTAGAGCTGCACAGGAAAACAGCGGGGCTTGGGTTGCCGGCTGGACGCCGCGAAGCAGCGTTTACGGGGGAGAGGGAGGTTAATATGTGTGTAATTAGCACCCACAGACTGTCAGAGAGTGTTGGCCCAGATTTTATCCGACTTGCCTTTAAGGCGGATTCCTCAATTTCTGGGCTGGGCTAACCCGAAACTGTTTGCCAAGACTTTATCCGACTTCTTTTAGACTGATTCCTCAAAATTTATTATATTTTTTGCAAGCAGATTGCGAAGATTACAAATTCGGACATACATTTTTTGTGGTGCTAAATCTCGCCTGAACTCTTAATTACATTTTGTGAATGTCAAGTAGTACCCAGTTTGCTAAACATTGTGCCTCTGGCATCTTTCTGTCTCTAGTGTGCTCAAACTGAAATTTGCAATCCTGGTACAGCTTCCAGATAAAATCCGACCTGCACAAATTGTATACTGTGTTTCACAGTTTGATCCGTGTTTGCATGCATTCTGGGTCTCGTGCTGCGGGTACGATTTCCAGTACAAACAGAGCTTTTGCAAACCGTTTCTTTTCTGTCTTGGTATATTTCCCGGTATAGACCCATACTGTTAAACCGTTCTTTTGCAAATTCGGTACATTTACTGGTTTATGCAAACCATTTCTTTATTTCTTGGTATATTTCCCGGTATAGACCAAGAGTGTTAGATCGTTTTTTTTAAAATACGCTACGTTTCCTGGTTTCTGCAAACCGTTTCTTTTCTTTCCTGGTATATTTCCCGGTATAAACCCAGACTGTTAAACCGTTTTTCTAAAATACAGTATGTTTCTTGGTATAATCAAACCGTTTTGGAGACTCCCGGTTTGTTTTTCATGGTGTAATCATACTGTTTTTTTCGGTAGTGTTGGCTTTCATTTTTGACAAACACTGTGATATGGCGCAGTATGACACGAGCTAAAGAAACCGCTTTTTTTGATTGACTTATTTATTTATTATGGTTTTGTTTGTGCAAAAGTGTATAGGGCCATAATGCCCCAATTACCAGGACGATTGCATAATAAGGTTATAACAAAGGAAGGTCTACATTAGGTAGTGTTGTGGTCAACATAGTGAACATGAGTTTAGAGTATAAATAAAGAGTTTAGTTGGTGTGAAAGCCCGATATCCTTAAACAACTAAGAACGCAATCGTTTGCAATCAGCGGTTCATCCCCAAGTAAAGAGGCTAAATGTAAATGAGTATGTTCTGCATACATTTGTGAAAATTGTTTGTACCGTTCCTAGCATACGCTTGTCATTCAATTATAATTTGTAAGATGCTCAATGGTAGAATGCAGTGCTCACATTTTGAAGCATCCCCCCCGTGCAAGGGATGCCCATGCCGGAGACGCATATGACCGATTAGCAACAGACACAGAACCCCTTCATAAAACCGTTCCCGGTGCCCTTCATTCTCTTTCCTTTTGCACAGGTTTCCCCGCATGTAATTTGTTGTGCACTTTATTGTTACACTCAAGTTACCACTTAGCTCAGATGCAACGCCCCAAGGAAGTATAGAAGTCATTATAATTTACAAGATAGTATATGTATATCTACTGTTTTTTCATTAGCAGAACTCGCCGCACGATCGCCCTCTTCATTTCCTGGGATGCCGACATGTCTTGGAACCAAACAGAAAGTTATTTGAACATTTTTGTTTGAGGCAGATATGATCTTGTTCTGTAGTTTAAGAACAAGCGGGTTGATGTTGCGTTTCAGTGATTTGAAGGCTTCCAGAGAGCTCAGAGAATCAGGGTAGATAACTGAGTGGTAAAGCCTTTTTTTAGTTATGAAGTCAACAGCTAACAACAGGCCATAGAGCTCGGCTGTTAAAATGTTAGGTGAACGGTTGATTCTTTTGACTTGCTTTACAGATGGTACATCGTATTAAATATCTGCAAAGAGCGTATTCTGTTTTAGTTCCATCTGCACAAAAATTTGTATAGTCATCATATTGAGTTTGAAGCTGCAAACAAATTTGTAACATGACTTTCTGTGGGTATCTTTTAGAATGTTTAGTCATTGTCAGATCGCAGTGAGTTAGATGATAGTTCTGAGGAGCGATAGTAGATAAGCAATGAACAACAGTGGGCGTTGGATCTATTTCCACTGATACTGCTGAGCTCCGATTTCTTCTTACAAAGGAAGGAACAACGAATTGTTTTTAACGGTCTTTAGAACTTTGTGTTTTGGAGATTATCACGGATAGGTTGCTGGAGGAATGGGCAAACTCTAACACTTTACATAAAACCCAAAACAAATCTTCCGTTTTCGAGGGGTGGTTAATTAGCTTCTTTATGCAAACTAAGCACAGAAAAGCTTCGAAACGCACCTGTGGCCTATCGCAGTTCCTGATGGTGGGTGGAAGTCAACATCTTTAGGACAGATTCCTGGGCAGCGCCGTACAGAGGAACCGTCTTTATTCACGCTCATGCCGCAAGGCATGCAACCGCGGCTGTCTAAAAGAGTTGAAGACCTTCTTAGACCCTCAACTCGCGACGCCAGCTGCGGTCGAACTAAGGCGGAAAGAAGTACAGTCGTGTGCTATCGTTTGGTCCTACCTACAGCCGCCATAGTTTATTGTCACTCAGTATTTAGATGGCTAAGATGTCTGAAACGAGTTTGTCTTATATCTAACAATGTAACAGCCAGATTGTGTTTGAGTGATCTTAAAATAAAATTCTGAAATGATAAACGTGCATTATATAAAAAAAGAAAATGCACATTAAAGATGTGCAGATAAATAAACCACACTGATCAGATGGGAAACAAACGTTTGAGAGCAAAGGAAAAGTCATATTTGGGGTGCCGGGAATCAAATTCAGGGTCTCCTTATCACCTGTGAAGTATGCTAACGACTTTTCCTCTCCCCTGTCGTTCAGTGTTTTCCATTTGTCTTATTAATGCACCGAAACTGAGTATATTGAAAAGAAGGTGTTATTGACGAAGGTGCCGCCAGTTTTTGTCAGGCGGCTCTACCTTGAGGTCCTCTCACTGATTTTTCTGGGAAGGTATACATTTATATTTTATTTTGTAGAAACAGGTCATCAACGCCCATCAGTATCAAAAACCAGGTGGAATACATCACGGGTAACTTCCATCAACTCTTCGTGGTCCCCTATAAGGAAATAGTCGACCTATAAGGATGAATGAGATGAACTTGCTTATATTGTGCTTTTAGAGCTGCTTGGTTGGCGTAACCAACTCGTAGCGTCGGCCGTTTGTGCTTGAGTTTATTCAAACGGTTATAAAAATAAAAGGATGCATCTTGTTTGGTAGAAAAATATATGGGGAATGAAATCACAATAAAACAATCGAGGAATATCTCAAAGCACGTTGCCTGTCTTTAACATTCTGCAAATTGGTTTTGGCTTTAGTAAAAACTGCCTTTCGAGCTGTGATTTCAGCGTGATACGAAAACGTATTAATTAAAAGGTTAACTCGCACATTTTTATATTAATGTGCCCTTTGAATGTGACGGTTATCCTCCTTATAATTTGTAGCGGACCTGATAAGGATACAACGAAGTCGGTGTCTACGAATCGGTCATCCACGTTTTGTTAGGAAAAACAGTGTCCTCGTGCAATGCGCTCGCAAGTCGAGTGCCATTGAGGTAATAAAATGAAAAATAAAAAAAATAAAACGAGAGGTACAAAAAAAATTTCTTTGAAAGAAATAATCTTGAAAATTTCATTTGCATAAGTTTCTTTTGTATTCAATGTTGCTTTATGAGAATTTACCTTTTATTGGCAAAAATAATACACTGCTACGGATTTTAATTGCTAGATATCCATGGACAGATTAAAACAGATGGTCGCGCACATCGTCGTCGCCCTCAGTGGGGTCTTATTTTCGGTTTTATTATTTATTTATTTACGAATATGGTTCACCCCTAACAGGGGCGGTGACACTTATGGGGCATGATATCACATTCTATATAAAAAAAAAACAAGTTCCCCTCAGCCGCACCGCTGCACTATCCCTCCGTTTGTTTTTACGGGTTGCTTTGTAACTAGGGCGGTTCATTTTGCTTAACATCGTTGTCATGTTCTATTAAGTACATATGTACAGTTCTTCTGCAGATGTTGCAGTCCATGCTCTCATTTTCAACACTCACGAATTGCACGCCAATGTCACAGTTCCTCCGCGGAAAAGTTCCGGCACACTAGTACATTTTGAAGTTGATGTGCGGGGTCTTGACACGTGGCCACTGCTGGTTTTTGTTGTCATAATTCCTGGTGACACGTCTGGGTAGAGCTTTCATGCTAGCACACATCATAACTGTGCATTGGTTCACTGCACATTTGGGCATTAATCAACACCGAAAATAAAATAGCCTACAAGGCCGCCGAAACCCAGTAGAAGCTAGAACGTTTTATGAAGATTGCTGCTCATGCCCCCATGAGCTGAATGGCCGCATCGACGGTCAGGGAAGCATTCAAGACCAGCGCGCACTTACGCGCCTTGATGGCTTGATGCTTTGGAATGCCGATATGGCTACTAGCGAATGTAGGATCTTCATTTCTAGCCCAGAGAGTAGTAGTCGGAGATCATGGTAAAGAGGTAAGGTGTCTGTTCAGGAAGTCCGGCCTGAAGATCTGCGACTTCAGGTAATCTAGACGCAATACTATGGCTCCATGAGATGTTGGCGCTGTTCGCGTCGGTGAGAACTTTCACCCTGATAGGGTGCTTTCCGAGTTGCATGAGTTTCTATGCTAGTTATCCCACTTCTGAAAGCAAGGTTCCGGATTTTAATTTGCTAGATGTAGTCCACGGCCAGATTAAACAAGATGGTAGCGCGCATCGTCATCGTTCTGAGTAGGTTCTGGCACGCGCCTCAGCCGCACCGCTACAATACTTTCAAATAGGTGTACACATTGAATTGCTTTAATTTAAATGTTATCTCGCCCTAAGCGGTCCCTTGCTTGTCCCCGACGTGACGTTTCATTTTCTTCTTACTACCGTCACATTATCCCCCTCCAAGAATAGCTACTTCTGATGTTCATTTTGGGTGGAGCTGCCCTTGTACCGAGCAAGGATGTTCCTGTGTACCACCAATATGCGGGAACGAGTCTTGCGTCTAACACGGTACACCACATTGTTAAAGCACGCGACAGTAGTGAATGATGCTTGCCAGTTTCTTTGAAGTTCCGATGAAAGTCCTCGTTTTTGTAGTGGATTATGCAGCCACACTCCTTCACCCGGTTCAAATGCCCCTTGCGTGCTGTGCTCACCATATTAGCGTGCTTTCATGCGCTGAAAGCTGATATACAAGCGGCTTTTGACAAAGTCGTGAGTCTGTTCAAGACGTATCATCAAGTCCTTAGTGTACGACTCGGGTTGAGAGGGATGGTCTGGTGGTCTTGAGAAGGCGAGTTCGCACGGCATACGAATTTCCCACCCAAAGAGAATCATAGCAGGCGTATACCCAGTGAGTTCATAAACCGCTGTTCGGTATGGGTGCAGAAATACAGGACAAAGTCATCCCAGTCGTCTTGGAGGCTGTGAACAAGTATAGCTAAATGCTGCGGTATGGTGTTATTAAAGCGCTACAGGAGTTCATTGGACTGAGGATGGAGAGGCGTCGTTCTTGTCTTGGTCATGTTAAACTGTCAACAGACATTAAAAAAAAAAAAAAAAACTTGGGAGGGACTTAAATTCTCGGGATTTCCAGTGAGTCACCTAGAGCACCCGCCACAAAAGGCCTGACCAGGAATAGCGATGGCTTCTGGCCATTTCGAGAAGTAGTCCACAATGACGAGAAGATCCCGGTTTCCAGTTTTTGATCGTGGTATTGGACCTAGGAAATAGCGTTACGTTTAAATTGTGGTCCACTGATGAATTCTTGCAATGGCGCGTGCGCTTTCTTGTATGGGCCCTCACGCGAGGCGCACAGGTAGCGTTGGGGCCAGTGACACCATAACCTAACGTGACTGTGGCACTGCAACCAGTAGAAGCGCCCGCGTATCTTCCGTACATAGCGATTGACGCCAAAATTGTCTCATTTAGCACTGCTGTCAAGCTGTCTGAAGATCTGGGCGCGGAACTCTGGTGTTGCCACTAGTTTACACATAGTTCGGTCACCAGTAAGTGATTCCCAGCGCCAATACAGAATTTCGTTGCGCAACTCAAGTGTGTCCCACTGGGCCCAATAGCTTAAGACACCTGCAGAAAGGTGCGAGATCTCGGTACGTGGTGGTCGGCGACCGCTTCGCTTTCATTGGACTCAGGCCGATAGTAAGGTCGTGCAACTGGGCTTCTTGGATCTCTTGATTTGACCACATGTTGTTAGAGATGGTTATCTGGTAGAGGGTGTCTTTCAAGGCTGAATTGTGGGGGACCATGCTCAAGCACTGTCTACACCAGCCCTCCCTGCATTGTCGTTTGGAGAGGGCGTCAGCGCTGCTGTGATGTGATCCAGCACGATGTTTGATATCAAAGTTGTACTGATGGCGTTATTCCAGCCATTGAGCCAGTTGTCCTTCTGGCGCCTTGAAACCAAGCAACCATGTCAAAGCCGCATGGTCGGTACGAATGATGAATTTCCTACCGCACAAGTAGTGATTAAAATGAGAGTGCGCCTTGACTATATCAAGAAGCTCGCAACTTGTTGTGCAATAGTTAAGCACTGGTTTCGTGAAGGTCTTTATTGTAGCATCCGATGACTCGCTCGTACCCTCTTGTTGTTGGGATAGAATCCCACCGACTGCAGTGTTGCTTACATCCGTATCAAGAATAAACAAGGCGCCATCTCTTGGTTAAGCCAGCGAAGGGGTAGTCGTTAATGCCTGCTTGAGTGCCTCAAATGAGTCTTGACATTCGGGGGATCAGCTGAACACCTTGGACTTCTCAGTCAGAGGATAAAGCGGTTTAGCGACTCTTGAAAAAACCAAGGACAAATCCCCGGTAGTAAGTCGCCAATTAAGGAAGCTCAGATCGTCCGCACCTGATGTCGGGGCCGGCCAGTCTGTTATGACACATAACTGCGCTGGGTCAGAAGGAACTTCATCGGCTGAAATATCGTTCCCTAGGTACCGAGTTTCCTTACCGACTACAGTGAAGTTTATAGGAGTTAGCTTCAGGTTTGCGTCCTGAAGTCGCTGGATAACCAGCTCAGGATTTGTCAAGTGTTGGGCGAAGACCTTCCCGAGGACAACAATATTGTCTAAATAAACAGGGCACGCGCATCAGGTCAGTTCCTGGAGAACCTTTTCTATCAGACATTGAAATGTGGCAGACGCGTTACGCAAACTGAATGGCATGACTGTGAATCGGTAGAGTGCTCAGCCTGTGGTGCAGGCTGATGTTTCGAGGTCAGGTAATTGTACTGGAACCTGCAGTAGCCGCTCTTCAGATTCAGAGTCGAAAACTAAGCGAAACCCGCAAGTGTCGTCTAAGATGTCATCTGTTCGTGGTAGCGGAAAGGCATCCTTTATTGTGACGTCACTCAGCTTTCTGTAGTCCACGCAATGTAGAGTCGATCAATCCTTTTTCTTTTACCAGGGTGATCGGCGAGAGCCGGGGTCCACAGGCTGGCTGAATGACACCTTGATTGAGCATTTCTTGAACAACGTCATTTACGTGCGAGCAGTTAGCCAGCGGCACCGTGCGAGGTCGCTGTCGAATGGGCGCAGCGTCACCGGTTATGGTGCGGTGTGAAGCCAGATTTGTTTTTCCTAAATTGGTTTCGCTTGTGCTGAATGCCGTAGAAAAACGAGATAGGAAGTTTTTCAGGCAAGCAGCGTTATCCTCTCGAAGGCGACAAGCAGTAGTCTACTATAGTAGAATAAAATGAGCGCAGAGGTCAACAGCACACGGGTCTAGCAAAGTAGCCGATGTAGTTTCCTTGAATAGTGAAACTGTTGGTTGTGTATCTTCACTTTGGAACAAAACAGCCTGTTTGGCTGTTGCCTTCTTGTTGGTCTCTCGAGCAAGTCGTCATCGGGAAACTGGGTTACATAGGCGAACCATGTGCTTGTACTGTCACATACGATGACGGCAGCTTAAGGCGTGGCCTTGCGAGTGGCCTCACTCTTCTAGTGCATAAATATTTTTCGGAAGACTTGAAAAGCGACAAGCTTGTAAGACGCCCGATGTCATCAGCGAGCTGGTCAACGTCTCACCGAATGCTTGTCACCGATGACGTTGCTGATCGTGGTGAGGGTGTCGTTGAGGCCCATCGCAGAAACGTTTTTCTAACGCCTGTACCAGCAAGGTGTACGACTCAGGGAACTCTGGCGTCACGTGGTGGAGACTTGCCATGCTGGACCCCCGAGGTTGACTGCAAGTACTTGTGCCTGCTGCTCCTTGGTCCAGCGATTGACTTCAGAAAGAATCTCGAACTGGGTTATGTAGGCAAACCATGCGCTTGTGCCTTTAAATTCTGCTGAATTTAAGGCGTGGCGTAGAGGTAGTCGACGCTGCCTTTGTCGTCGCTGATGTCGGCGGAAGATCATTTGGACTTTTCTGTGAAAGTCCTGACTGAACCAGTGCTCGCATTACACCAAGAAGTGTGAGCAATATTGATTCCAATAAATTTAATATAACCTCCAAGAGGGCCACGTCGCAGTGCCTGAGCTCCTGGGCGACCCGTTGGTGGTGGGCGTCCAGCAGGGCTTCATTGGCCGATGAAGTGTCAGTTCAAATGTTAGGGCGTTACGTTTCCGGGGGTTCGATGACGGAACGGCTGCCGAAGGAAGAGACAGTCTCTCTTTGCTGCTGGAATACGATGTGTTTTTATTATAAAAGCAAACTGGCTTTTAAGGATTCTGTATCCAATCATTACCGGAAAAAAAGAAAGAAATGCAACCCCGCGCCACTCCAACTAATCTTGTCAGGAAGCCGAGAAAACGCATAGCGTAGCCCAGCATCGCAATTGTTACAGCTCGGCCAATGCTACCAGTTCGAAAGTTGGTCAACAGGCTAACGCCTCTTGAGTAACTGGAGACGTAGAAGCTGTCGAAGCATCCAAGATGGCGAGAGCCGACTTGCGGCCGTTCCACCTCGACGTAGTCCGTGCTTCCTGGAGGAGTAGACGACAGGCATGTAGCACGCTGAAGGCCTTGGTAGATGACTTCAAGAAGTACGCTTGAGAGTCTTGGCAAGTGACCAGGCTAGAAGGCAACAGTCGCGAACTCTTGGAAGGGTTGCTCGGGCCAGGGTGCTGAAGTGCGGACGCCGCTCTGTTCTCGGGCAAGGGTGCTGAAGCGCAAGACGCCACTCTGCTTCCGAAGCTCCGGAGTGGCAGGACCGGGGAGTTGAACGAAGAAGGCAGCCGGAAAGGTCCCCGATATTTGGACAGTCTGCAGCTCGGGTACGATCGCAGCAAGGCGATGTGCTGAAATGACTTGGGAGACGAGAGGCAGAAACGACATCGGAAGCAACCCGGCGCTACAACTCAGCAAGGCCAGACCCCTTGAAATCATTAGGAACAAAATAATGCAACGCACTTTCTTGACTAGTTTAAGTGCAGTCATAAGCCTGAACATCGCAAAATCACCAACTAAAATTCGCAAAAACAAACATTTTCTGTGGGGATTTTTCACAAAACTAAAGGAACACTAAAGAATGCGGCTCAGGCAATCGGCATTGGCGTGATTTTGCCCGTCTTGTGCCGCACCGTGAAAGTAAATTGTTGGAGTGCCAGGTTGACATCTGATTAAGCCACACGAGAGGGCAGTGGTGTGGGTCGCCTGTCAATACCGCCCGATCAGGCCGAGTTCCATTCGCCCCGAAGAAGTCGCACGAGGGAGCGCTATCATAAAGAAAGGTTTAATTGATACTCAAAGTTCGAGTGCGAGGCGGATTCTGCGGAAGGCCAAGGCTGCCTTGTGGTTCGGGTCTTCTGTTGAGGTGGCTGCCCCGGCACCAGCTCTTCTGTTCGTCCACCACCCTTGGAACTCTGTCTCCGTCTCCCCGCGCACACATCACGAGCCTCGCCTTTTCTTCCTCTTCGCCGCTCTCGGCGCCGTCCCTCCGCGTGCCGTGCAGCTCATTGTCCCCACAGTTGTCAGTCTTGAAAATAAATGAAGATCTTTTCAAATAGCACGAGAGGTTTTCGATAGCCCATACCATACAAGCACACTCTTTTTCTACTGTGCTGTATGCCTGTTCGCGTATAGTTAGTTTTCTGCTGGCTTATACAACAGGAGTTTCCTCGTCCTTCTCGTAAACCTGACTGAGGACAACGCCCAAACCACGGTTGCTCGCGTCGCACTGCACTATGAAAGTGCGCGTGTAGCCTGGTGAAGTCAGCACAGGATCGCTCGCTAAAAGTTCCTTAATCCGGAGAAAGGCGTTCTTACGTTCCTCGGTCCCGCGCACAACATTTGGCTCTGCCTTGCGAAGAGCGTCTGTGAGTGGGCCAGCGATATGCGCAAAATGAGGAATGTAATTTCGGTAATAATCGGCTATACCGATGAAAGAACGCATGTCCGTCTTTGTTTTCGGCAAAGGAAAATTCTTTATGGCCATAACCTTTATATCGGACGGGTGTCGCTTCCCTTGGCCCACAACGTGGCCCAGATACTGAACTTCAGCCTTGTCGAGACGACATTTGGCCATTTTCAGAGTTAATCCTGCTTTTTCTATTCTAGCGAATACTTCCTGAAGGTGCTGCAAGTGCTGCTCCCATCTACTGGAAAAAATAGCCACGTCATCGAGGTAGGGAACTGCGAAAGACTTGGCACCCTTGAGCACTTCGCTCATTAGCTTGGAAAAAAACAAAGGGCGCGTTCTTAAGTCCAAAAGAAAGGACAAGCGGGCGGAATGTTTCGAGAGGGGTAATGAAAGCTGCCAGCCTACTAGCTTTCTCTGTAAGAGGCACTTGCCAATAGCCCCGCACGAGGTCTAGTGTTGACACGTACCGCGCCGCCCATACTTTTTCAACGAGTGCCTCAACATTCGGGATGGGAAACACTTTAGTCTTAGTTATCGCGTTGAGTTTGCGGTAGTCTATGCATGGCCTCGGTTCTTTACCGGCGCTCTCGACAAAGAACATCGGAGAGATGTAATCACTTTCTCCAGGCTCAATTATACCACAGTTTAGCATGTTTTGGACGGATTCATTCAACAGCTTTTCATGACGGGGTGAAAGACTGCGCACTCGTCTACGGAAAGTTTGGTCAGAGGTCTACTCAATGTCATGTTGTAACAGGTTAGTTTTACCTGGACGCTGGCTAAACAAGGGCCTGTACTAGTCTAGCACCTCTTTTAATTCTTCCTTTTGCTGTGTATTCAACCGTGCACCTTCAGTTGTCCCCGTTAATATCTCTTCTGTAGAAGGAAGCGAGAACGGGGATAGGAGTGGTGGGATGGGTATGACAACTTCTTCAGGTTCATTTAGAGAGATACTAACGACCTCGGTGCGTTCGAAAAAAGGCCTAATTAAATTACAGTGATAGATTATCACCTCATTCCGTTTGCCAAAAGACGTCACCAAGTAGTTAGTGTCTGAAATCTTTTGTTGCACCACCACCGGACCATCCCATGCTACTTCCAGCTTATTTGCTTTTGACGTCTTGAAAATAAGTACTTTGTCGCCTTCTTTAAACGTTCGTTTCCGAGCGTTCCTGTCGTAGTACGTTTTCGCACGCTGCTGGGCTTGTTTCATGTTCAGCTCGGCTAATTTCTGCGATTCGTGCAAGCGCTTCAACAGGGTGAACACATACTCGACGACCGTTTCGTCGACGAATTTGTCTTCCCACTTGTCCTTCAACAAGGTTAACGGAGAACTCAGTGCGCGCCCGTAAACCAATTCTGCTGAAGTAAATCCAGTCGCCTCGTGGCTGACAGAGCGCAATGCGAAAAGCATTGCCGGAAAAGCAGTGTCCCAATCCGCTTTGTTTTCGTAACAAAGCGCACGCAAAATCCGCTTCATTACCGAGTGAAACTTCTGCACAGAATTGCTCTGTGGATGGTACACGGAGCTGTGGTGAATGGCTATGCCACATTTCTCTAGGAAGGTTGTGGTCAGCGCACTGGTGAAGACCGAACCCTGATCACATTGGATTCCACTTGGAAATCCCACTCTCGAAAAGGCGCCGAGCAGCGCTTTAACGACTGCCGTAGAGCTTGGCTCGGATTAAACGACTGCTTCCGAGAACTTTGTTGCAGGACAATATAGCATCAGCAGGTACTTGTTGCCTGCTGCAGTTGGTGGTAACGGGCCAACAATATCTACCACCAACCTACGGAATGGTTCACCAATTATGGGTACCTGAAGCAAAGGTGCCTTGACCTTCTCATTTGGTCGACCAGTGTTTTGGCAAACATTGCACGAGCGTACCCAGTTCTCAGAGTCTTTGAAGCACATCGGTCAGCAGTAGTCGTTTAGCAACCTGCTCTTGGTTGTGTTTATTCCTAGATGGTCAGCCCAACTGTCACTGTGAACCAAGCCCAAAAGTGCTGTACGATACATCTGCGCCACTACCAGCTGTTCGAAAGAACGGCCTTGCTTGTTCTTAAACATTCGGTACAACAGACAGTCTTTCATAACAAGAGAAATGCTGCCTTTGCGTTTACATTCAATTTTTTCCCGGCACGATTGCAGTCACGCACTTTCTGCCTGTTCCTTTCTTAGCGCGTGCTTATGAACCTTCGCCAAAAGCTGAAAGCTTTCGCTGACTGGGCTTATCAGCTCTTGATTTGATTGAGAAGTTGCGTTCTTATCGTCGCGTTCTGGTTCAGACGCGGACGGAACGGCGGTGACTGTCTCGCTCGCGTCATTTGTTTCCGATACCGCGACAGCATCCGTCATGGTAGCTTCCTGCATTCGCTTCGTGTGCGCCCTTGTTATCACCATGACGGGCTTTACGTCTAGCTCCATCCCTGCATTTTGTAGTTCCCGCATTGACTTGTTGGAAAAAAAAATGTAAGGAAATTTCTGAGGGAGGTTATCGGAAACGGCGGCTTCCGTCTGGAACTTGCCGAAGGGGCCTTCCATTTCGACCTTCGCTACCGGCAAGCACTTTGTGTCTGGTTCGAGTACCTTCCTTGCTGAACAAATGACGGGTGAACGACATCGAAAGTTGCGCCCGTGTCTCGCAATACTTTGCAGCTGACGCCATTGACAGTCATGTCGTATGTGTAAGGCAGAAGCAAGTCACTTTCTTCCGTTAGCAGATTAACAGACACACTTGCTCGCCGGCAACCCGCGGCGATATGTCCTGGCTGTTGGCACTTATAGCAAATTATCGGCCGCTTTTCTTCGAATTTTGAACTTTTTACTTCTTCTTTCTTGGCCGTTTGGGGCTCTCTGCCTTCTCGAACGCGTACGCCAAGCCCGCTTCCTTTGAGCCCTTTTGAAACTTTCTGCACGGTCCCGATGGTTTCTTTTTTTGCACTTCCTCCGAACTATCCAGCCTACGGGAGCAGTACGCATTATCTAGATTAGCTGCCGTTTGCAAAGTAGTTAGATTTGGCCTATCCTGAATCCACAGGCGCATCGGTTCCGAAAGAGTTCCGTAGAACTGTTCAAGCGCAATCAGCTGAATGACACTCTGTTTGTCCTCATACGCGCTCGCGCTTGGAGCCATTCCTCCAGAAAGCTCGTGGCTTTGTACGCAAACTCGGAGTACGACTCCCCTTGCTGACGCCTTGTTTTACGAAACTTCAGTTTCAAGGCTTCCGTGGACAAACTATGTCTTTGCCTAAGCTGAAGTTTCACCTTGTCGTAGTCACGCGCCTCTTCGACAGTCATTCGTGCGATTACGTCTGCAGCCTCGTTTGGGAGCAACGTCAGGAGCCGTTGCGACCAAGTGTCCTTCCCAAACCCTGCATTTGTACATGTCATTTCGAAGTTCACGAGGTACAAGCTGATGTCGTTGCCAACAAAAAACGGCTGCATGAAACCGCGCACGTCGAAGTTTTCGCGGCGTGTGGCTACCTCAGATGCGGCTGCACCTTCTTCAAGTTTGTGCAGTTGAAACTCTCAACTTTAACTCAACTTCACGCTCTCTTAACTGAAGAGAGACCGCCTTCTAGCATTCCTTTATTTCGTCGGCTGCTGCCCCGCATTTGTATATTGTGTCAACAATTTCCTGCTTGCGTATTGCCTTTTGGACGGTTATGCCTAGCTCTTGAGCCAGCATAACGATCTCGGTTTTCGTTAGCGACGTGAGATTCATGACTGAATAGTCTTTGAAATGTCAAAGATCCCGCTACCACTAAGTTTAACCAGCTAAGGCTCCCAATGATAGTATAACCATCGTGCGCTCACCAAATCGGGCACCAGGCCGCCGCCGACGTGCGCTTCATATCGCCGCCACCGCTGCCACCAGCTGTTACGTTTCCGGCGGTTCGACGACGGAACGGCTGCCGAAGGAACAGACAGACTCTCTCTGCTGCAGGAAGACGATGTGTCTTTATTATAAAAGCAAACTGGCTTTTAAGGATTCTGTATCCAATCAGGACCGGAAGAAAAGAAAGAATTGCAACCCCGCGCCGCTCCAACTAATCTTATCAGGAAGCCGAGAAAACGCCTAGCGTAGCCCAGCACCGCAATTGTTACTAGGGTCACTAGAATCGGGAACCGGCCGGGGTGCGATGGCTTCTCCGGTTCGCTGGAGCTCATCCTCAGGTTGTCGAGTAAGGTCCGTGCGTGCCAGGAGACTGCGTCTTGAGTGAGGATCCCACTTCTGACACAAGTTGTAACGCTTTTATATAAAGGGGTTATGACACGAAAATTAAACGGATAGATTATTCTTGAAATGGAATGCTCATAGGCTACTTAGTATAAACACCAAGTTACGCGATTTTTAGAGCTCTGGTAATTGCAATATTCAATTTACGAATTTTTTTTCATTTTCATCTGGCGACCAGGCAACACTGCCCAAGTTAGTCACACCATGATGTTTATAAAGCACTTGACCAAGAACGCTCTCTCATTTTAGGCGCCCCCATAATCGGCCAAGCTCTCCTCCTCGCGGTACAAGCAAAACCGCTCACGGAACTCGGTAACCCGAAAGCTAATCTCGCTCTCGCCCCCGGCCCGTTGACCTTCCACCCTGCATGCGACTGCGAGATATTCCCGGACGACGGTGACCACGGCAAGTTCGTCCGCAACTCGTCGTCGCTGGAGCTGGTCGCCAGCGGGTCGCAGTAAAAATAACAGCCTCCAACATCTCTTGATAGCAATCACTCTCATTGCTGCGGCGATCAATAGAGAGTTTTAGTAGACCGTTTTCGCTTTTCCGCTCCGCTCTATGGAAAGCGGAGTCGCCATCGCGCATGCGCGACCGGCTCTGGGATTTGAGCGTGAAGCGTCAGCTCCGCTAGCTCCGCTTTCCTTGCCATTTTAGGAAGCGCGTTCCACTCACGGTAAAGCTTCAGTAGATGTTTTTTTTTTTTTTTCTGGAAAGGAATTCGAAATGGGTGCTCGCCACTTGAAAGCATGCTTGGGAGCGCGTTTGACCGTTATGAACCTCGCTGTACTAAGATGGCTGCGCAGACTTTGTTTGAAACGGCGTCCTTAAGAAAATGTTTCACGGTGGTCGAGAACCTCTGGCTGCTTCGGGAAATCGCTAGCTGCAATCCTTTCACGGCCCCTGAACGGTGGGGACAGGTGCTGCCTTGTCTAAGCCAGCGGGCTCGATTTTTCTATGCGAGATGACGACGATGACGTTGAGAGGATGACACTCCGGGCGACGGCGGTGCCTCAATCTGAGCCCCTGGGCCTCGGTTCCTCGAATGCGGCAGCTTCGACTTTGGCTGGGCTGCCTCCTTGAAGCTTGATGCTTTGACCCCAGTGGACCCCAATGAGCAACGGCGCCATCATGTTCCTGGGGCTCCTTCATGCACCGATCGAACGGCGTGCATGATCCCCATGGCTCGCTGCTCACCCGCCCAACCCGCCTACACGAAATCTGGACTTCTGCGAATCGGACTGCCATCCTCCCCAATTGCAACAACCCATGTCGTCGTCATCTTGCATGTACATACTCATCACATTATCATGTTTCGTAGACGCGGCACCACGGGCCTCCATGGTACGGGCTGCTGCCTTTCCGCGGTGCCGCGTTTTTCCAGAGCCAAAAAATAAAGACTAAAGACTAAAGCAGTCGGCAAACGGAAAGATATTTTGTTAGGTAGCTTTAGGCAGCAAGACAGTGCAAATTAGCGAAAGTGAGTGCTCCATTTATATCTCTACTTTTTTGTTTTCCCAATGAAATGAGTCTTTCCTCCTTCGTATGCTTAGGTTTGTGTAGAGTACCTTGGTGTTTCTGTACAGTGCGCGACATTGTTACCGGAAACAATCAATATCCTGTTTTTATTTTTCACCTTAAATACGAGGGGCTGACATCAACCTATTGGTGTGGAATAAAGCGCTGGTTTGGGGCACTAATCTTAAGGCTGAACTCCATGGGACGAATATGCTGCGAATAACCGACGAATTTTGCCCGACGGCTATTGCTCTGCGCGTGGAATCAACACAGTGGCCACTACGTCGCGCGCAAAGCGAGCGTGCCGTCGGGCGGCGTTCGCCAGTAAAGCCTGGTTCACACATTTGCAACGGTTGTGTTCGCATGCAACCGAAATGACCGTAACGACCAAAACACCGCAATAACCCTGACTCATGAATCGCCTCGCGAAGCTACCCCTTGCATCGCTTGCCATGCTGTGTACGGCGAACACTTGTCCCGGTGACTTTGTCATTACGGTCGTTTCGGTTGCATGCGAACGCAACCAACGCATATGTGTGAACCAGCCTTTATTCGTCTCATAATTCGTTCCATGGAGTTTAGCCTTTAGCGACAAACTTTCAGCTCTCTCAACAGCTGTTAAAGAAATAAACTGCAAATAAAAGCGATTTTATCTTGTTCGTATTAACAGTGGAGCGCAGTGTATGTATCTGCCTTGGGGGATGAGATGAAACCATTTTGCTTGGCTACACTTCTTTTCATTCCTTTTTTTTTGTTTTTGAAATTGCGTTTTTCGGCTTAAGCTCCTGCCTAGTTTCAGCCTCACCTGTGCTACGGTGTTTTCTTGCAATAGAAGGCCACGCAACACAGGCTACTTTTACAATGCTGAAGTCATCAGAAACACTGTAATTTGATTAGATGCAATATTCACACGCACATCTGAGAAGAAAAATGGGAGTCATTAGTAAATTTTTGTTTTATTAAAAAATTTCTAGACGCCTTTCAGCCTAGTTGGACAAGTATTTCGCTCAGTACAACAGCTTGGATATGATTCACTGTGATCAGTTTACGCATTCTAATATTAAAAAAAAAAGAAACGTGCATGCCCATGGTCTTCGTAGAGTTCGTCCAGCTGACAAATTGTGCCGTCTGCGCACATCACTGCCTGGTGCTTCACGACGAGCACCCTCTTGTGACCAGAAAAGTATGGCTTCTGATTCTTTGATGGACGGCATGGACGTGCCGTGCGGTCAACAAAACTCCAACAGTTGTCCAGGGGTGCTCCCTTGTCTTTGACGGCCTAATAAAAAAAAAAGAAAAAGGCAGTCTTACAACACGGCAGTATTTAAACACTACCAAAACATGTGATATGGGACTTGTTACTCATATAAGATAAAGAGTATTTCCATGGTAGGGTTGCAAAAAAAATGTGTATCATAAATTAAATAAATAGTTGTTTCTTAATTTCGCTAAACTCTGAGGCCGTCAAACTGTGCATTCAAAACGAAACTTCTGAAAAGCGTTCTAGTCTACCGCTATTGCTTAGAAGTCCAGTGTTGTGTTTGATAAATTTTGAATTGTTTATGCCTGTCTGGTTTTCACCAGACAAAAACTTGACATGGAATATTCTTTCGACCGTTTTTGGTAACTCTTTTTAAAACACCGCCGGGTAACATATTCGGCCGCCATATTTTGGGCATCGCTTTTAGTGCGAGACTTGTGACTAGAACCGAGCTCATATCCAGCATTGACGCAGCATTCGTGTCTAATACATTTAGACTCGCATCCGCGACAAACAATGACGCAGCTCTCTTGCTCCCTAGACGCTTGGCCAAAAAAAAGGCGGCCTTGAAGAATAGAGGCAGCATGGCATGCACTTTTAAAAAGGCTGCATTCAAGTCTCTATTATTTTCTAAATCTACGAAGGAAATCCAAGGCGAACAGTTCCGGAGGAAAGTTAAACAATTCAGAAATTGCGAGCGAATATGAATAAATAAAGTTGAGAGGAATGGTTTCTTTGGTGCGGCTAGCTAGTGCTATGCTCGTGGTCAACTTTCAGTGTCATTTTCGACAGGACGACGCGTGGACAGGTATAATTGGCGCTCAAGCACGCGCTCCCGTACATCTGATTGCATAGCCATAGAAGGCCCATAAAAACGCGACGACTTTACCGACACCGTGTTGGTTGCAAAGTGATACTCGTTCACTTCGTTTGATTATGCTTTTTTGTGTTACATAAAACTCTAATGGAATGGTTTACTTTTCACGCGTGGGACGTACGCTTTACTTCTTCATTCGGCCTCTTTCAAGCTGAGGTCAAGGTGAAAAACATCGACGCGTATTGAGCAAGTGCAGCCATCTTGAGATCTAAGCGATCACGCTAAGAACGCTGAGGGAAGTCCGCTCTGCAACTTGTGAAGCGGAGCGCACGCTCACTCCGCTAACTATACGCTCCAACTCAGAGCGGGCTACGCATGCGCGGTGGGGGCGATTCTTCTTCCAGAGCGTAAAGTAGAGCATAGAGGGCTTATAAAAGTGGCCTACTAAAACTCACAGATAAAAAACGCGCTCGTCGTGACTTGTCCTGACACTGCCCATGTACACCTTGTTTTTTTGTGCCGAAACAAAAGTAAAATGGAAACGCGAAATTTACACTAACAATGGAAACGCGAAATTTACACAAACCATGCATTTCTCACCTGTGAGCACAGCTCCAGTTTCGCCAGGGTCAACCCCCTATGTTTGTTCATGTCAGCGAGCAGGTGGCCGAACCTCTCGTTGATGTGAACCACGATGAGGTTCTCAATACTGGAGAACACCGACAAGTTCCGTCCAAGCGCTCATCCAAGTTCGAACAGACGTTTGCGATAGGCCAGTCGACAAAGATCCATGCAAAGCGTCTGGCCAGATTGGCAACACCCTGCGCCGATCTGTCGGGTGCTGGGATTTGGAGCCCCACTTGCAGAGCAGCCAGGTCCTTCTTTAAGCGGGATTGCCTCCTAAAGGGTTTCTCTTCTACGTTGGCAATATCCAGCAAACCGCGTTCGGAAAGGAAGCTTCGGTGCTTCATGGCATGAGAGATACAAATCATTGATTCGATGTCTCGCCAGCTTAATCTCGTTAGTAGAAGTCTCCTTCCTTGAGAACCGCGGGGATTTATCGTCCAGGTGCCTTGCTAGCCTTGAGCAACACTGTACTCGTACTTCGCAAAAGGGTGTACTCGGAATGCGCAAACTTCGTCCTTTTCTTTCATTTTTTTTCACTTCGAATACGTTAATCTGTTTCAGTTATAATTCGAGTGGAGCAGAAGCTACAAGGGCGAGTGCCGCCCTTTCAGCGTCATTGACCAGCACGCGCGCTCGTGCAGTGCAAGTGCCGTTTAGAGCAACATGCTCGTGCTTATACCTTCGGCTTCACTTGCACACAGGGTGGAACGATTATATTTATATTTTATAGCGTAATATGCTTCGGGTGTGTGCCTACTCTTTTGTGTTCATTATTCTCGCCTTCGTTTTTACCACCTTCACAAACACGCTCCCTTTCACTTTCATGGTGTTAACGTTTAGTTTTTCTGTCTTACTTGAACTATAAACGTCCACTTGTTGGGCTACGCAAGCGAATTTTTCGAACGCCCTCAAAACGCTCTTACGCTTAAGCAAAACGGTCTACTAAAACGCGTTTTTGGACCTCCGCTTTCCATTCCGCTGAAGCAGGCCACGCATGCGCAGTTTGGCACCCTCAGAGCGGAGCGGAAAATGGAAACGGTCTACTAAAACTCTCTATTGTTGAACACTTTGACAAGGCGAGCGATGCCGTAGACGTAATCATCACGGACCGCATGCTGGAAACGCGTGTGGTAAACGAGGAAGCTGAAGCTCGAGACGCCAAGAGAGCGAAGTCTGTGAGTGCGTGCAGGAAGACACCGCGGCGGAGGCTGGCTACGTAGCCAGCCTCCAGCTCTGCCCCGATTTGCCCCTCCGAGGGACCCGTATTACAGTGTTCTAGCGGGTGTAGTGGCAAGAGCGGCGCCCGCTTACAATGGGCCGCGTGAAGACGGTCAACGTAGATGCCGCGAGTGGCGCTGGAGTTCCGTGCCCTAGGAGAATTTGTGGCAGATGAAAGATGTGCGATGAGCGAAGAAGACGACGAAGCTGAGGCGGTACGCTTCTCCCGAATATAGCACCGTAGCACTTTTTTTTTGTGGTGTAGTCGCGGGGAGTCTTTCCCCTTCCGTTGCCGTCTCGGTCATAAATGCAAGGAAAAAGACGGACGCACACACTGCTTCGCTCCGGGATGCAAGTCGGGCTACCCGGTCAACAAGGTGAGCCACCAGCGATCGTAAGCCGTCGCTGTTTCGTGCGCCAAAGGAGGAGTCGCGCAGACTAGAGTGGGAAAAAAAATCTTAATCGAGAAGATAAACGCCTCGCCGAGACATCAGCTGTGTGCGAGAGACATTTTGAACTGCGCCTTATCCTTCGGGACTATGTGCACATCGTCAATGGCGAAGAGGTTAGGATTCTATGCCGCAATATATCATGACTATTTTGTAGTCTTTTTGCGTACTATGTTGCTGGATATCTGTCATGTGCTTGCTGTGTATGTCGATGAACTGTATTACCACTTTTGAGAAGTCATAAAGCAGTGAGTTGAGAATAATTTTCTTTTTCATATTAGGGGTTGTTGAAGTTTCTGTTCATATCGTATTTTGATGCTTCATGTACTCCCAATCGAGGTATGTTTTCTTCATAGACTGCCTTCCACAAAAAACAATTTGTTATATGTTCGCTAGTTGCAGTGGCACCTTGGCCGTTCCCAAACGCGCTCCGCCTTGCAACTTATACCCCTGCCACACGGGCAACTCGAATGCCATTTACAACGAATGACATTCGTGTGATCGACGAATCGGCTCGCGATCTGTCGCGCGTAGAACGCCCCACGCTTGGAGTGTCGCGCGCTGATTGGCCGTCCGCTCAAATGTCATTCGTTGTAAATGGCATTTGAGTTGCCCGTGTGGCACGGGTATTACACGACGCTGGTCCCCGCATCAGCAACACGATAACAAAAAACAATACACCAGTTTATTGTTCCTTTCGCCATTAAAAAGTGAGAGATTTATTGAGATTTATTTGTCTGTTTTTCCTTGTCATATAAGTATCGCGTGGTTTCTTTCGCAGCTATTAAGCGTACAGCCCAAGTGTTAACGTTGCTGAACGACCTGTCAGTACTGGGAAGGGGGGGGGGGGGGGGGTCGATATTAATCAAGTGATCTCCATCAAAATCACGCGAATAATAGAAGTAGAGGATAGCCGGCGCTTCGTTCTTCTTTATTCAAGCCTCTTGCCACAGTTCCTAGTTCACAGAACAGCAGCGCTACGGTGTCGTCTACGCGCAAAATCTTCAAGCGGTGGCCGCCGCTCTTGCCACTACAACTCTCTAGAACACTGTACCCGTATATAAATCGATTTATCCACGAAACTATTGCGCCATTTTCAAAACAAGTTTAGCAGGATTATAGGAACATACAATGGGTCCTAGCAGTATAGTTATATCATGTTTTATTTTTGTCGTGTCATAACCCCTTTAAGCATTCTCTTACCTCAAGCTGTTCCCTGCTTGTTTCCGACGTTACGGCTTTTTTTTCTTCTTCTTACTACTGTCACAATATACTGAAAATTTGATTTGATATCGGGTTCATGTCATAAATCTAGATGTAAACATTTGGCAGACACACTTAAGAGTAAAGTCCGAAAATCTATCTCCAACCAAAATTTGAAAGGCAACCCGACGTTTCAAAATCAACTCGGTTTCTTCCTCAGGGGTGACTGAAGGCACGCGGACACAGCAGCAGCTCCTAACCTCTTCGTCTTCAAAAAAGGAACACGAAGAGGTTAGGAGCTGCTGCTGTGTCCACGTGCCTTCAGTCACCCCTGAAAAAGAAACCGAATTGGTTTTGAAACGTCGGGTTGCATTTCAAATTTTGGTTGGAGATGAATTTTCGGGCTTTAACCCTCACCCAACCAGGCAGATTTCTGCCAAATATGTTTGCTTTCAACACTTAAGACTGCTTACGTGTAGGAATCCCGAAGCATTCCTACACGCAGCACATTTCTACAAGCATAGCGCTTTGTCGGTGACATCACGCTCCTTCACTACGCAGGCGCGGCGTACCCCGGCGGCTTCACGACGGCTTCCGTGACGAAGCATCTGCGCTACTGTGCTTTTCTTTGTGTTTTATTTCTGAGGTGCGTCCGCTTTGATCTTAAGCGGCGCGTGCTTGACGTATTACTATGACCATCTTTCTGGTACCACGCCGACGCCTTTTTGCGAAATGGGACAAAAAGGCTTTCGGCTCAATAAAGTAACCATAATGAAAAGTTAGCAAGCTGGTCCAAGCTTGGGATTTGTTTCTAAGTTATACACACGCACAAAAATAATTTGAACGTAATTTGGCTCTAAAAGCCATACAGAAAGTGTTCTTGTACGAAAGGTATCTGATGATAGCAGCACCTAATTGAGTTGGTTCTTTTGGCTATAATTCGTCGATTTAGCCATAATCATGGCTCATTAAGGAATCAAAGGAAGCGTGAACCGCTCTTCGGGCAATTCGTTCAACTACGCTTCTGGCTGGCGGGACCTCACCGGAGCTTTGCGCCGAAATAAACGGCGCGTGTCCTGACCGAAGATTTGCTTGTGAACGAGGAACCGAACTGGTCCCGGAACGTGATCCTTATTTCCAACCTAATGGTTAGAGTTCGTTTTTTTTTCTGTTCGTCCCTCCTTTACAGGCAGGCAACTGTTGAAAGTTTACCGTCGGATCATTTAATATCTACCCCTGAGTATTGCATCGCGGTCCATATACATGGTGTCTTTTTAAAGGGTCCAGCTTTATTTAAAATAAAGAAAACTTGCCCTAGGGATCTTTTAGACCTGTGGCTACTTTGGGGACCACGGGGGACACTACAAAGGAGTACACATTGGATAACTAATTAGAATAAAACTAATTAACTTGTTAAGGATGTTGTCAGACTACAAGTTTAACAAGCCGCGCATTTATTCAGATACCGGAATTCAGGAAGCTTGAGCTTTAGGACCGAGGTACGAGCTCCTTCCACGGTGTGCGTGAACTCTCCTACTACGTTTTCCTCGCTTTAGTGTTCTACTACGAATTACTCCCTTTTGGAACATGAACTGGAAAAAGGTCTCATGTGAAAAGGTGAACTGTTTTCTACAGACTAGCCTGGTCTGGCGGATCGGGGGAGGAAAACGAAGCGCTTTTCGGTGGTCTGGTCGTAGCTTGCTATGTTTGTCTCCCTAATGCTTTCCTCTTGGGACCTGAGTTGAATTTCCACCTCCAGAGGTTTTAGTCCCGGCTCCCGCCTACGTCACCAAGCGGATGGCAAATAGCGGACCATCTTCCAAGAAAACAAAACAATCATAAAGTCAGCGCAGCTGCGTTAAACTGCTCCCACTCAGATGACCTCAATGGCGGCGGAGGTGCTGTTGGGATGGCCTCCATGGGCGCCTCGCACCTTCCTCTCGCTCCCCGCCGGCCCGGGAGGAGGGGGGGGGGGGGGGGCGGAGAGGGTGTTGTCACCCCATTGACAGTCGGCGCTGAGCCACTAAAGACTGGCAACTTCGCCCGTCGCCGCGCTGGTGGTGCGACATACGTGTACAAGAGGTTAAGCCGGCCTCTTCAAGCTGTCAGTCCTCGAGTTAGGCCTCTTGCTTTGGCTTCAGTCTGTGTCTCTCATGATTGCGGTTGTTCGTTGTTGACTCGTTACCGTCCTAAAAACCAGGAGAAGATTTTCTGTTGGGCACTCTTGTTATTCCACTGGATGGTCAAGATGAACTACTCAAGGGTGCGGAGTTGTGATCTGCCGGCTGTTGTGGTAGCGCATTAGCCGAAAGCTTACAGTTGGCGAGGAAGCTTACAAAAACTCATATCGCGAGTGCCCCTGCTTGGTCTCGGCAGTAAAGAAGTCTTGTTACCTGGCGGGGACTACATTTTTCGTGGAAACGAACTATCGATATGTTTCTTGATTGCAACAACTGTCCCACAAAAAGGGCGGCCTCCATTGCTAGATTATCGCTCTGCAGCAGTATGCGCCCGAAGTGAAGTACAAAAAGGCAAAACTAAATGAGACTGCTTATGGCCTAAGCCGTAGCTTCTAGGACGTGGGCGAACTTCATGATTGTTTGTTACAAAACTGTGTTTTTTTCCTTATTCTTGGCAATTAATATATTGAATTTGTGATCGTGTTTTAGAGTGGAGCTCTTAGGCGCCCGTTTCGGGGTTCAGCGGCGTCGGCATTACCGCTTGCGTTGCATTATGGGACGCCATATATTCCCCACTAAATTTGGCGGGGAAACTGAGTTGGTGTTGCGGTCCCATGACGTCAATTTCCTCGCTAAATTGAGCGGGGAAACTTAATTTGCTAAATTTAGCAGAAAAATATTCGCTTAGTTTCCCCCTAAATATAGCGGGAAATAAGGCGAAAATTTTCCGCTAATTGGGAGGGGAGGAGGGGAGGGTACGGAGGGGGAGGATGGGCATACCTTTCCCTCCGTACCCCCCCCCCCCCCCAAATCCTCCTCCTCAAGAGCTGCGGTCTAATTTCGCATTACGGAGAATTGTAAACGACTTTCATTTTGTATTTGACAGCACGCTACCCTAACAATTGTTTGTGTTTGCCTGGCTTACGGCATGTTTTACTTTTAGAAGGCTTCGGGACAGCCTGAGCTTGAGGGACGAGTGAGAGAGCTTTTAAATAGTAGGGGGAGGCTTTACTAGAAACTAGTTTGGTCTGCAAAATCGGGGGAGGAAAAGTACGAGAAGTTTGGTGTTGGGGTCATGGCTTTCTATGTTTGTTTTGTCAATGCCTTCCTCTTGGGACCTAAGTTGAAGTCTCCCACTTCAGAGGTGTCGGTCACGTTTCTCGCGTACGTCCCCAAGCTGACGTGGCTAATAACGTACCATCTTCCAAGAACGGAAGGCACTTATCAAATCAGCGCAGCTGCGTTGAATTGATCCTTTTCTTCCAATGAGCTCAATGGTGGCGGAGGGGCTGTTGCGATAGGCCCGTGGACGCCTCGTTCCTTCCTCTCAGCCCCCCAAGCCGGGGGGGGGGGGGGGGGGGAAGTGGCATCCCATTGACAGTCGGCGACCGCCGCGTTGGCGGTGCGACACACCTGGACAAGAGGTTAAGCCGGTCTCTTCTCGTTGACAGAGTGCTCGAGTAAAGCCTCTTCTTGCAAAAACCGTTGAGGGATCAGACAGAATATATCTTGTTTTCGGAAGCCTTCTCTTCTTCAAGCCAGACTGGACGGCGACGGCGGGGCCCGAGGCGAACAAGGCGCCACGTTCAGGGACGTCTGCGAATGCGAGCTGAACGTGTGTGCGAGGAAAATATACTTGGGCGGGGCTCGGACTCTGGGAACAAATGCTTCGCTACCATTGGCTGCGAACATTATTGCTGGCACTCCTTACTGGGGAGGTGGGGCCAAGTAACCCTTTAAAGGAAGAAGCGAGTGGCTGGGAGAGTGTGCTCTCTGATAATGTAAACACTTATGTAGATACGTATTAAACAGAGTTTATCGTGAGACACCCTCCTGTCTCCTGATGTTCCTGCCCTGAACCCTTCTTCGGTTCCCGTCCTGTCCTGGCCCTGCCTGCCATATTGAGAAAAATAAAACACACTTCAGCCCTGATGTGGTATAGGACCCTTTCAGCACTTCAAACACCTTCAGCCTTTCAAAACTTTCAGCCATCGACCCCTTCGGCCCTTCAAACCCCTTTAGCCATTCAGACTTTCTACCCCCTCAGCCCTTCAATCCTTTAGACACCGAAATGACAGTGAACTATAGATCAAAACTGTACTTTAAAATGCTATTGCAACTTTATTGCATGCATGTTGTAACTAAAAGACAATAAGATCCAAAGTTTACTTAATCCCGTGCGCAAGCAGCTGTAGACAAAAGCGATCCCACCAAATGGGCACAACCAAGTTCTTTGTCGCTAAAAATTATGCTTCGAGGTACTCACCCTCACAATACCGCTTGGTAAATTCTTGAGATGTACGGTTGTCCAGCTCATAAAACCGAGCAGGTGCACCACACGCTCACACACACACTGTCAGTAGCACGTTTAGAGAAAACCATGAAACGAGCAAACAACATCCGCCGCCGTTGAGAAATCGTGAGCACAGTTACAGTGTCGTCCCTTGGTGCCGTCACGGTGGCGTCTCCGGCGTTTTTTCGCTCACTGGAGGCTTCCGAAGCCGGACGGACGAAGAGGCGCAAGAAACAGGGCACTAAGTTACCTTCTTTATCTGCATACTCAGCTGCTCTAGAAGATCGGTCCCACGCATGGGACGGGAAGCCGACACTGAGTGTCCACTCGTTATTCCGCATTTAGTTTGCGCCCGTTGAAGCAGAAACAAAAAACGGGCAACTAGCTTCTGACGAAGGCTCTATTTCGACTGACAAAGACAGGTTATCTTCAAACAAACACAAATATTCCCTCTCTCATTTTCAAAACGCACCCTCTCTTCCTCGTGAGCGAGGAGTTGGCGTCATTGGGAGCTCCTCCTCCAGTCCGTAAAACACGTACACAAGAGACACAGGCAAAGCGATGAGGCCTTGTTAGCCAGCGTCACGACAAGATAGAGATGGAGAACGTCTCCTCAATTTCCAAGACTCGTTGCGGCCGCCCGATGGCAAGCGGCTTTCCCGACGCATATATCGTTAAGGGTCACGTGATTTCTCCCACTGACGCATTAAAACGATTTTGATGGGTGCAGTGACTTCACGGAAAAGGTGAGGACAGACCCCAAAGCCTTATAAAAAAAACTATGGCTGGTCTTTTACACATATTGGAAGTTCGTGACGGGTGCGTCAGTCCCATTAGAAAACTTGGACGAACATCTCAAACCCCTCCACCATTCTTAGAGGGTATGTCAAAACATTTCATAAATCCTGGTGGGCCCCATGGACAGATTCTCAATAGGGTGATCCTGTCTGGAGAGTTCCTTGGTCTGAACATGGTCGTGAGAAGCTTCTCCTTGGCGACAGCCATAGCGTAAACAAATGTGTCCACCTGGGTCGGTTTGTCTCGCAGTGGAGTTCGGAAATGAATCGATACCACTCCCATTGGGCGATCCACCTCCTCCAGCTGTTTGAGTCTCTGAAGTCGAGCTTCTAAGTCTCACGGCAAACGGATTGAAGAGCGTAGTCCTCGATTTTCCGAACCATTTCCCAATTGAGAAGTCCCAGGCTGGTTCACATTCGTTACAATCCTGCCGCAGGTGTCCTTGAGGTCTAGTGATTATTCGCTTCAGAGCTCACGGCAGACGACATGTGTGCCGTGAGCGTACCTTATAAACAATACGAGATGAGCATACAAACGAACGAATGCCTTTTATCTTTACTTCTCTGCCCACTGCTCGTGTTCGCCCCGTGACCCGCTATATCATCTCCTTCTTCATGGTCACTGGACACGACAGCTCCCACTACCAAAGTTTTAATGAAAATTTCACGTCACGGCTAGACCAAATTGTAGTTAAACAAGTGCATGCAAGCATCTTTAGTTAAGTAGCCTACTAAATAACTAATTTCACATTTTGTCTCGTCCCCTATGCCCTGAATCTAGATTGAGATCTTCAATAAATGTTTCTTGTACGTCGACCAATTTTTTTGTAGCAATTGTTGGAAGTAGGAAAATTTTGCGTTTCTCTTCAGTATTCAATGACGAAGTTTGGCTGCATAAAATCCGCCACTCTAAAACTGAAGGTAAAACAAAAAAAACAAAAAAAAAACAAACAACTGAAAGCTGCGCGCGCACGTGCACCGCAGCTAAAGCGACGTTTTCAGATTGGCTCGTAATAACTTTTACTTGTTGCCACGAAAAAAACAACAACAAAAAAACATGTTTTTCGAATTGTTCGTACATTACGCGAAGTATTTCCTAAAATATTTGGTTTCAGGGGAACAAACTATTCTTTTGGCGTTCCTCAGGACTTGGAATTATGAGCAGACTTTAGTTGCCTCAATTGGCAATAAATGTGTAGTTGTAATGCTAGCTAAGGCGAATTTGTAGAAAGTTAATTAGTACGCCTTCGGTAACTAAATGGGTGATGTTCACCTCACCCTTGTAGCCTAATGCCTTCCGTGGTTGATAATGTTAGCCCAATATATCTATCCTTTTTTTCAAATGACCTTTAAAGAAACTAATTGTATCGTGGTACACCACACTGTATATCGAAGGAAAGTAAGAACAATGGGCTGTAAATAAGACACAACAGCATAGCATCAGTTAGTGTAGAAAATTGCATTTTTGAGCGAAGACAATTGTAGGGAATAGGTCCCTGCTCGATTTGTTTGAAAATTTTCATGGCCGTTTTTTTTTACAACATCCGTTTGCGGTAGTATGTTTTATAAACGCAATCACCCCATTTCTCGCCACCCCTTGGCGGGAGAAGGAAGATCAAGCAACCGCGAATGGATTCTTCCTCTCCGCTTCACAATCTTACACTGCGCTGACGAAAAAGCGAACCTCAAAGTGGATTCCGCAAAGCCGCTGCTCCCCTCTCTGCAGGTCGTAACCAGGTCCTGGAAGGTGTTCCCGATCTCCTTCATGAGATGACAGTGGAAGCCACCTTCACCGACGGTACCAAGCTTGTGAGCGCTTCACCCTTGGAGAATTAGTCTATCATTGTCCATAGTTGTGTTGAAGCTATCTTATACGTGGCTTGCAAGTGACGTCCTCTGACCACGCTATTGTTTAATACCACTTGTTCTTGCCGAGGAAAACAAATTTGGCGGCGCCAATCGAAAGTTTAAGAAGATACGCACTCAGCAGCAAGGCCACCAAAATGGCACCTAATATGATGTCAGTGCAAGTCATGTCTTGTCGTCTGGTGAACAGTTATACTAATGCAAGGTCAAAAACTTGGTGTTTCTTTTCGTGTTAAGAGCACGTACAGATACAGCAAGAAGACCACCATACACGTTTCCGCCGAGATCTACCCGAAACCCGCTTCTGTAGTAGGCGTTTCACTCGTTACCAATTAATGATCGTCAAATCTTTCTGTCTAGTTAGAATAACCTGTTAGTCATCAAAGTACAGGAGGACAACTTTATTCTTTATAATGGTGCAGGCAGGACCGCTCATGTCATCAAAAACATTGTTTTCGTCGTCCTTTTAGAGCGCAGCTCTTAGGCGCCCGTTTCCGGCTTGAGCGGCGTCGCCATCGCCGTCGCCGTCGCCGTCGGCGTAACCGCGCGGTGCATTATGGGTAAATTTTCCCGAAGGGACCCGAGGTCCTCCCGAAGGACCTCGGGTTCTTTCGGGAGGACCTCGGGAAGACCTCGGGTTCCTTCTGGAGGACCTGGGGAGGACCTCGGGTTCCTTCGGGAGGACCTCGGGTTCCTTCTGGAGGACCTGGGGAGGACCTCGGGTTCCTTCGGGAGGACCTCGGGAGGACCTCGGGCTCCTTCGGTGACCTCGGGGAGGGGGGGTCACGGGATCCCCCCGAAGTCACGTGACCCCCCTTCCCCAAGGTCACGTGACCCCCCCCCCCCCCCCGAGGTCACGTGACCCCCCTCCCCGAGGTCACGTGACCCCCCTCCCCGAGGTCACGTGACTTCGGAGGGGTCACGTGGCCTGGGGGGTCACATGACTTCGGGGGGTCACGTGACCCCCAGGTCACGTGACCCCAGGTCTTGTGACCCCCACAGATCACGTGACCCCCACAGATCACGTGACCCCCAAGTCACGTGACCCCCCAGGTCACGTAACTCCCCCGAGGTCACGTGACTCCCGTGAGGAGAGGAGAAAGGAGGGCTATACCCTCCCCTCAGTACCCTTCCCTCTTCCTCCTCAAGAGCTGCGCTTCAATTCGGCGTTACAGGGAGTTGTAAACGGCTTTCATTTTTTTTGACCACTCTGACAACTCCTTCCGTCCCATCAGTTTTTTTCCTTTACAACGTAGAGTTCTGTATTGATCCTCTTGGCCAATCTGTGGAATGCACAAAAGAAGGCATGATTGTTTCTTCTATTTATTCGTGCATAAAATAGGCTGACTGCCGCTGTTGCGATAGACTACTTTTAAAAATTTCTACACCCCCCACTGCGTGCGGTGCATTTTGGGACCCGGTTGGCCATGGAGAGGAGTGGCATGGTTACGGTTTTGATTGCTCCCCTGAAGTAGGTCAGAAATTGCTTTTCTTGCGCCTTTCATCTTCGTGACAGCCCCGTTTGAAACGCAGACCTCCATGGAATGTAAGGGCCTGCCTAGGCTTAGCGAGTAGTTTGAGTACGGCCTTATGCGTCCCATACATCTCGGGCGGCCTGGCTTCCACTCCAGACTGCAGCACGACCCTCCCGGCTCACGAACGGCATATTTTTTGCGCTATTTGATTAATGTAAAGTATCAACCGACGCGCCCAATCAAATATCGTGTTACAAGATATTTCTCTGGTGACCATGATTAGTGGTATCCTCATTTCCACTGTCCTCTCTTGCGTTTTTTATGTTGCCTATGGAGCCTATCCTGCGTTTCTATTGTTGCAACAAACTATAGCCCTAAACTCTGCAGCCCCTTCTCGAACTTCGAAAGTTCCTGGAGGGCTCCTTGGACCTTCGGGTGCCCGAGAGCTAAATCTCGTGAAGACTGCCGGGACTCCTCCGGGTTCATGCCGACGAGTCGCCTTCAAGAAATGTTTTGTTAAAATGTGAGATGAGTTTAGTTACAGAAAAACTTATAACTTATTTTAACCTTTGCCTCATTAGTTAGTGCTCCTACCTAGAGAAAATTTTATGCTTTTTAAATACTTATTCACTTATTTATATTTTTATTTATTCTGTACATCTTTAAGTATCGCAAATATATTCCTTTAGATTAGTCTGTTACATCCTCAGCCAGTCTGGCTACGGTGAATCCCCCGATGTCGAAAACCACACTTAGTCGCACATTATCTGAAGCATATCGGGCTCAGTGAGTATAACGACATAGCATGTGCCCTGTGACAGAAATACCTCAGAACTCAGACAGCACTCTAAGTCAGACATTTCGAATGCATACTGTAAGTTGTACTAGTTTGAGCTTTTACTAGTACCTTATTCAACTTCGTTGCACTGGATATATTAGGATAAGATTAACTATTGGCGTATTGAATTAAAAGACAACGCTTTTCTCGCTTTTCCGCGCCCCTGAATTTACTCATTAGATTTCACTGTATGGGAGAAAGTTTGATTACCTCAAACTGCCAACCAGCTGTTAAGTCATGCTTCAAAGCACTGGACAGAGCAAGAAGAATGTTGTGTGAAGCATAATGTTACTCGGGAAATTTTGTTTTCTTTCTTTATTTCTCTAGAGCGCGTGAAATAGCGTTTCCAGGCACGATCTCTTGGTATTGACACTAGTACGACATTTCGTTTCTACGTTTTCTCGCTCATAATAATCGAAGTGCTAGCTTTTTAATAGTAGCGTCCTTGAATTTAATCCCTTTGTACTCAAATGTAATCAAAGTTGCCATCAATTCAATCAAAGCGCAAATTAATTTAATCCAAGTTATCTCCAATTTAAACCAAACGCCATCCATTTAGTCGAAGAGCCACTCAATTTAGTCCGTTTATATCTGTGAAGTAACAAAAAGTGCTGCTCATCTCTCAGAACTGCTTTAGAGACCTAAGGTGCTCATAAGTCACGAATGAATTTTAAATGTATATGCGCATTTCAGGAGTACTTTCTCAGTCATATTTCAAAACCATGCGTTCCCGGGATACTTGCACCGTGCCGCTGTTTCATCATAGGGCGTTGACTGCTCCTTCGAATAGTTTGCAAAAACTTGGCGGTATGTTACGCCGTGGCGTGATTCCAGACGCCGAATGTCGACTAAATGATATTTCGATGAAATGTCATCCGACGAGCTGATTGCCACCGGAGTTGTCGTGCCTATGTGTCCACACAAAGAGATGGTCAATACATCCGGTGCGTACGTTGAGCCATGGTACAGAGTGAAGGTGACTTGAGGTCGGCAGTCACCGGTTTGTCTCTTGGTTTGAAGCTCCTTGATAGGCCGAAGAGGGGTTCGGGCGTCTCAGATATTACCAAAAATCACTGCCCTTGGGCCCCTCCAGTTAGTGCTTAGGTCGGCGTCCGGCGTGGTGGGACTTCGAAGCCCCAAACGGAGCTTAGAATTGGGTGGAGTCCCCGAAAAACTCACAGGGGTAACTACTTAACTTCATTTATCGGGTGACATCCAAGGTTCGAGTGTTATCTCCGTTCACCCTTAAAGGGATTGTCCGGTCAAAACCGGAAGTTCTTAAGATTTCGTGATGGTTACCTGGTGGGAGCCTAATGATTAACATAGGCCATTTTTATTCCATTAAACGACACCCCAATTTACTGTAATCAACGACGGATAATTGAACGAAACTCCATGCCGAATTTCGCAAGTATCAACGGCTGCACTCCCATGCCTGACGTGACGTCACACCAGGCTTGCAATTGTCATATCCTATGCCTCATTCCTCCGTGGGAACACAGTGCTCCCGACGCACCGCATCATTCCATATTACTCGCCACTGTAAATGTCGCGGAGAAGTGTGGAGCGGGAAAACCGCACAACAAAAATACCCCTTCATTCTAAAAAAAAAAAAAAAAAAAAAAAAATCTAGCGCAGCAGCAAGGGTGAACCACGTCGTACCGCTCACGCGGAGGACAAATTTCGAAGTGCACTTCAGTTCGGCGCGTTCTTTGCCTGATGTTACCACAGAAACTCCGCTTCCCTGAAGGTGGAAGAGGAAAACGCCGTTTATGCACGCTTGGGTTAAAATACAATTACTCCTCCAGGGAAGCACACAAAATTCAGATTTGTCGTGGAAGATGCTCCTACAGCCATTGACAATGAGGTCTAAATGTTTTCATGAATACGAAATTTGACCGGATAATCCCTTTAAGCTGAGGCTAGAAGCTCCGCCTTCAGCGCGAACTTTCTCCCCTTGCTAACACACATTTGAACGTAGAGGCACGCGCAACCAAAGCACTGCGGAAGCCGGCGAGCTCGCGCTGAAGGTAGAGCTTCTATAACTGTTTTCACCTTAAGAAAAAAATACGTTTTGCGCATTGTTCCTACGCGGCGCGAAATAGTTCTCACGAGATTCGGTTGTCGGAGGAAAAAGCGATGCCTTTGACGTTTGGAACGTGTACATAGTGAAAATATAACATATATCTAATCTAAAATTCACCTACATATGTCTTCATTATCCACGTAAGGGGGAAATTAGTAATGTTCCGCGAGGAGCCGATCTTGTTTTACTTCGGTTCTTAAGGTGAAAACAGGTATAGTCTAGCTTAAAGGGATACTGAACCAAGGAATTTAGTGTCCATAATAAGTGGCGCACGTTCCTTCCCCGAGCCAGCAGCCGCCAGTGTGCGCGAGCACACGCAACAAAAATGACGTGAAAGACCCCCGTTCGCGGTTAAGACGAGAGCGAAATGTATACGGGCTTCGGGCCAAAGGAGAATGAAGACAAGTGTTTCATCTACACAGTCGTGTCTGGTGTAAAAGGTAAGCGATTAATTGGTCTAAGAAGCACATAGCTTTCACTTGTAGAGATGAAGAGCCTGTAGTTATTCTCTTTTGGCCCGAAGCCCATGCATTTCACTGTCCTCTTAAAGGGATACTGAACCAAGGAATTTAGTGTCCATAATAAGTGGCGCACGTTCTTTTCACGAGCCAGCAGCCGCCGGTGTGCGCGAGCACACGCAACAAAAATGACGTCAAAAACCTCCGTTCGTGATTAAGATGACAGTGAAATGTATGGGCTTCGGGCCAAAGGAGAATAAAGACAAGTTTTTCATCTACACAGTGGTGTCTGGTGTAAAAGGTAAGCAATTAATTGGTCTAACAAGCACATAGCTTTCACTTGTAGAGATGAAAAGCCTGTATTTATTCTCCTTTGGCCCGAAGCCCAAGCATTTCACTGTCATCTTAATCACGAACGGAGGTTTTTGACGTCATTTTCGTTGCGTGTGCTCGCGCACACCGGCGGCTGCTGGCTCGTGGAAAGAACGTGCGCCACTTATTAGCCCCGTGCGCGACCGAAAGCGTCGCTGTGGTCGGCCTTCCACGATTGGCCGAACGCTGACTATGACGTCGGAAAGGGGATTTTCATCGACGGAAATAAGAGGAATGAAAGAACTTTAATTTTGACGGTGTTGGCAGTGTTCCTTTGAGAGCGCAATGATTTCAAGCTTCCACCATGCTAATAACAAACACCATCGAACTTGTTGTTTGCAAGGTAATGACGTCACAAAGGGGAACCACAGGAGGGCGCCACCAAAACTTCTCACCGCTAATTATGGACACTAAATTCTATGGTTCAGTATCCCTTTAAGCGCGAATGGAAGTCTTTGACGTCATTTTCGTTGCGTGTGCTCGCGCACACCGGCGGCTGCTGGCTCGTGGAAAGAACGTGCGCCACTTATTATGGAGACTAAATTCTTTGGTTCAGTATCCCTTTAATGGTAAATCAAGTATACAGGACATAAAATATCAAAAAAGGTGATTTTTCGGAGCCCAATGACAGCTGTTGTCCAGCCGAACGAGCGGGAAAGCGCTCGCTCTGCAAAAGACAGGTGCACGTGCACAGTGCAGTCTCATGTAAATGGTGGATTGAACATATGCGCCGAGAAACCGAGGGAAAGCAGGAGACGAGAGCGAGCGGGGATGTCAGAACGCCGAGGTTTGGTTGGAATGATTAGTGATAGACGTAACGCTAGCTGAGTTTGTCTCCGTTGGACTCGTCGAACGCGTTATTAACGGCGAGATGTTTTGGTGGCGCCCTCGTTTGGTTCCCCCTCGTGATGTCATTACCTTGCGAACAACTGTTTTATTCTGCGGGGCGCAGAATGAAAGAGACATATTCGCTGTGGACTAGCAGGACAAAAGGGTTTATCTTACACTAAGGTCAGCAACGTATGTACAAAAAGTACACCAACCAGTCCGCCATGCTTAACCATGCACAAGCCCGCGAGAGCCTCCCCGCGTGTGAACAACCTCGACGTCTTTTTCTTACGCGCGTGAACTCCGACATGCTATATCCAACATCCCCCTTTCTTAGAATAGAGGGAATATAGCTGGACCAGAGCCGTATATTAGGAGAGTTTGGACAATAGGCGGAGCAAAGGCCGCCGCCAGCGCCGAATATTCCCCCCACGCTTAGAGCGTAAACTAAATTTGTGACACAGCGTCGATCAATCAGGAGACCTCTACTCCATCTCACAAATGTCTGCAGTGAAGACAAAGGCACAGGCGCGTGAGCCTAGCTCAGCGAAACGCTTTTGTTTGTACGAGACCTCGTGCATAGGAGGCACTTTCCAAAGCCACGCTCTCCTGCCCATGCCTTTGTCTGCACTGCTAGAACAGCGTCCTGAGACTGGCTGAAAGAACGCAGTGCAAAGGGTGGGGTGCGCGAGCGTCTTGAGACGCGGAGCTCCGCTCGGCACGGCTCAAATTATACTTCGTTTCACTTTATCTGCGAGTGAAGCCAAAGCTAGAAGCGCGAGACCAGCGCTTTTTGCATTTCTCCCCAGCTCGCGCGCTCGAGCAAAGCCTGAACGCACGGAGCTTCCGTGCTCGCGCTTCCAGTTTGGCCTTCGCTCGCACATAAGGTGAAACGAAGTATAGTCGTGTCACAAATTTAGAGCACGCGACCACCGCTAGGGGCTGTTTCGCGGCCTGTGGTTGGCCCCGAGATGCTCGCCTATTCAAACCAATGTATGGCCAAACTCTCTCAATAAACGGCTCTGAACTGGACTGTATACAGTTCTACAAGTCTTTCTTGAGTTCCGCGAGTTCACAGCTCTGGACACAAGAATTGCTCCAAAGCTCTCTTCACGATGGCTGAAAACGTTTCGGAGGAATGATGCACCTCCCACTCCTAGTGTGCTCGTGTGTTGGGTCGTAACACGACGTAGGGACTTTTGTGCTTGTAGATGTGTCTCCACTGTCATCCATAGCAGGCGAAGACTGCTTCGGAAGCGGTACTAAGTGAGTGCGGTTACGGCGTACGGACTCTCTCTCAGTTTCTACCCAGTAGGATCTGGGCTCATCGGCCTGACCACTGACGACGCCTTGGCGCTGGAGGTCTACCAGCCAGACGTCTGCACCATCGTCTAGTGGGGACAGGTCCCGGACGCCGTGACGCCGATCGAAGTCTTGCTTCTGTTTTCGACGAATTTCTCTCTCGAATAGCCTCAGCTGTTTCTCGTCGGGAGTATGAGGACGAAGTCTCTCGGAGGCCACTGGGAGAGTCGTACGAAGCTTCCTTCCCATCAAGATTTCTGAGGGGCTGTACCCGTTCTTGAGGGGGCTTGTCCTATATGCGAGCAGTGTCTCGTAAGGATCTTTTGATTTGTCTAAGGACCCTTTTATTATTTTTACAGCTGCTTCGGCGAGCCCGTTGCTCTGAGGGTAGTGCGAACTCGAGGTCACATGGCGGAAGTTATACTCTTGTGCAAACTTCGCAAATTCAGAATGGCATGTCTTAGAAAACTGTGGTCCGTTATCTGAGATAACCACTTCCGGAATCCCATGTCTGGCGAAAAGAGACTTGCAGTGGTTGACTTCTGACACCATGTTTTATTCTGCGGGGCGCAGAATGAAAGAGACATAGTCGCTGTGGACTAGCAGGACAAAAGGGTTTATCTTACACTAAGGTCAGCAACGTATGTACAAAAAGTAAACCAACCAGTCCGCCATGCCTAACTATGCACAAGCCCGCGAGAGCCTCCCCGCGCGTGAACAACCTCGACGTCTTTTTCTTACGCGCGTGAACTCCGACATGCTATATCCAACAACAACAAGTTTGATGGTGTTTGTAATTAGCAGGGTAAAAGCTTGAAATCATTGCGCTCAGGAACCCACACTGCCAACACCGTCGAAATTGATGTTCCTACATTACTCTTATTTCTGCCGGTAATGAAACCTTTGCCGACGTCATAGTCAGCATTCCGCCAATCGTGGAAGGCCGACCTCAGCGACGCTTTCGATTGCGCACGTCGCCAATAACGCGGAACGCCGGCGTCCGGTGTTTGGCTCTTGCGTTCTAACCAGGGCTGGGCAGATATACTCCAAAAAAACTATTCGGGAATCCAAATACCGAGATGCATGCCCAAAATGCAGATACTGAGATACATTTGTTTTTTATGCAACGGAATATCGCTGATATACTTCTGGAAAAACGGCGAATGAGTATTCCGGAATGCAGAAAGAGATGCGCATAGGAACACATTTGTTCCTGAACGGTGCGGCGTGGGGAGTGTGCAGTTCGTGGCCAATGCGAATGGTAATTTAAGCCTGTGCTCCTTTTTTGTGCCATTTCATGCTGTTCCCCTTACCTCGAACTCTTTCATTATCATTAATGCCGCTATGCAAAATGTCACCCCCGTTGAACAACATATTCCCACAAAAGTAAAGACTGCGTGCAATGTTTGACAAAAGGCGTCTAGCCCGAAATGAACTGTTTTACCTTAAGGGCGCATCTCAGACTGTCGTATTATATGCTTCTGCTTTACCCGTGGTGGGGAGAGATTGGACAACAGGACCGTACTTTTTCTTCAGTCAAGTCCTCTACAGCGTTCTCTCTGTTAAATCCAAATGAGTAGAGAACTTTGTGAAAGGAACTGATTTTGTTATTCTTGCAAGTAAGCTTCTTCAAACCAGTTTTTTTTTTCAATGTATGATGAGTGAGATGAATCATGTTTTAGGGCGGGTTTATATTATACATTCCGAAGCAACTTGCACCAAACAGATGTTTTTATCTTTTAAATTTATCTTAAAAGAAGCAACAAATGTAACGAGATACCTAAGTCTGGCAAAGTATCACAACACAAGCGATACATCGTAAATCTATTTCACTAGTGAGATACAAATATATTTTTCAAACCTAACTCGATACGGAGATACACTCTTAATCTGGGGCCACCTAGGGAGCCACCTATAGCCTTGATAAATGAGATCCAACTTGTCAGGGCAAATTTTTGGGCCACCTAAAATTACCAGCCCGTTTGCCGTCCCTTTTTAGGTGGCCCCGAAATTTGCCGTGACCCAAGTTGTAACTTGCCGGCCCATTTTTTAGCTGGCCCGTTTTTTTAGCTGGCCCGTTTTCTAGCTGGTGCGCTTTCTAGGTGGCCCGTTTTCTGCTGGCAATATAAATGTCCCGTCGTGCACTTTTCCGCAGAATATCTCGGAGGGTCCAGGACTATGATCCACGAAGAAAACCAGGTGAATGTAAAGTACAGGAAAATTTCACCGTAAAATCGAAGCTGTGACGTGGCACTGAGCCTGACGTCTTCTTGTGAGACGTGACGCCGCAACTTTATTTTTGAGTCGCACAATATATTGGAAAATTATTACCAAGCTCAATTTGTATACTTTTGTGATTGACTTCCCGAGTGCTCTAGGGGAAAGTAAATATACAGTAATTGTTTAATGGCAAGGCCGATGGATTCTGAACATTTAAAAGAACAGTGGGTCCGCAGGTTATAAGAAAAGTAGGGAGAGAGAACATGTCTTGTATTATTATTACGTCTTAAAATTTAGCAAACAAGGTTTTTTCAGAAAGTAGCTTGCTGGACGTTAGAGTCTATTCAGATGCTGAGTCATCGGCCACAAACATGCCGCTAATAAAACGTTTATTAATGAGCTCTGCGGAAAACAGAATAAGGCAAAACAAATTTGCCAATTAGATAACCGCATTTGCTTTCGGCGGCCATGCTTGTGTGTAGGTGCTCGACATTAAAAAGCAGTCTGACGTCATATGAATAGACCCAGCAGCTTTGGTGGCAGTTTGAAGAGTGGAAACAAAGCAGTAAATTTTGACGCCACCAGGAAGGGGAGCTGAGGCTGTCCACTTTCCAGGATCCACAGGTCCACGGCTATAGCATACAGGCTGCGTCATGAAACACCGGCTAAATCGTTGCTCAAAAACTACACGTCGCACATAAAAAGCAAATTTTGTTTATTAGGAAAATTCTTAAATGTTGATGTTCGGATAATTATGGTGTCACAGATTTTGAATAATTAACTTTCTGTAATTACTAATTTTAAATGTATGGTCAGGTCAGGGTAAAGACCTTGCTAAACTGCGTCAAATATTGTAATGAAACATAGTTTGACATTTTTTTCAAAAATATTGTTAATACAATACATTTCCTAAATTCAGTTAGCCTAGTCAAGCTTATTCTTAGAGTGTAACCCAAAAGTTATACTGCGTTACTTAAGATGAAACAAAATGCGAAGGAGCCAGGCATGCTACCTCCGATAAATTGGAAAACGTCAGTTTCCGCCTTAGACGTTTCAATTGATAATAACATGAGGACAAAAAAAGTGTGCAACTTGCGGTTCGCGCTGATGCACCAACACAAACCTTTTTTTTATAAATAATCCAAATTCGACTCCAACTTCGTGCCTGAAATAAGATCTAACATATATACTTCGTTACATCATGAGCACAAACTTATAAAAAATTGGTAAGATTTCTGCGTAAGATGGTGGACAGCGACAGCTGGAAGGAAGCCATCTGAGTATATTCTCTTTGCTCGGGAGTGCGTAGAATGGCTGCCTGTCTTTCTCGCTTCCGAGCGCGTACCGATTAGAGTTCAACATGCTTTAAACTTTAAAACAATCAGAGTGGCGCCCCTTCACTGCGGACAGCGGTACTTCGTAGGCTGCGACGCGGTGGGCGGAGATCCCCTTACAAAAATCTGTAGTTAAATTCTTTTGAATTTCTGTTGAAAATTTTCTGGAATCGTATTGATTTTCTTTTTAAACTTTAAATTGGCCACTTAATTTTTTTAGAATTCCTTCTTACATACATTTTTTTTTAAAGTCCTTCTTACATACATCTTTTAAAATTCCTTCTTACATAAATTTTGTTGAATCTCTTTGACTGAACCACAGATTGCCGTTTAAAAAAAAAGACACTCAATTGTTTAAATATATATTTTGAGTTTTGTTAGGAAATAGTGTCCCTTAGGTACATACACATCTCACAAATAAGCATTGGAAACAAACACAAACACCATGAAGCACTAAACACCAGAATCACAGTCCCGTTAACTGCTCCAGAGCCTCATATAGCCTACATATTGAAAGTAATCATTTGGCCGGTTACCACCTCAGCACTTGCTAAGCTTCCAAATGTCCGATCTCCTCTTCGAACGTCTGTCGAAGGGAAGACAGTGTTTAGAAAGCATTGGTACAACTAATAATAATTCCGCGTAGTCACTAAAACAACATCCACAAAAACGGCCCCTAGAACAAATGTTATCGCTTTTCTGCACAGCACCACTCAGGACGAAGTCAGTCAAGGGGGTTGCTCCACTTTAAAATAGTTATTTTGCTTTACTTTACTAGTTGACTAGTTGAATAGGGTCAATAAAGTCACGATAGCCACTTACAAAGTGAGAACGGCAGTGCACGTGTTCTTTGAACGCCTGGCTTCCAGCACGCGCCCCATGCCTTCCGTCGTGCTTTGACTGCGCGCTCGAGCTCGAGGGGCGCGAGACGTCAAAGCGCTGTCAATGATAGAGGGCTCGCGCTGGAGGCAGGAGAACTGAAGCTCCTCCCTGCGGTTATCAACCTGTCAGAGACTATTGAGAAACTTAGTGACTTTTGACGTTTAGTCAAGATGTACCATATTCAATAAAAAGTAGACAGAAAGTCTGTAGCGTTTCTATTGACACTGGCTACAGAAAGTCAACTGAATAAGTATTTTCAACACGAAGTAAACATAACGTCTGCAGTATTTCTGATGACACTTTCAACAGGAAGTCAGCAGAAAAAGATCGACGTAGAGTTAATAGAAAGTCAACAGCTTTTCTTTTGACTCAGGCAGAAGAAAATCATCAAAAACGTTTCAACACAAAATCAACAAACTTTCTGTTGACCATGCCAACAGGAAGTCAAATTCAAAAGAAAGTAATCAGAGTGAACAAGTCAACACATTTTCAATAAAAAGTAAAAAAAAAAAACATTTTTATAGGTGTTTGTAGAACCATATATTCATCGCCGTCATGTCGGACCCCGCACACGACCGCAGACAATATAAAATAAAAAAAAAATATTCTTATAAAATAATATAAAGAAATAATGTCAATAAGTTTTCTTTTTCTTTTAAAAAATAACCTACAAAAAAGTCGTTAGAACTTCTTTTTAATTTGTTTTATAAATAAGTCTACAAAACAAAATCTTGTTTTTCCTTTTGAATTTTTTTAGAAAATAACCTACAGAAAAACGTCATTAAAACTTCTTTTTAATTTTTTTTATAAATAAGTCTACAAAACATTCAGTATTTTTTCTTTTGAAAGTTTTTTTGACAATAATCAAAACGAAGTGCGTTTAAAAAGGAATTCAGTAGGATCCCGGAAAGTCAATAAGAAGTCTAAACAAATTAAAAAGAATGTTGAGACCTGTATTTGTAAGGGTCGTCCTCACATGTCACGCTTGGACGTCTGGCGCAGGGACGCGAGTCTCCCCTGAAGGCTCATTCACACAGAAAGAACGTTTCGGCCGACGTCGACGGTCACGTGAGCAAATGAGGGTGCACGCACAAGGACAAACTTAGTGAATTCTAGATGTTGCATTGATCATCAATTTTAGTATAAATGATCCCTGTGTGGCCGTCCTCCTTTGCTTAACGCCATCGTCGACGCCGGTGGAGACGCGCGACTATATACCTCAGACGGCAAGCTGATGAGTGCGCCGTATATGCCGTGCTCTATCGGCGGACACTTCGTTAAGAGAAAAGTACCCCCCAATAAACTATTTACGCCTTTTCGCTGTAAAATGCTGGTGGCCACCGTTGAGGCATAGCCGGTCAGCTTTCGTTGCCACCTTACCATAGGCAACCCGTAAGGGCTGCGACTGTGACCCGATAACTTTAAAAATAGTCATTCTCCACGACTGCCTGTGCGCAGCCGAGCCGGCTTCAAACGCGAAGAGTCCGCGCTTGTAGCGGTTGTGGTAAGTCCATGTTAAGGTGAAATTAAGTGAACCTGTTTTCCGCTCCCCACCGGCGACGCCAGCCGGTATTCGAATAATATGAAAAGAGGCGATTCTAAATGTGTTTCTTAGGATACAAAAATATTGTGTATAGATACCTGTATCGTCCAGGACAGGGTCCAAAATGTCCTGTGTTGGCGAGAACAAAAGTTACTAGTTGGGGACTCTTTCAACACTTGACTCTATTCCGGTATTAGCCAGTGAGCTACATAATTACCCAGTCGGTTGTGCTGAAGAGGACTGTGCCCGCAGTAAAAGCACCAGCCAACTTGGCCCAGACAGAAGTGGTGGTCGTGCTGGTCCTGCCGTTAGATCAGGGGGCCGTGTGAAGCCATCGCATTCACATGTTCCCTCATGGTTACACCGCCCGCGTTGAATTCCTTCTATATCCTTCGACGTCTGCATCCTGAAGAACTAACTCACTGTCCCGCGGCTTCGGCGCACACTCTAACATAGGCTTCCATCACCGCGATAATAAAACAAACGTCACTCGCAGATGCTTCGGATTAGATTCGTACTCGTACGTTCAAATTTCGTCGTCCTTGCACACCGAGAAGAGAAATGACCGTTATGCGCAAGCGTGCCCGCTGGCTGTGCCCGCGGAGCAGGCTGGGCCGCCGAAACTGCCACCATCTAGTGGAGAGCAGATTGTTTTTTTCCCGCTAATATGCGCATTGCCGGTCCGTTTTTGCCGGTCCTGCACAAACGGGCCACCAAAAATTACAGGGCCGCCTACGGACCCACCTATATAGCCATTCGCACCATCAAAGAGGGGAGGGGCCCACTCCAGCCGTGACGTTGTACACGGCAATTTTGACGGGGCCGGATCACTTCGCGGCTAAGTCCTGAAAACTTCGAACGTCACGGCTATGGCCGTGACGTTTTCCGGCCCCAGATTAAGAGTGTACAGATACTCAAAAGTATCTCTAAGATACTATCGCGATACATTTGTATCGCAATACTGCTTAGCCCTGGTTCTAACGTGTTCGAGGAGTGCAGTGGAGTCGAAGGCATCTATGTTTAGATCTACCCACTAATCATCTCAACCAGATCTCGGCGTTCTGACGTGCCTTCTCGCTCTTGTCTTCTCCTCTCCTTCAGTTTCTCAGCGCATACGTACGTTGGGAGAACAGCGGTTTAAGACAAGAAGCTGGAGGAGCACGCCGTACTCAAGGCTTTTTTCAACGGGCGTCGCAGGAGCTGGTTCGATTCGCTTGAGTGGCGTGATGTTGCGGGCTGTCGTCCTCCATGCCCTGCGTGCTGCGATTCCAGTAGTGGTCTGCTCTCGCAGTGTGATGAAGTTTGATATAAGTTAAAATTATTTTGGCGTTTTTAGACGCACTAAATATGTAACCAAGTTGTAAAAAGCACATATATGCTGTTCTGCAAGGTCCTCTTTACAGTCGTGAGGGGAAATTGACGCTCATTACCTAAGTAGCTTAGTAGCGTTTCTACGGTACAGTTCCTGTTTGTGGTCCAAAACGGTACATTGAATGTAATTCCAAAAGACGGGACATGTGCGGTTCGGCTTTCTCCATACATTGATGATACAGTTCCTGTTTGTGAACGAAAACAGTACATTGGATGTAATGCCGAAACACGGGACATGTTCATTCGTATTATCTCCTTAAATTGTTGATTTTTTTTTTTTAACAGCGTGCAACCTGTAAAGAATTACTGGTTCAAAGAGCTTCCCCATACACGACGTGCATCCATTCCTTCAGAGGGTGCCCGTTTCCCAGTGGCGGTTGAGGTAGTGGGTGAGGGCTTGAACGGAGTCGTCGTCAAGGTTTCTGAGGAGTTTCCCGATGACCTTATCACCGCCCGGAGTGGTGTTCCGGGTAGGGGATTAAAGTGCGGTTTGACATTTTTCTTTATATAATAAAACAGCGCAAAAAAAAAAAAAGAAACGAGACACAAGAGCCAAAGATTGCACGGACGCAGCGCTATGTAGAAGTAACGATACTCAAGAAACATGGAAGGCACAGACACAGCGTGCCTTCCTTGTTTCTTCTGTCTCATTTTTTTACGCTGTTTTACCTTGTAAGATGATCAACCAACTCGCCCAACTTTCTGCCTTGTTGCCTGTTTTACTTCGGCAACCATAATCGGTTTTTCCAGTTCACTGTTTCCCGCTCCGTTATACGTTACGTGGTGGGGTATTCCTTGGCGGGCTTAGCCTATGTATCTAGTTTTGAGGGCTCGTCCGTGCCCGGGGGCTGGTGAATGATTCTGTCTATGGTCCTATTAACGCTCTGTGTTGTCTGTTCTTTCACTGTCCTCTCCTAATGCGCGATCATGTTTTCTAGTGGATAATACAAACTGGCACAACAGTCAGCACATGGTCTGTCGGCCTGCCTTTTTGCTATGCGTCGGATCGAGGAGATAACGCAGATGTGACCATGTTGTGGCATTTCCTGGGTGTGCTGCATGTTATTTCACGTTTGTAACCAATGTTTGCTTGTGAGATCGTTCCCTATTGAAAAAAACAGCAAGGATATCAAGCTGGGCAAGCTGGTTTAGCTGGTTTTTAAGCTGGTTCAAGCTGGTTCGAGCTGGTCTAGGTAGTAATCAAGCTGGTTGAAGCTGGTTCAAGCTGGTTCAAGCTGGTTTAACCTGGTTCGAGCTGGTTCGAGCTGGTTCGAGCTGGCACTGCAGCTGGGCAAGCTGGTACTTGAGCTGGTTCGAGCTTATCATGCTGGTTCGAGCTGGTTCTGAATCTGGCCCAAGCTGGTTCAAGCTGGTTCAAGCTGGCCAAGCTGGTTCAAGCTGGCCAATTTGGTCTTGCTGGGAGCGCGCACGCCAAGGTCGGCGACAGCTTGTCAAACTGGTATTGCCGGGAGCGCGCGCGCCAAGGTCGGCTGGGGTGGGGACGATGCCACGTCCTGTTCTTTGTCTTTCGTTTTTGGTAGACGACCGGGCGCTTCAGGCACGCTGCGAGCTTCCTTTGTGTGCGAGAAAATAGAGAGAGAGAGAGAGAGAGAGAGAGTGGTAGGAACGGAGAATTTGGGACACGTTTGGCTATCTTAGGCAGGATTTTCGAAGGGACGGCTGTGTGCGCGTTGTTTTGCGACTACTTGAATGGCGGTGCAAGCGAAGCGGGATTTAAGGAGACAGCGAGCGGCAGTCCGTTCAGCGTGGGAAGAAGTCGGATGCCCCGACTGAGGCGTCGTTTCGTGTCTCGAGCATCTCTGTGCTCGTGAATGACGGTGGTGCCGAGGAGTATCGCCAATGCCACCCAAGCCACGCGGATTTCCTCGCCTCTGCCGACTACGCAAGGGGACGCTTCGCCCCCATTACGGGCGGGACACAGGTTCGCTTCTCTCATCCGTGTAGTATTTTTATTGTTATTGCCTGTTTTTGGCGTGTGTCTAGTATCTAGTTTTAATAGCATTGTTTGTTTTGCACCGAGAACCAATGTCTGTGCGCCGGTTAGTGCTGTGTCAGCGCAGTGGATGTGTAGCATCTGAGCTCATGTGAGCAGACCGCGAATTCGAAAAAAATAAATTAGATGCCGAGCTGGCTTTTCTAAAAGGTTTGGCTTGTTTACCTGTGTATTTATTTGAACTAGTTAAACTGATGGGGAAGTCCACCAGCCTAACCAGCATGATCAGTTCACCCAGCATGACACAGCATTTGCCCAGCATTCACCCAGCACGACCCATCATCCAACCAGCTCGACCAGCACAGCAAGCTGGGCATGCTGGAGCAATAACCCAGCATGAAGCTGGGATGCTGGGACCAACATGAAGCTGGGATGCTGGGACCAGCTTGTGCTGGGCATGTTGGAGCAATAACCCAGCATGAAGCTGGGATGCTGGGACCAGCATGAAGGTGGGGTGCTGGGACCAGCTTGTGCTGGGCATGCTGGAGATATAACCCAGCATGAAGCTGGGATGCTGGGACCAGCTTGTGCTGGTTTTTCCAATAGGGTTGGCTTATTTCGTGGCTTCTTTAGTCACTTTCGCGATCCTCAGCTTCGAAGTTTTGTTTTGTCTTTGTCTTCTCCACCTCTTGAGGAGACCTCTTTTGGCTTCTCACAGGTGGAAAAGGCGCGGGTCGACGGCCAGCGTTTCTGAAGTTAGTGTGATAATACTTCGGATTTGGCATCTTCATTTCCTGCAGCTTGCGCACCCAGCCTTCGAGCAACTTGGTTTCGTTTTCTGGTTCTGCTCCTCTCTGCTTGCGAAAAATGGCAAAGACTGTGATTCTGGTTTTCTTTATCACTTTTTTTTTGTTCCGCGTCATTGGAATTGTATTGATTAGGACGTGGTGATCGATACACCAACGTTTCGTAAGTATCCAGCCACTTCACCTGCGCGATCCGTTTTGTCATCGTGAGATCCGGCATGTGTCACGTTGAACGCTGTTTTCAATTCTACTGTGGAACATCAGGTGGATCCGTTAGGATTGTGAGTTGGTGTCTTTATTGATTCCTATGGCTTGCTCCGTTTGGTCGTGGACATGGCGTAGGGCCAAGGGAAATGGGTGGCGTTTGAATTGCCCATCATGACCAGGCCGTTATTTTTGGCAATGTTGATCGTCTGAGCTATGACGTAATCGAGATTTCGTTTTCCGACTCGGTAGGCTGTATATGTTCAGTACAAAAGTGCTGGCAGTTTGATACTTTAGACCCATGTTACGGATAAAAAAAAAAACAGGACGCGGGATGGCCAAAAAAACATGCTTTTCGAGTAAAGCTCGTCAAATTATGAGGTGCTGGAGAAATTCAGCCTTCTGCGTTAAGTCCTTATTTCGAACTCTTTTGTTCGCCTTCCGCCCATTGAAAAGCATGCGGGAAGGGCCTTAGAACGCGCCTGGTATCGCTGCGACGCAGCGTTCTTCCGCACGTCTGCGTTCCTCGCCGTCACCATGGCAACGAACGCCGAATGAATGGAAGCACGCACGGTACCGCCGCGTGAAGCCAGCAACAGCTGACGCCATTTTACGAACGCCGTCTGCTAGCCAAAGCCGAACGCAGTATGTCAGATCAACCGCCTCCGCCGGTGCTCGATCGCCGACGGCGATCGAGCACCGGCGGAGGCGGTTGATGAATAATCTTACATTCTTCGACACTTCCAGCTTGGGTGTGCTGACCGTCAAGATATTCTGTATTGTGTAGACTCGGCTTTTGAGCTTCTTGGTACTCGGGTGCCCTATCTGGAATCCTCCCGGTTCGAAGATGCTGAGTGATACTTGAGTTACTGGCCATATTGCCAGGTTAATGGCTTCTGTCGGCCAAACGACTACTTTGTAGCCTTCTTTCGGCCACGGTGGGGGTCGTTGTTGCTTCGGAGTTGAAGTGCTGCTTGGTTTCAGGCTGGTCGTATTAGCCGGCGCGACAGCTCTCTTTTGCTGGACAAGCAGTTTCTTCGTGCGTCAAATCACCGAGGTTATCCAGCCGGATTTCTCGTCTGAGTTATAGTTCGCAAGGTCTTGGTCGTCTTCGCGGTGACCGATTTTCATGACCTTTGTGCTGCCCAGATCGTTGGGGGTGCTCATCTGTGGTGGGGAGCTGAGCCTTACCACGCCGTTCTTGCACCGCCTACTCCGTTTGCCAAATTTGAACCCTCTTACCTTGCGGAAAAATTCACTCAAGGTGTAGGTGTTGATATCCTCGTGTTTCGCTTGACACATGTAGTGTTGGTTGTAGTGCTGTACAATGAGGTTGGTAACATATGCGTGGCACGTCTGCACTGCCTGGCCTGATGGCGGCCTTTTTTCTAAGATACTTCAAAATCTTCAGAAGACATCCTACCCAAACCCCATTATAACTTTTCACTATCTGGAATACAGAACTGAAAATCTGTCTGAATTCAAACTGGATTTTAAGTTTTCAGAAATTATTTTTTTGTCTGCAATCGGGATTTCAAGTTTCCTGAAACAATTCCAGTTAGATTTCCAGATCTATAATCCGGATGGTGAAAAGTTATACTGGGTTTTTCGGTAGGGTAAGCATATTAGCAAGACGTTGGCTGGCGCTCTGTGCCTCACAGGAGGTTCATTCTCAAGTTACTCCTGCCAGTCATGGTAACCCTGGAGCCGGGGAAAAGAAGGGGCGTCGAACAGACACAAAACTTTAAACACAGCTAAAATTTTATTTCACCTTCAAGTCCTTTAATAGACCTACGACCAAGCAACACAGACATAAAAGGTTTGACAACAAAGAACCTATGTACGGCCAAGCGAAGTAGACACAAAAGGTTTGACAACAAAGAGCCGCAGAACGAGGGCACATGATATCAGCAGGCACACTCCTTACAAAGAAACATCGGAAGGAGGGTACTAGAAATAACCGGGCACACCTCTAGAAAGTCCACGCAACGCAGACACAAAAGGTCTGACTACAAAGAACCTCAGAACGATGACACATGATATAGATAGGCACACTTCTAACAAAGAACCATCAAAAGTAGGGTACAAGCGATGACGGTGAAATAACATTTTAGCTGGGTTTGGAGTTTTGTGTCTGTCCCAGGTCCCTTCTTTTTCCCGGCTCCAGGGTTGCAATGCCAGTATTGAATCAGCTCACCTGCACCCTTGCTTCAGTTACATTACTCCTACCAGCTTCGACCACCTCCGCATATTTGGGGAAAGTTCTTAGTCTTCGGGGGCAAAATGAGAGACAAGAAATATTGTTCAATTAAGAGAGGATATAGATTGGGTGAAAAATCTACCTAATTTCCGCAATTCACTTTCTCTTTACACCACGTTTGATGAACTGATATACTAATGAGTAACAACAGTTCGTGACTCTTCCAACAACATATACAACACGTGATTCTATTCTAGATCCCTTGTTTACAAATCGACCTTCTAGTGTGTCCTCAGTGATGACGACACGGGACCTCAGTGACCATGAAGTTGTAGTTACACATATTACGTGTAAGCGCGATATCATCATCAAGTCACGCCCCAAAAAAGTGTATGTTTTCAATCGGGGTGACTATGATAGCTTGTCTTTTGATCTGTTGGCTTTCCTCCCCAAGTTTGAATGCTCATGTCTGTCACTTGACATCGAAGATTTCTGGCTGTTGTTTAAAAGTGTACCTATTTCTCTTATCGATAAATATGTTCCCTGTAAAATGTTATCAAAAAGGAGGAGACACGATAAACCATGGATAAGAACCTGCGTTGTCTCCTAAATAAAAAACGACGCCTGTCTCTTAAGTATAAAATACAAGAAAACCGGCCACCAAAAGTGAACTCAGATGCCTCGATTATGCCCTTAAAAAGAGGTTAAGAAAGCTAAACTGTATTTCTTGTCTACCCTGGGACCCAGGTTGCTTAGCAACCCGAAATAATGATGAGAAATTTGGAAAAAATCGGGTAATAACAAAAGCATAGGTATACCCCCAAATTAAATAACAATGGATTGACTTCGATCGACTTGGAGAGAAATGTTGGCTTCAATAAATTTTTCTAATTTGTTTTGTCTAGTCCAGCAGAGACAGAGGCATTGGCCGTATCTATGTCAGAACTTAATGCACTGCCAGAGTTCGTAATTGAGGATAGTGTTGTACTTAAACATCTTTGTAATTTAAAGCCTCATTCAGCCACAGGACCCAATGGAATCCCTAACTATGTGTTAAAATTGTGAGCTACTGCGATTACATCATTCCTAGTTATATTGTTTAACAAATCGCTTTTCTCGATCAGGCTGCCGTCGGTTTGAAAGACAGCTAATATTGCACCCGTTCATAAGGCAGGTCTTAAACACTTGCTTTCTAATTACAGGCCGATATCTCTGACTAGTCTTTATTTCAAACTGCTTGAACACCTCATATATTCAAATAGTGTATCTCATCTAGAGTTAAATGATGACTTTACCCTGCGGCAGCATGGTTTTCGATCCGGTTTGTCGCGTACTACGTACTTGATTGAATTTGTTCATGATATTTCTCTATCATTTGATGAAAATACACAAACTGACTGCTTATTTTTAGATTTCCAAAAAATCTTTTAACAACGTACCAAATTCCCTTCTTATGCACGTTACCTGGTCATCTTAGCGAGTGGCTGAGATATTATTTAACTGACAGTACTCAGTGTGCAGTTCTTAATGATGTTAAGTCCCCGTATGCAGCGGTTGCGTCAGGAGTTCCCAAGGGAGCGTACTTGAACCTATTTTCTTTTTAATTTATATTAATGACGTTTCTCAAAACTTAACATCTAGTATTCGTTTATACGCGGATGATTGCGTTATTTTACCTGCAAGTCTGCAACGATGATCATTCCCCCTTACTCCAGACTGACCTTAAAATAGTGGCGGCGTGGTGCAACAGGTGGGGAATATGCCTAAAACTTAATAAATACAATTATATTCGGTTTAAGAAAAAACGCTACTCTTTCCTGGCAAAATATAATCTAAACGGTATTGATCTTACAGAGGTTTCGGAGGTTAAGTATTTAGGGGTCTACTTTAGCAGCGCTCTTTCTTGGGCCAAGCAAGTGGACACAGTTAAACTTAAGGCGAACTGTGTCCTAAACCTTGTCAAATGAATTCTAAAATGGCTCCTGAGGATATCAAAGCTTTGCTATACATCACTAACGTCAGGCCTATCTTAGAGTACGCGTGTCCAGTGTGGGACCCTCATTTCCTCAACTTTTCCTCAAAAATCAAACGCGTACAAAATAGAGCTTCGCGTTTTGTTACCAATAACTACGCCTTTTCGTCAAGCGTCACCAAACTTAAAGAGCAACTTGGTTGGCACTTGATGGCTTCATGACGAGAATGTTTGAGATTAAAGCTTTTTAGAGGTAGTTTCCTACAAAACGCACGAATCAACAAGAATAAGTATCTTCATAGTCCCGATTACATTTCCTCAAGGGTAGATCATTCGCTTAAAATAAAAGAAATTTGATGTTGAAAAAAATTGTTTAAACACTTCTTTTCTTTTTCCAAAGACCATTCATGAGTGGAATGCCCTTCCCGAACTTCTGGTGGCAGAAACCTCAGATGCCACCTTTTCTTCTCTCCTACTGCACCTATAAGACTCCCTCAGTGTGCTACATTCTGTATTGTGTTTTCTTAGAGTTATACTTGTATTGTGTTTTCTTTTAGGTTATTACTTTTTACTGTGCTTGCTGATTGTAATACTTTTTTTTGTAACAGTTCTTTTTATTTTTTTCTTCTTCGTTTGCATTTTTTGTGTTTTGGTGCTTTCAAGTACTACGTTTTACTCGTGTTTAGTGCGATGTAGGTACTGTATAAATTAAAAAAGGGAGGGAGAATTGAAGGAACATACTGGGTTGTAAAGGTTTTTCGGCGCCGTATTTACAGGGTGTCCCCACGGCCCTTCCCTAAAAAGATACAGGGTTTGTTTCACCGAAAAAATAAACGACTAGTCTCAAAACTCTCATTCTCCGCCAAAATGTAGCGCTAGCGGTCCGGAATAGATGCCAAAGTTTCAGAACTGACCGTTACCTCACTCAAAGGTTATGGGATGTTCTGAAATTTTCAGTGGAAAAATGGCGGCCGACGAAGCATTCGAGTAAATAAAGCTGAATGACGTCATTAACCGAGAACAGGGGCCCCATTTTTCTATTGAAAATTTCAGATCACCTATAACTTTCTTGAACGAAATGACGGTTACTTTTGAAGCTTCGGCATCCGTTTCAGACCGCTAGCACTACATTTTGGCGAAGAACTAACGTTCGGCGGCGCGTAGTTTTTTTTTTTTTTCTGGTAAAAAACAAACAAACAGAAAAAAACATAAAAAACAAAACAGTCATGAATTGTTTTGGGACAAGCTGCACAACAGAAACCAAAGAGGGTGGCATCGGAAACTATATTGTGTGCACGGACAATCGTGACAGAAAGCGAGTTTTTATGTTGCCACACGCTCGCGCATTTCTTCAGAACGTCACACCAAGTTAAACGAATTTGTTTCTCTCAAATACATGGTTTTAACTGACGTAACATCAGCTGCCATTTTTGTGGCCTTTCTGCTGATCGCGTATGTTCTGCAGCATACATTTCGCATCCTCAAATTTGGCTTTCTTTCATGAAAAAGTGGCAGTGGCCAGCAGAATGTTGCGGTGACGTGAAGTGAAAGGCATTTATTAAACAAAGTTCAGTTTCCTAATGAAATACCGTATTCGCAAAATACCATCCAAGCAGATGGTACTTCCCCTCCAACTTATGGAGTTTTTCATTTTGAACCTGTCTCGCTTCTATGGCGACTAAGGAAATGCTAAACGCATGACTGATGAAGCAGAGCTACAAAGTGAGCACCCAGATACACGTTCACGTATAGACCTTTTCATCCTCCCTCGCATGGGCGTTGCCATCTTGGAAACACGTGACGCGGCAGCCATTAGGTTGCTTCAACTTGTTGCTCTGCTCTCCCCTCCACGCCTTGGCGGATGCGCTGTATTCGTGTTTTTCGTCGCGTTTCACCGCGCTCTCTTGCCTTATTTCGGAAACTATAGTCCGATATGTCTACTGGACGACTAAGACATCACGCGGGTTCAAAGGGCCCTTATGACAACTGAGGTTTGCTTACTAATAGTGTCGGAACATTCACAATAAGAAGCGCGTATATTTATATCGCGCATTTAGAATCGGAAGGTGTCAAAAATAGTCAGCGCAAGGAGACTATCTGTGTTTCCTGTAAGTGCCGTCCTTTGTATTCATAATATATCGAAAACAGTTTATGTTCATTATGTGAGGAAACTCGGGGAGGAGATAAGCGACGAACGTTTAACATGTATGCTACCTGAGGCTAGAAATAATGGTACGTCAACATCAGGTGATTTGTTTGTTCATAATATCACACCTGCTTTAGTATGAGGTTCTCAATCTTTTTTTGCGACGTAAATATTCGGTTGGTCGATTTACTTTTGAAGTTTAAGAAACTGTATACCGTACTCGCTCCCATTTCGACAGTCATTTAAGTGATTTATTGATTATTTTTATCTTTAGATTACCAGTTCAATCCACTTAATTTATTTTAACATAAAGCTTCGGACTTCCCGAGTAAGAAACTGCCACAGACAACTTAACAGTAGCGAGTTTTAGAACAGCGTACACAAAGAAAAAACGTCGTTTCTATTAGCAAATTCAAAACGCGGTCATCATTGCGTGCAGAATAATGACAACGTTTTTGTGTTTTTTTTTTTTTGCGTACGCTGTTTTAACTTTTGTCAGTATCTGAAATCCGCAATATTTGACGCTGAACAAAAAAAAAAAAAAAAAGTAAAGCCGTCTGCATAACAATTATTTGAGTCCAGGGTTGTCGATGGCGAATAGACGTTTACTTTTGGTGGCTGGCGACGCCAAAATTTACAAAGCAAATCTGTTCAACTTCAAACAAATAAATATTTGTTCCCACAGGTCCGTGTTTTGACGGGTTTATCACTTGAGCAAGCAAATGTTCACATAAAAACAATTTATTTCCTAGGGCCAATATCGCGAAATGCTGCTTATGAGTACTTTAGCAGGGTTAATAACTTAAGAAATTTCTTACTCAGCCTAGTTCGCACTGTCAAACTATGCTCGAATACTGAATTAAAATAATAATAATAATAATAATAATAAAGGATGCCGAGACTATACTAGCTGATAAAATTATCTTGTCATTGAAACGCACGCTACTTTTTTTGTCTGAGTAGTTCACTAAAGGTTGGGTGTCCACGAAAACCAAAAAGTGAGTAGTAAACTCGAGAGTTCATCTGCTCTGCCCGATTCAGCACATTGCTAATCAAGCTGTCGATCTGTTTCTTTACAGTCACGCGTTAGTCTCTCCATAAGTGGTCTTTTCTTGAAACTAGTGTTGTCGGGTACGGCCATCGACGATAGTAATCTTCCCTGTACATCAGTCAGGCGTTTCGCAACCGACCATAATCAGATACATCAAAGGAGTTGGTAAAAAAGCCCGCAATTTAGGCAAAAAACACCTCGTAGTCGTCAAAGTGGCTCAATGCCACTGTTTCATTGTTTGTGTAAAAACGAAGTAAATAATTGATCACAAAGTGAAGCACAACCCACGTAAAACAGCGACATAGCCGCGCGCACGTTGAACCCGAAACCAACCAAGTTGAAGCAACCTAATGGCGCCAAGTGGGTCAGCGCCCTCTATCCGCCGGTGAGGCAACTACTAAAATGAAAAGGTCTATAACCGAATATTTTATGAAGCCACCGACGGCCGTATTTCGCAAAGTTTCTCGCTCATGTTGATGCCCATGTCTGATCTATATTAGGAATATTATTGTATCTCCATGTCCTTTTTGCAGTAAGGCATGGCTTATTATATTCTTTTAAAGCAGTATAAGCTTTTCTTATTTGCCTTCGGTTCCATCTGCGAGCACATTGTTTATGTTTACATACACTTACATACATGTTACCGAAAACCGGCCCAACAGATGCCATATTTTCAAGTATCATCTTCGCATGTCGGACTCATGCGCTGATGTGAACTTCGTAGGCTCACATCTTGGTAACGGAAAAACAATAATTGAATTACTGGTCAAAGATTGTCATTAAAAAATGTGAACACCTGGGTATTAAATGCACACATCGTAAAAGAATGCTATCTCCAGTACAAAAAAATGTCTGCACATTTTTGTTTACGTTTTTATCCAGGATAGGCACGTACACCGGAGATGTTAAATGCAGTTCTTTTATTTAGAAGTTGATTTAAACAAAGGTGTTTTCTTCACAAATAAAAAAGACATTTCGATCAGAAAAGCCTGTTATTGCTTCCTCTTTGTGATGGACAACAATCTTACGTGTCTGTAGGTTGGTCTAAAACAAGATACACAGGGGCGCGTGGTAGAACAATAACGATTTCCTGGTCGCACACTCAGACATCAATAAGCCACTAGTCAGCTGCTATGTCGGGTAAAGTAGAAAAAATCTACTTTTTCAATAAAAAATGAATGCCGTTTACAACTCCCTGTAACGCCGAATTAGAGCGCAGCTCTTGAGGAGAAGGATGGAAGGGTACTGAGGGAAGGGTACACTCCTCCTCTTCCTTCTGCTCCCCCTCCTCCCCTCCTCTCCTTCGCCCCCCTCCCATGGCCGCAGTGAGGTCACGTGACCCCCATGCGGTCACGTGGCCCCCGTGAGGTCACGTGACCCCGTGACGTCACGGGGATCACGTGACCTGAGAAGGGCACGTGGGGGTACGTGACCTAATGGGGGTCACGTGACCTCGGGGGGGGGGGGGGTGGGGGCTCATGTGACCTCAGGGGGTCACGTGACCCCCGTGACCTCACGGTTACGCCGACGCCGACGGCGACGCCGCTCAAGCCGAAAACGGGCGCCTAATTAAGAGGTGCGCTTTAAAAAAGTCCTCGATTAGCAAGAGTGTTGTCTACTTGCAAAATAAATTGACCCGTATCTTGTCAAGCACAAAGCTCTACCTCAGTCAGGTTGGGCAAATTTAGCCTCTTAGAAGAAAATGTTGACTGGGTTGAGTGCAGTTTCAGGCCTGCTCCGACCTGAATACGAACAGTGATGAACAACATTCATCACTCTAATATACCCAAAGTAGAGTGATTAATTTTGTTCACTCCTTTTAGCAGGATTGTCACCTTAAATCACGGATCTGAATGTAAATGATGTTTGTTAGGAAAATAAGGGGTTTGATTGCAGACGACTCTTTCTATAAATATTACGACGTGTTATGCTTTGTTTGGTTTTTTCTTCGTAAGCACTGTCATTTTCCTTTTTAACCGTCGCCTCCCATATTTTTTTCATTCTACGCTTAGCTAGCACGCCTGTTATCACTTATTACCGTTGATAGATCGTCGTGTATAAAGCAGAATGTTATCGAAGGTTCCAGGAATACGCTAACAATCTCGAATATATTGCCACGAAGTACAGGAGCAGAAGCGGCGAAAATCCCGTTTCAAATTGAAAGTTTAGTGGTGGCGAACTTGTGCCATACATAATAAAAAACGAGCGTCGAGCCAGCAGAAAAGCGGGTGGCGATTTGGTGGCGTACCAGCAAGCGAGAGCAAGACTGACCAGAGAAGGTCACTCGCAGCTCCTTATCTAGTGTGAGTCAGCATGTCTAAAATGTGGCATAGAGCGTTCGAGCGTCAAGCGTTCGGGGTGAGAATGAACAGGCACTTTCGAGAATAAGACAGTAGAAAAAAATTTCGGGTCGTCGTAACAGGCTTAAAACATTGATTTTCGAAGACTTGTAGGGATTACCAGAAGCCACGTCGAGTTGCTTTCCCCTAAGTTCTCTTTGTAGAGAATATCTTGCCGGACGGCGAATGTTGGCAGGTACGTGAGGAGGCTCGAGGAATCGTATCCCCTGTCCCTCTAAGTGGTCGATCAGTGTGCGCAGCTCAGGATCATTCAGTTGGAGCACTGCCATACTGTTACCGCTCAAGGCGCCAACAAAGCAGTCGTCGTCGTCGCCGCCTATAGCGCAGCCGGTGGCCGACTCGACGGGGGCTCTTGACAGGCAATCGGTGTCGCTGTGCTTTCGGCCTGACTTGTAGACCACGGTCACGTCATACTCTTGCAGTCGTAGGCTCCATCGAGCGAGGCGTTTCGATGAGTTCTCCAGGCTTCTAACCAACATCGAGCGAGCGCTGTCGGCCGGAGCTGGTCATTATCAAAGACTCGCCGATGTATCGATTGTTTCCGCCTCCTCAATATCTTGCTTTGACGGTGGTGGTGTCGGTATCGAAAATCGGCGCCAGATCATCGGCGACGTCGTCCGGGAGGAGCTCCCAAAGCTGCTGCTGGTCACCAGTCATTTTTAATTGATTGATAATATATGCTGATAATATATGCTGACGATAGAACACTTCTGTATGCTGCGGACGATCGTGAGGAGCTCGTGTAAAAAGTGAACCTATTGTTAGGCCAGATATCGGTATGGACAAAAACGAAAGCTTTAAAAATAAGTGCAAGTAAAACTACAGCTGAACTATTTAGATCTAAGCATAAAATTCTCCCTTTAATAAACACCGTTGCTTTAAACACGGTAAATATTCAATTAACTGATAATTTTAAATCACTTGGAGTAGTGTTTTCTCGGAATAGGTCCTGGAATAACCATATTGAACATTTAAATGAAAAAAATGTCAAGAACTGTGGGTATTATATGTCGGCATCGGTATATACTTCCTGCATCTGTTAAAATATATACAAGTCATTATTCTTTTCCCTTTTAAATTATTGTTCGTTGGTTTGGGGTACTACCACTGCAACTAATCTTAAAAAGTGCACCTGCTTAAAAAAAAAAAAATGATGCGAGTAATTGCAAACGTACCTTATCTTTCGCACACGGAAAACTTGTTTAAAACTTATAATATACTCAGTACTGTATTCACAATCTTTACAACTATAGGCTATCCACAAACACTTTGAACAGAATTTCTTTATAACACTTCATCTCTGGTAGAACTGTCTGGTTTGCAACAACATATCGTACCATACCAAATTCGTAATCCAGATTACTGGCACGTACCAACGTGTCGGCTAAACACTGGAAAGGATATGTTAGCATACCGAATCCCAAAGCTTCTAAATGTATTGCCTTCTGAAGGTGTGTTTATAAATAAATTAACTCTGGGTGAATTGCGCTCTGTCATGCATGATTTTGCATATATGGATTGATGTGATAATATTTTTTTTTCTTAGTTGAAACGCATTTTTGTGTTGATTTACGAATGTCAACTAATATGGTGCTCAGTGACGTTTTCTATTTTCTTGCTTTTCTCGTATTCATTGTGATTATGCACGATTTTGTTTGGATATTGATATTTACGATGCTTCTGCACAATGTACTGGGGCCAAGAACTCGCCAAGCCGCGTAGCGGGGCTTTTTTTCTTGAATCCACCATTAGGTGTAATGGAAATAAACTGTTATTATTATTATCCGGCATACCTCTCCATCACCTAGACTGTCCGCAAAGGCGTTCATCGTGCGCTCCAACCAGATAATGCCGCGCGCCGGACCGAGCAGGCAACGCTCGGTCACGGACTTCTAGAAGATTCGTGTTTATTCCTACTCGTGGCGTAACTTCTATCATTTCGTCCTACTTTCTTGTTCTCGAAAGTGCCTGTTCATTCTCAGCCCAAACGATCAATGCTCGAACCCTCTGGACCGAATTTTTGAGATGCCGACTCACACTAGATAAGGAGCTGCGCGTGACCTTGTCGGGTCAGTCTCACTCTTGTTTGTTGTTACGCTGCCAAATCGCCGCCCGCTTTTCTGCTGTCTCGACGCTCGTTATTTATTTTGTTTGGCACAAGTTGGCCTCCATTAAACTTTCAGTTTTAAACCAGATTTTCGCCGCTTCTGCTCCTGTCTTTCGTGACATATATAGTTGAGGTGCGGGGTATGCAACCCTTGAAGCGTACTCTTCCGAGAACCCGTTCAGTGAGCCCCATTCGAGTACTACCTTCCGTTGATGCGCCCGAGTTTCACGCCAGCCGCCGACTTCAGTACCAAGCTCCTGAGTTCGGGCTATTCCCGGGAAGGACAGCGGACGAAACCGACGATGGCCACACCAACGACGCAGGCCACAGGAGCACAAATGCCCGTCGCCCCCAGGGCACCGGCTCCTTTCCATGGCAAAAGCTACGAAGACATCGACGACTGGGTTCAGCACTAAGAACGCGTGCCACACCACAACGAATGAACAGACATTTTCGAGAACAAGAAAGTAGGACAAAATGACAATAAGTTGCGCCCCGAATAAGAACACGGGTCTTCTAAGTCCGTGACCGAACATTGCTTGCTCGGCCCCGCGCGTAACAATATCATGACTGTGCATGAATAGAACCAGGTTGCTCACAGCGGCATTCGATTCGTCCACTGCCAAATGCGATTCTCAGCCCTGCTGCTTCAAGTGACCTTTTTTTTTTCTGGGGCACAAGTTAGCCCAATAAATAGTTTCTTAAAAGGTTAAAAGGCGCGAAGAAAACAGGACGAGAAAAGGCACACGTACGACACGGACAGGCGCCGTACGACACGTCAGGTGTCTTTTTTCTTCCTGTTTTGTTCGCGCCTTTTAACATTTTTATCGATATGTACCAACTAGCCCATACCAAAGTTTTATTGTAACAGTTTCTTCGTTGAGTTGTCCCCGTCCCTTCGCGTGTGCCGTTACCTCCGCGTGACATCTGGTGGAGGCGCAGGGTACTGGGGCCGATGCACCGAACATCCCCGGGGAGCCACCACGGAAGCCTGAACGTGGTCCACTTGACCGCAAAAGTCGGCGCATTCAAGGACTCGTTCCTGACTGTGCCCCTCTTCCCGACAAAGCCAAGAAAACAGCCAATGCCACGGAGACTGCAATAAACAGCTCCGGGACACCAGCTGCCGTGACCCTAGAGTGGCCCCGAGAGCCTCCGACCTCGTGCCTGCTGTTCCAAAGACAAGGAAGAATGGCTTGATAATTTCGAGCGGGTTGCTACGTTCAACCAGTGGTTTGGCCAAGACAACATTCGTACATGTCTTCTTCGTTCCTAACGATTGGGCATGGGCGTGATATGAAAACGGGGAGAGCACCCGTCATCTCATGGGCTGCGTTTAAAGAAGAGTTTTGAAGACCTCTTCGCCTGCCTTGCAAAAGGTACGAGCTGAACTGCTCCTGCACACTCGTGCGCAGCATTCTAGCGGAATCGTCGCTTTCTTTGTCGGAGAAATGAACTGTTTTTTAGACTCGCCGATCCTAACATGGCTGAAGAAAAGAGATTGAGGTACCTTATGAGAGGCGTCGTGAAGGAACAGATTTTCGTCGGACTCGTTCGTAATCCATCTGCGACCGTCGCCGAGTTCGCCGCGGAGCCTACATCAGTAGAAAAGAAGCTTCACATGCGGGCAAGATGATGCGAGCGCTTTCAAGTCGCGACGACGAGCTACGCCAACGTAGGCGGTTCCTGCATTGAAGCTCTACGGGACACCATCCATGCCGCTGTTCATGAAGAGCTACGAAAGTTATTTCCAGAAGCATAGTCCCAAGTCGCTTCACCTACAGACGTAATCAGGGAGGAAGTCCAGCAAGAGCTCGGTACAGTTGAGACGCGGGAGGGGGTGCACCAGCCCCTAGCGATATCGTACGCAACTGCTGTGCGTACGTCTGTCTTGAACGCCGCACTGAAACCCCTCCATGGGTCACCGAAGCGTCTGCACCACAACATCCGCCGCCATCCCCCACCCGGAACTCCCAATCCTACATCTCGATAAAATCTGACGCCTAACGTACTCAGGACCGACGACCCCTCTGTTTTCACTGCGGGGAACCGGGTCACATCATCCGTCGATACCCATACAGACAGCTTGACCTTCGTGGCTTCGCCGTCGACGCGCCTCGACCCCATCCGAGACAACGACCAAGAAAGATTAAGGAATACCTACAACAAGCGCCCCCTGAGCCAAGGTATATATACCGGTAACCATCGCCGTCAGCGAGGAACCCCTTTCCACCGAATCGATCGCACAATGCTGCAACGCGCGCTAGATCGCCAAGCAGCTTAGGAGCAAGTAAATGCAGCAACGTCTGGAAATGGAGATGCCACCCGACGAAGCTACGAAGATTCTCCACCGCCGAGAGGCTGCAACATAGCCGAGACGACGCACCGTAACACCAAGGATCCGAAGAACTGCAACACCGATGAGAAGACACGACGTAACCGCTACCCGACGAAGCGACGCAATCGCAACGCGACGCCTATAATTGCCGACCTACCAGTTCTGATTGAAGGCCGTGATGTCAACGCGCTAGTGGACACTGGTGCCTACTCCTCGGTTCTAAACGGTGAATTGAAGGCAGCACTAAAGAACGTTATGACGACATTAAATGAACCCCAAATTCGTACAGCAGGGGCCACCTAATCACGCCGAGCGGAATGTGGACGCCGACAATTACCATCGGCTGTCACACTACCTCCGTACGTTCGTCGTATTACCGCAGTTCTCACGTGACATGATTCTTTGCATGAATGTTTTGCCTGTGCATGGCGCAGTAATCGATCTCCAGTCCAAATATGTCACCTTCTCAACCAACCAAACTGCGCCACAATTACGCGTTTACCAGCGTCCTGTGGCGTTGCCGACTATCGACAAGTACCTCAGCATCCCGTCCAGATTCAGCGTCATGGTTTCTAGCTGTGCCAACACAACCGAAAGTATGGGGGAACTTGTCGAAAGCCTGACACCTTTGCTCCTTGACCGCGCCCTCACCATGGCATGACGCATTGTTCATCTACAACAACGAGGAGCGAATATGCTACTGACCAACTTTAGTGCGGAGTGCAGGTGCCTCATCAACGGCACCACCGTCACTTTCCTAGAGGTAATCGCGAAGATGAGCAGCGTCTTAGCCCTTCTACACTAATCGTCAGCAGGTCATCAGCGAAACAACCGGACCTGCCTTCGACGTTAACCCTGCACTGCCCAAGCATCAACAAGAGCAAGTGCACAGCCTTCTTCCCCAGTACAAAAAGTGTTTTTTTTTTTTTTGTCGCCATCGAAATCCGCAAGACACCAATCGCTGATCATCGAATCATTACTGACGAAGGCGTGCGACCTCTTCGGCAATCCCTCACCGAGTCTCTACTCAAGAACGCGACACCATCCACGAAGAAATCGACGAAATGCTTGGCGACGACATAATTCAACCATTCAGGAACACACGGGAGTCACCCGCCGTCGTTGTGAAGAACAAAGGTGGGTACCCTTGCGTTTTGTGTCGATTACCGTCGCTTAAACACTGTAAGAAAAAATATTAACCCCTCTCCGGGTTTGACAATTCACTTGACCGTCTCTGCCATGCTAGATATTTTTAATCCATGGACATAAGAAGCGTCTATTGGGAAATCGGAGTCGACGAACGCGACAGAAAGAAAACAGCAATCGTAACGCTAGACGGCATCTCCGAGTTTAAATTCATGCATTTCGACCTTTATCTGCCCAGCCACATTTCAGGGAGTCATAGACACTGTGCTAGCAAGCCTGAAGTAGCAGATTTGCCTTGTTAACTTAGAGAATTTCGTTCTGTTTGCGGCAAACTTCGACGAGCATCTCAAGCGGCTGGAGACAGTAAGTACTCGATGCCATCGAAACATCGCGGTTGACCTTGAAGCTAGAGAAGTTCCGAGTTGCCTATGAGGAGCTGCTGTTTCTTGGGCATAATATTAGATAAAATGGAGTACGCCCGGACCACAGAAGAGAGTTGCCATGGACAGCTTCCCTCACCCCGTCGATAAGAAAGCGCCTCGCCGATTCCCGGGACTGTGCGGTGACTACCGGCGTTTTGTGAAAGACGTTTCGTGAATTGCCGAACCGCTGACAAGTCCGACGAACGCTGGTTCCTCGTTCACATGGGACGCGCCACAAAAGGCAGCGTTAGACGCACTTTAGCGCCAACTACAATCATCGCCATTTCTTGGACACTTCGACTAGGACGCTGAGACCGAAGTTTACGCGGATGCGAGCAACGTGGAGCTTGTAGCCGTCCTTGTTCAGAAGTCGAACGGCCTGGAAAAAGTCATCGCCTACGCCAGCCGCTCCCTGACTGAGAAAGAATGCCTGTGCATCATATGGGCTGCCTCCGAATTCCACCTTTACATAAACGGCCGCCCTCCAATGTCGTGAGCGACAATCACGCTTTGAGTGAGCTCGACAACTTGAAAGGCACTTCCGGCCAACTTGCCTGTTGGAGCTTGAGGTTACAGGAGTTCGACGTCACCACCGTCTACAAGTCTGGCCGCAAACACTTGGACGCTGACTGTCTTTCCGGTGCTCCCCTCGACCCGTCCCCGCACAGCGGACAAGACGAGGATGCTTTCCTGGGAAAAAATTGACGAAAGCACATCCGGCAGGGAACAACGAGCTGATTTGGAGCTAATAAGCCTCATCGAATACCTTGAAGGGAAAACTGGTTCCATGCCCAGTCTGTTTCTGCGCGGGATATGCTCGTACTGTCTACACAACGACAATCTCCTTAAGAAGAACGCTTCGCCGTAGCAAGCCATATATATTTAGAGGCCCGTACGCACAGTTTCGTTTGAGAGCGTTCGATTGCGTTTGACTGCGTTGCGTCGAGAAACGAAAGCGAGTCACGGGCAGTTCTGTGCTTCGTGCGAAACGTGGAATCCAATTCAAGGAATAGCTTGGCACGTGACACAGCAACCAGTGATGTCCTGGTTTCTCGCAGCCGCAACGCAGTGAAACCTACTCAAACGCCCTCAAGCGCAGCTGTGCGTAGGGGCCTTTAGTCGTACCTTCCAATCTACGGGAATAAATCTTGCACGCCTCATACGACGAACCAGCGTTAGGGCATCCTGGGATTGCTCGCACACTCACGAGAATTCGTGAACGGTACTACTGGCCTCGACTTAACACCGACGTCAGCTGTTACGTTCGAATGTGGCACGACTGCCAGTGACGAACGTCGCCAACAATGAAACCAGCCGGCGTACTTCACCCGATAGACCCCCCTTGCGACCTTTTCAGCAGATGGGCATGGACCAACTGGTGCCGCTTCCGACATCTACCTTCGGCAGCATTTGAATCGCGGTCGCAGCGGACTATCTGACGCGCTACGGTAAAACAAAGGCCTTCCCACCGGCACCGTACACGAAGTTGAAATTTTTTTTGTTCACCAGATTTTCGGTAGCGCACCAGTCACCTAGCTGTTTTTGGAGATTTGTACTTGTCCTTTGTCCCCTTGTCCAGGGAATATTTTCGTCGTTCTTGTCCAGCTAGCTTGCACCTTTACATTTAATAGTATTATCATCGTAACCAGATTCGCCTGTTAAACGGTGCCCCAGAGGTCGTCATCACGGACAGGGGGACCGCATTGACAGTGGCGCTCTTGAAGTCTGTTTTTCTCTAAAGGCAGACCACCCACCTCAACACGACTGCGTACCATCCCCAAACGAACTGCCTAACTGAGCGCATTAACAAGACCTCGGCGGACATGCTGCGAATGCACTATCGGGAAAAATGAAATACGAACAGAGCAGCGCGTGGCTAGCGGTACAGGCTGCACCGCCTGGAAGTGAGAATAGGGGTGAGGATGTGTGGCCTACTCCGATGTGTATAAGCCCTTCGCACGGCGCTTCCCAAGCTTCGGCATTGCGCCTCTTAGCGCACTGAAAGCAATCACTGCTATCACTGCTCGCTCGACGCGTGCGGCGCGAGGAAGCTCGCCGCTAGTAGCAGCGCTTGGCGCGCGAGCTTCCTCGCGCCGCACGCGTCGAGTGAGCAACGATAGCGGTGATAGCTTTCAGCGCACTAAGGCGCAATGCCGAAGTTTGGGAAGCGCCGAGAGAAGGGCGTATAAACATCGGAGTAGGCCACCACACCCTCGACCCTACGCTCACTTCCAGGCGGCGCAGCCTGTACCGCGAGCCACACGCTGCTCTGTTCGTATTTCATTTTCCCTCGATAGTGCGTGGACGTCGGGCATACAACGTGGGACGAGATTCCCCCCATATGTGACGTCACACCCGTACACTCTAAAAAAAAAAACATGGTCGTAAAAAAACTCTTACGGATTCTTCGGCTTATCCGTATTTTGCAATCTAAATAGTTCTTTTTAAGCACCCCATAAAATAATCCGCATAGAAAAACCCATAAGACGTTGTTTCAAGTTCCTTTTTTGATACGAAAGAGTTCTGCATCGCCCAATTGCCGTTCTAGAGTACCAGGGGGCGATAGAGATTGAGGCGATACCGTTCTTCACTAGTTGAAAGAGTTCTTGGGGCGTCGAAGAACCTTTCAAGAACTGATGTTTCTTTTAGGGTGTATAAGAAACTACAGGAATAACGCCGTTCAAACTTGTGTACAGAAGTGTGACAACCATGCTCTACCCTATACTGCCAAACTTCGAATGGGACAGCCTAAATGACAAAGTCGCCAGGTTCCTTCAACGAGCAGAAGAAGCTCGACAGCTGGAGAGACAGCGCATCAATACCCAGCAGCGCAACGACGGAGCACGCTACAACCTCCGACACTGCGCCGCAAAATATGAGCTTGGCGACCGTGTTTGTATCTGGACGCAGATACGTAGTCAAAAGCCTAGCGAGAATCTTCTTAGCCGCTACTTTGGCCCGTACAAGATAACCCGACGCCTGAGAGACCTGAACTATGAGGGGGTACCTGACGGAGTGACACACTCCCAGCGTTGCCGACATCATTCAGAAGTTGTCCACGTCGTTCGGATGAAGCCGTACTATTCCGGATAGTGAGCTGTCTGACTCTTTGTATTTTCACTGCGATTGTTTCGTGTTTATTTACCTTCTCGAAGTTTTGTTTGCAGAATCGGGTCGATGCTTCTTTAGAGGAATAATGCCAAGTGCTCTGTATTGTTTGGCTTAGTCTTCGTATTCACTGTCGTCTTCCTTTTAGAACGCAGCTTTTAGGCACCCGTTTCAGGCTCGAGCGGCGTCGCCTCAGCGTAACCGCGCTTTGCATTATGGGAGGCTTCCCATCATGACGTCACATGTGACGTCACGTGTGACGTCACGAGGGTTGCTAGGGTTACGAGTAACGTCACGAAGGTCACTCGTGAAGGTCACGACGTAGGTTACAACCTTCACAGTGACCTTCATGAGGCCTTTACGAGTAACCTTCGTGACATCACAAGTGACGTCGCAAAGGTCACACGTGAAGGCCTGGACTAAGGTCACGAGAGACGTCACGAGGGTCACAAGTGACCCTCGTGACGAAGGAGAGGAAGAGGAGGAGGAGAGAAGAGGAGGGGAGTAGGAGGATGGAGGAGCGGGAGGAAGAGGGGAAGATGAGGAGGAGAGGAGGAGGAGAGGAGGAGGGGAGGGTACGGGGAAGGAGAGGATACCCTTTTTTTCGTACCCTCCCCTCCTCCTCCTCAAGATCTGCGCGCTCATTCGACATCACAGGGAATTGCAAACGTCTTTCATTTTTTTAGCCGTCGCCTCTTATTATCTTTTCATTATACGCCTAGCTAACACGCCTGTTATCACTTATTGCCGTTGGCCGATCGTCGTGTATTAAGTAGAATGTTCTCGAAGGTTCCGGGCATACTCTAACAAACGCGAATGTACTTGGCTTGCCAGCCCTGCTGCTTCGAGTGGCTTTCCTTTGTGAGCACAAGGTCGCCCAATAAACAGTTTCTTCGTTTTGTTCTTCCCGTCAATTCGCGCTTGCCGTTACCTCCGCGTGACAGTATTGACTGAAAAGACTTGTCCCAAGACCTTGATGGCATTTAGAAAGTATAATGTTAGCTTGCTCATTTATTGTGAAACATATTTCCTGAAATATATTTTACAATATGCACGGTGTTTGAAATTCCGAGGCTCGTTCTAAAATGGGCCGCAAAATTTGGCGCCTGCACTTAGCAATCTAAACTTTTCGTCAAAGGTCTTCGTCATATGTGGGTTGTACCTTGTAAAATTACAAGGCATGCGCCTTGTAATTTTAAAATCAAAATGTAGGAAATAGCGCAAAAGTAAGCTCACTCACACTGAAAATACACGCACATAGAAAAAAAAAGGTCGCTCACGTCGCGCTAACTTACAGCTCAGTTTGTAGCTGTGCATTAAGAGAGCACGACGTGAGTGACCTTTTTTTTTCTGGTGTGCGTGTATTTTCAGTGTGAGTGAGTTTACGTTTCGCGCTATTTCCTACATTATGAATACCCAACTCGAACAAGCATCCATTTTAAAACTGCCTTTCTGTAAAAAGACGGTCAAAAAAAAAAACTTCCCAGGGTCAACGCCGGACGGCGACGAGTGCATCTAGACGATTGAAAGGGCGCGTTTGGCGCACGTATTGATAGACGACTCTACATCCTTGTTCCGGCTTGCTTAAAAAGAAGAAAGATATCGAGGCTGCCCGCGACGAACATGGTCTATTAAAATCAACATGATCTTTTTACAATGTACCTATGGTTGAAAAATGAATGCGGAGAACGATAGCACAATTCAAAGAAACAAAAATAAAAGGATACGCGGTTGCATAACGACGGTGCTCCTGCTGCCGACGGATCTCGTCTGCGTGTCGTCTGGTTTCTTTCGCTGGTCGGCTACACCGTTGGACGCAGAGCCGTGTATAGAGAGAGTTTGGTCAATGGGAGGCACGGGCAGTGCCAGGGCGTGCACCAGACGCAAAAAGTAAGCTTGACATGCTCTCTTGGCCAACCAGAAACCTAAAAGAATCCCCAAGCGGTGGTAGCGAAAAACTCTTTTCATCATAGGTATATGTTGGTATATGGTTTTAATTAGCGCGTAAGAGTGAAGTGTAGTTACCCTTCATGGTTGAAAATAGGTTGCACGTGATGTTTTGATTATGATCGTGCAGAAAGATGTAAGAACCGAATGTACCGCTCGAACTCTGTTTTGCGAGTGTGACCTCTCGGACGGCAGATTTTCGGCCCTCGGCGCTTGGCGTACGGATTATGTCGATCGTTCCGCTAGTCGCACTTTTCCACCATGATTTTGGAGGACCGTGATTGAAACATCACGTGCCATAACTAAGCCATATTTTCAGTCACCGAGAGTTACTTCGACGCACTTATTAAGTTTGTTTCTCGCAACCACCGCCAGGGTATTATTTCCGGCTTCTGGTTGGCCACATTCGAATTTGTGAAGACGCCCTGGAACACGCTCACCCCGCTTCGGCCAATGGCGCCTCCTCATTTGTCTCCCATACTTCCCAATGAATGCCCAAACGCTCTACATATACAGCTGGGCTTTGCAGGAGGAGCTTCGCCAGTGAATTTCGTACTAAGGGAGAAATAAAGGCACTCGCGTAAAAAAAGCAAAACATAATACAAAATACAGCGCGATTCCTTGTGAAAGGATCTGCTAAGTGATTTCAGCACACCAACGCGCTCGGCCAAACCTTTTTGAGCCTTTTTAATCTCGTCTGTACTTCTCCAGTTGTTGTGCTTTTCTTATATAAGTGGAAACTTGCACCTTTATCAATCGTGTATGTTTTGCCACAGCTTATAGGGCAATAACGAATGCTAATCATTTTCGCCCATTCATGTTTCTGACTATGAGAGTATGCAGTCGCGGCCCCTTACATTCGTGTACTGACGTACGTGTTGTGCTAGGTTAATATAAACAAAGTTTATATATTTACTTTTGTTCACTAGGTGTGTCTACACTATCCAATTCGAAAGAAGAATGGCGATCTACAGTTGGCGCTCCATGGAAGCTTCTTGCCTGTGCCCTGTCACTCCGCGTTTGAAGAAAAGAAGGTGGGTTTCTCAGAAGGTCGAAACGATACATCTGTTACGGGCCCGCTCTGGGAAAAACAAGCAGCTGAATTTGGTTCTAGCGTGCATCCAGTTTATTTGCACCATTTACAAGAAGACTCGTTGTTGAAGAAATCGGCCAGCGCCGTCCGCCAATAGACCTATTGCGAAATTACCCAAGCATAACGGAGAATGCTGGAAATGTATAGGCATAGCCTCCTCTATACTCACAAGCCTGGCAGTTCGACGACGGGGCCATAGAGCGCCCGGTCGCAGATTTAGAGCGCGAGGATCTGGTAGCACAGATCATCAAAGAGCCATTTCTCGGGGAACCTGGACGTCAGCGCACAGCTTTTGCAGCGGCGAGGTCCCGAAACAAACTTGTTCGCTCGGGAGAACAGTGTTTCATGGTCTCGCCGCAGCGGGGCGCCAGTCACGTGGTTCTCCTCTCATCCGTTGTCTGCCGCAACACCTTTTCCGTTTCGGTGGCCGCTTCTCGCGGCGATCTGCCAGGCGTTGTTAGTATATAGGAGGCTGTGGTATTAGCGGCGAGATGTTTTGGTGGCGCCCTCCTGTGGTTCCCCCTTGTGACGTCATTACCTTGCAAACAACAAGTTCGATGGTGTTTGTTATTAGCATGGTGGAAGCTTGAAATCATTGCGCTCTCAAAGGAACACTACCAACACCGTCAAAATTAAACTTCTTTCATTCCTCTTATTTCCGTCGATGATAAATCCCCTTTCCGACGTCATAGTCAGCGTTCGGCCAATCGTGGAAGGCCGACCGCAGCAACGCTTTCGGTCGCGCACAAGGCTAATAGCTTGCCTTCCCCGTATGAAAGATGCGAAGTAAATAACCAGAATAAGGCGTTGACGAGCGCGTGTGCAGGATACCTATTGTTTTAAGCTTTTGTTTTAGAACAGTGTCTGCTGCAGACGCCAGCACGTGCAGCGCGTGTAGCTACATTTGCAGCCTGCTTCTGGGTTCTTGGGTAATTTAGCCAAAGTTCTATAGGCCTTCTGCGTTGCCCCGGAGGCGCTGCGGAAAGGGACTTGTTAGTACTTGTTTTGGGAAGTACAAAGTCGAACGTCTCAAGCTGTCGTAGAAGCGTCTTTGCTCTAGTCCGGACAAGAAAAAAATACGAAGAAACAAAAAAAATTTCTAGCGCTGTCGAAGCGCAGGTCAAAGCTAAGAGATAAGATTGTGAACCAAAAAAACGCCGTATCAGGCGTTCCCAAGAAAAAAAAGGGGAAACATATGTTGGGACGCCAGACAGAGGTTCTGTCGACACCACCCAGAGATAAGAGACGCTTACCCTAGCGGTGGTGGCATGAATCTGCAACTTTCGATTAACTTGCGGTTTTGAATCTAGGCGATTTCGAACGTTGAAGGTTTTTTTTTTTTCGTTCTTCGGCCCTCAACAAAAAAAAAAAAGAAAAGCTCAGCGTTGGTGCTACAAGTAGTGAGATGCCCAATCAGCTTAGATTGTATTACCCGAAATGAGTGCGCCACGTTTGTTGAAAGCTACAGCTCAGGAGGCCTATTGCCCTTGCTGGTCTTTCTGGTGTCCTATCTCGTGGCGAATGCCAGAAATCGCGCGGTCTAAAACTACTTTCCTTTCTCCACGGTAAAGGGCGCGCTTGTAGCGCGAAGGCTGAAATTTATTTCAAGGTTTCTGTTATTCGCCTCAAGACCAAGATTGAATATAGGAGAAGCGTGCTCTTGTTTATGAATGGTTTTTTATAGGGCACGTGGTGCTCCCTTTATCCACGGGCACAAAGCACGAGCTCTTAGCAGTTGATTCCAGTGCGCGAGCGCTGCATTGGCGCCTCCCATGGCTTCGGCTTCACGTCCGTGGCATTATTTTTGCTCCAAGTACGTGTAAGACAAAGCTTAGTTATGCTTTTATTCAATGTCGTGCCGATTAAATGAGGAGGCGAATCAACTCGCTTAAAGCATTCGATCCAAATTTTGATTTTTTTCGTGCGGACCTTGCGTTGCATTATTAATTGAATTATTTAGTATAACTTATCAGCCGTATTCACCACTCGTGACTCACTAGCACTGTTTTAAACTTAGTAGCACGTTTAAGTAGTCGCGAACTAAGAGAAGAGTCAGCGACAAATAGCCGATTCACACGAAGGACCAAATTGCGATTTTCGTCCGCGGACCGTGTACGACGTGGCCGTCACGTCACCGATTTCTACGATCGGCGCCGCGTCCGCGGACGCGCGGACTAATAAAGTCGGGCGCCTTTTCGCTCGCGGATGTTTGGCGGGAGATTGATTTTAAAAGCGTTTAGTCTGGCAACGGTACAATTTTTTTTTCTTTGTTTCGTGGTTAAAAGATAATATCGGAGGCTTAGACACGCTCACAGGATTTGTATATTTGAAGACAGGAACTGATTCCAGAGAGAAAAATGCACATCATATGAGATGTATTTCTAAAGATGTTGGAGAAATTGGCAGTAAACGGGAAATAGTTATCTTAGGAGACATGAATGCAGATATAGAAGTCGTCGACGGAAGTACAGTTTCTACAGGGAAGATGCTACGAGTATTCTGTGATGCTCTTGATCTAGTCCTTTTTAACGCTCAAGTAAAATGCGACGGAAAAATACCGTGGAAGAGAAACAGTTCGTACTCATTAATTTATTACTGTCTAGCAAATCGTAGAACATTTTATGACACATGAAAGTAGATGAAGAAACCACAATACGTTTAGGAAGTGATCTTAAGCGACTTAAAATAAAGTTTGGTACAGCAGAATCATAGAAACGAATTCTGGAATGAGAAAGTATACTGACCCTAAACGATGCCCAACTACAAGAAGTATCAGGACGAATTGAGGCTTTAGTATACAGACATCTGGAAGAGAAAATGAACATATGACTATTTAGGAAACACTTTTAAAAGATAGTTAGAGAAGTTCAAAATCAAACAAAGAGGAAGAAGGAGAACGAAACACACAAAAAAAAGCTGGTGAGACAGTGAAGTTAAGGCGGCCATAGCGGGGCGACAAAGAGGCCTCAAGGGAGCACAGACGGGCGAAGAAAAGGAGGGACACACCCGCTGAGGTAGCATTGAAATAGAATACGTTCCATGAACGAAAAGGAGAGGTACACACTAAACATGATTACACCCTTCAAGGTGTAAATGTCTTGTCCTATAACTAACACCCTTGTTGGTGTCGCAAAACGCCCTAAGAGAAGGGCGTTATTCCTAACACCCCTCAATGAAGGCGTTATTCCGAACACCCTTAAATTAAGGTGTGATTCCACAGTACACCGTTTTATTAGGGTGTTATGACTGCGCAGTACGCCCTCGAAATCGGGTGTACCACCGCCAGAAAGGTAAGTAAAAAAACGCAATGACCAACACCCATAAGATAGGGTGTAATAACCCAAAAGACTGCACGAAGAAATGACTGCGAATGAGTCGAAACATGCCTGGGTCACTTTTTATTTGTCGATCGAGATTATACTAGGTTCTACTAAATTTTCTTTAGACGATTGCAAGCGGGTCATCTGGCCGCAGCCATGTCTTTGCTAACTACGTTCACAAAGACGGAACGACCGGAAGTTACTTGGGACGCAAGCGGCAGTTCATGTTTGTAAACAGTAAAATGGTCTACTGAGACGGAAGCAGGACTACTATCAGAAGCATGCTTGCAGAGTACTTACATATAAGAGCGATCTCATGTAATCCGTGATAGATGCATAATCTGATTCGAGCAGCATAGAACAATGCCGGGGATGAACAAACACAATGCCGGGGATGAAGGCGGTAGCTCACATTCAACGGAAGTCTCGCGGTCACCGATGAGCAGCTCTCTGTCGTGATAGATGCACAATCTGATTCGCGCAGCACGAAACAACGCAAACACAATGTCGAGGATGAAGGCGGTCGATCACATTCAACGGAAGTCTCGCGTCCGCCGATGAGCAGCTCTTTGCCGAAACGCGTTCTACATACACAGCACAATAATTCCATAGACTCCGACGAAATAAACGGCCATTATAAAAAAGTTGGCATGGATGTATTCCGCCGTTCACGACGAAAAACCACGGTCGCGAAATGGAACTCGTCAGGACCTGCTTGCACGGAAAGCAGGAGGACACTGAATGACGCTTTTTGAAAACCGGATTTACGTGGTCCCTACAACTCACCATAACCTGGCAAACGGCGAAGTTTATGACCCCAGTGAGCCCATCAGCGCGTCAGAGCGAGTCGCGTGACAAATTTTCGTCCAAGCGTTTTTGTCCGGAGAGCGGTCACGTGTTTCACTCTACCCCTCTGATTCGCTAGAAGCGGCCTTCGCACTCGCTCACAGCCACACGAAGACACAAAAGAATTTGTGGAAGCTTATCAGAAGACGAGGTCAAAGGGGGTGGACAAAGCAGCTAATCTCCCTCTGCTGCCTCCTGCGCTGCACAGGGAGGATCGCCTTGTGTGCGGGACCTTGGGGTTGTTGTTGTTCGAGTGGCGATTCTCTTTCGAAAACTGTGGAGCCGGGGAATGGCTTATGCTGTCTCGGTAGAACTCGTTGATCGTCGTCTTGTTTATGCGTTTGAGTTCCTTCTTTCCTTATTTTTTTTCTCCATGTGTTTGGAAGTGTACTTATTGGTCCAGTCAGGTGAGGCTGTACTACCCAAAATAAGGGCGCCACAGCTTGTTCAAAGCTTCAGCGCAGTTAAAAAAAAAAAAAAAGATTAAGCAAAACGGAATTTGCTTGACTTTAGCCCGAGAAGACTTCTCGGGCTAAAAGCAAGCAGATTCCGTTTTGCTTAATTTTTTTTGACGTCGTATTTTAGGCGGTCAAGAAATAGAAATACCTCTCCGGCATGGCCAATTCACGCAGGATACTTTCAACACTCAACCAAAAACGGCGTCGCGTACGTTATGTCAAGATGGCGTCGGCGCGACTCATCCCATTTGTTAAATATTGGCTAAACCAAAATGGTGTGGGCACAATCTTTTCGATTAGATCCAATATCGGCACAATACGGTGTGTTTCCTGGGCTGTATACTTACACGTCTTCGGTCACCGTTTTCGAGCGGAGGCTGATTTATTAAATCGAAGTTGAACTGATAAAACTGATGCACGCGCGACACGTAATTTTCGGCTCGTGTCGGACGGAGAGCTCGATCGGAGTTGCAAAAACTATTCTCTAGCACTTTCTAATAATACGGGCCTTCGTGTGGCGATTAATCATACTCGATGTTTGTACCGCCGTACATCAGCAACCGTTTCACTAAAGCGATAAACATGAGCGGTTATGAAATCATGGGTGTATTCGACAATATCAACATTACGCCTCTCTTACACCGTGTGAATGAAGGGCGTAAAATCGCCCATACACCCTTTTCACACGATTTCAGAAACCACGATCGCTACATGTGGGGCGTAAAAAGGGCGTGTAAGGGGTGTAAGACGTCAACACACCCTTTTTACACCCACTGATATTCAGAAATCGTGTAAAAAGGTTGTTTTTCCTAACTTGCACCCTTCTTACACCCTTTTTACACGATTATGGGTGTTACAATGTTTAGTGTGTACCTGTTATTATCCAGGCCAAGATTGGTAGCGCTGGAGTGCAGTAGATGATGGAAGGAAATCAACATGATAGGAATGCAGTAAAAAGGTTCTGGAACCAGCGTTCATTGACCACACAAAAGGGGATAAGTGTAGATGGCAAGGAGGCAAGGTAATTTATTAGACGAACAATCCAGGCAACATTCATTCGCAGAACTTGAACCGAACGATATTAGACAGAGCACAAACAGCAACACCGCACGAGACGAGTACACTGTTCGAAACAACTGATACGACCACGAGGGAATGGGACAGAGCAGAAAGTAAAGTACCTGCTGGAACGGCGACAGGCCCAGATGGCGAAGGAATGATACTAGTCAGGACACTAGGAACAGAAAGCAAATTCAATTGGAGACAGGCGACTAATCAAATAATAATGGGGGGGGGGGGGTACCCAATGATTGGAGACTAAGCAGAATGAGAATGCTATATAAAGGCAAGGGAAATAAAGATAACATAACATCATACCACCCATTAACAATAACTTCGGTCCTGTACAGATTAGCGATGCAGGTAGCAAAAAAAAAAAAAGAATGGGAGAATGGGCCAAAAATTATTCATGTGGGCTGCATAACGGGTTTTGAAGAGATAGAATATTAGATGATAACTAATTTATCGTCCCTCAATGTATACATATGGGGCACGGATGAAAAAAAAAAACATTGTGGATAGCATTTCTAGACATTAAAGGGGCGTACGACAAGGCGAGTCAGGGAAAACTCTGGGTACAGCTGAGAGTATGATTTAGATGCTCACTTGATTAGGCGTTTACAAAAGGTATACAAACATAATAAGGCTGTTATAACATGGGAAGCAGAAATGACAAGACCGGCAGAAATAAAAAGAAGACTATCACCTCCGATTTTACGATATACCTGAGTAGAATGGAAAATAAATGAGAAGAAAGCAATTTAGGTTTGATTGTGTCATATATCAAAAAAGGGGAAAAAGTAAACCAAGTTATACCAGGAATGTTCTACGCAGACGACATCCTACTGTTAGCAGAGAGCCGGGATAGGTTACAGGAACTCATTAAGATATGTTGAGAGGAAGAAGACTCTCTGGGCCTCAAATTCAGTAGGCACAAGTCGGAAATAATTGTTAATAAGGATGAGAAAGCGGACACGATAAAAATTAAAGTCGCTTTAATTGAACACGTAGAGAAGTATAAATACCTAGGAGTATGATTGAATATGGAAAGACAGTACTTAAAAGAGCAGAAAAAAATATGCTAAAAAAAGGAAAATGGAATGCAGAAATTATGAAGCATATGGCACTATGAACTTTTTGGCAATGCCATATTATGCATAAATTCAAAGGTCCAGTCGAGCTAAAAGCATCCGGCAGTGGAGCGTGGGCAGACTGGCACTGGGGGCGCGTGGGAATACGCCAAAGGAAGGACTGCAGGGAGGCGTGGGCTGGGCATCTTTCGAGGCTAGAGAGGCCATCGGTAAGTTGAAATTTGAACAAAGACTGGGCACAATTGAGGATACACGATGGGCGAGAAAGGTATATAGGCATCTGTAACTAAAACATTTGAACACTCAATGGACAAACCGAACCCGAGGGACAGAGCTGGTCGCGAAACGGCAGGCAATTTTCTTTTCTCTTCTTTTTATTAAAGTTTGGTTGGAGTTTCAATTTTCAGTCAGTCTAAAGGTATTGTCTATCAGTAAGCTTTATCGCTCTCGTTAGTGTCCCATATGAGAACATGTTTCACCATACTAGCATGTTTGTTAAAAAAAGCTTCCCGATAATATAGACTGACGAGCGTGTTGTTTGAGTTGAAAACACCGAAAGAATAAGACACAGGTGGTACGATGGGTGATGTGCACTTTTGTTCAACAAGCAGCAGGTACAATAAAACCACAACAATCTTTTTCGGAATCACGCCCTGCAGTAAAAAAACGAAAGAAAGAGACACGGAAAGGGGACAAGAGAAGAAATGAGAAAAATTATTGAAAATTAAAAAAAAAAAAAGATTAGAAGATAGGAAAAATGGTGACTTGACGGAGATATCATCATCATCATCATCATCATTTATTTTCCTTGAGGGCCCCAGGGGGCATTATACAAGGGAGTGAACACAATAAAAACATCAACAAAAAATGGTTAATAAAAAACACGCTGTAACCTATACTTGTATTTCAGAAAGAAAGAGGTTAACGGCTGCAGCAAACTTGTTAGTGTCAGTCATGTTTACAATGAGGTCAGGTAATGAGTTCCAATCGTCAATAGCAGATGGAAGAGTCGACATTTTATAAGAGACAGATGACGAAGTAATTGAGCGCAGTTTACATGAGTGGTCGAAACGAGGGAAAATACGGTAGGGAGGTGATAGAAGATAATCTTTTAGATGGTTGTTGTGGTAAAAGATTTTGTGAAGAAGAGTGAGACGTGACACCCTTCGACGTAAAGAAAGTAAGTCAAGGTTAGCTGTTTTGCGTAATCCTGATATGCTAGTGTATGGGGAATAGTCAGAGTAAATAAAACGAAGACCTCTGTTTTGAACGGATTCAAGGTTGTTAGTTAGATATGATTGCCATGGTGACCATATGGATGAAGCAAATTCAAGTTTAGATCTGACCAAGGTTGTATAAGCTAGTAGTTTAACTGAAGGTGTAGCTAGTCTGAGGTTACGGCGAAGAAATCCGAGAGTACGGTTAGCATCGGCAGTGACAGCATTTATGTGAGTAGTCCATGACAGATCAGAGGTCAGGTGAACGCCTAGGTATTTATATGAGGAACAGGTAGCTACTGGGATAGTGGAAAGGTGATAAGAAAAGGATGAAACATGTGAACTGCGGGTGAATGATAGAGATTTACATTTATTAAAGTTTAAAGTCATTTGCCATTTGTGGCACCACTGAGTTATAAGTGCGAGGTCATTCTGCAAAATTTGATTATCGTGGTATGAATTAATAGGTCTATAAATTACACAGTCGTCGGCGAACAGACGTATTGAAGAGGAGATGTTAAAGTAGAGATCATTAATGTATATTAAAATAGAAGGGGGCCAAGAACGGTTTCCTGGGGGACGCCGGAGGTTACAGTGCAGGTGGTAGATTTGGTGTTGTTAATAGATGAGTACTGGGTGCGATTTGTGAGGAATTCGGAGATCCATTTGACGACTGAGGGATGGATATTAAAGGAGCTGTGCAACGATATTCAATTGGAATGTTTTTCACTTTACACGAGCTTACTGGCACTAGTGGGACTCAAGGATACTCGCATGCAATGCCACTGGCCAAGAAACTCCTTTGTTACGGTGTAATTTCAAGGACAAAAGCGATCATTTTCATTCAATCTCTCCCTTGCAAAATTCGATGACGTAACGCGGGGATCGCAGTACACCCGTATGACGATATTTGAATGCGGTTCATAGATTGGACCCGAGCATTGCGTGGGCACTCGATTTAGGCTCGTGATAATTGATAGCTCGAGAAGCATTCGAGTAGTGGCCCGTGTCCAATCGCTGCAACGACGACAATAGCCGAGCCATAACAATGTCTGGAACTCAGCGCGTGTCCTGTGCTTTGCCAACCCCAGCGCGTGGCTATGATCAACATTGGCGGCATATAATCGGCTCCAGATCACGTGGCCGCTTGTTCTGGCTGCGAGTTGAGGGCGTGAACGCTGCTCGTTGTTTTTTAATTTTTTTCTGGGACTTCTAATGCGTCGGGTGAAAAACGAAGGCGTGTTTCATAGGTCATTAACGTCAGGGATCCGTTCTAAGCGGTATTTGCGCAAAGTAAAAAAATTGTTGCATAGCCCCTTTAATATTTCTAAGTTTCAGTAAGAGACGTTGATGAGGGACCCTGTCAAATGCCTTGGAGAAATCAATAAATATGGCGTCACTTTGCTTATTAGAATCAAAGTTTGAGTAAACGTCAGTAAGGAAAGCTGTTAGTTGCGTTTCGCATGAGTATGACTTGCGAAAGCCGTGCTGATGCTCGAAAAGAAGGTTGTGGGAGTCTAGAAAGTTTATTATGTTAGAATAGAGTATATGCTCTAAGAGTTTAGACGACACACTGGTGAGCGAGATGGGGCGATAGTTGTTGATTAGTTGGCGATCACCTGCTTTGTAAACGGGGATGACGTTAGCGATTTTCCAATCGCATGGAATTTCAGAAAGTTGAAGAGACTGCGAGAAAATGTCGCAGAGGAAAGTTGAAGAGACGTGTTTAGTATTTATTAATATTTGAGTTTATTTGGTCGTCGCCAGAGCTAGAAGACACCTTCAGCTGATCAATGGCCTTTAGTACACCAGAGTGGTCGATCATGATAGGATTCATAGGAGGATGAAGGGGTTGGCACAAGTTGGGCATACTTGACAAGTCTTCATTGGTAAAGATCGAGCTAAAAAAGTTGTTAGTTTCAAGAGCACTATGTTCGTCAGAAAGTGGAAGGCCGTACTCGTCAACGAATTGTAATGAAAGAGAGAGTGCTGGGTTAATTACTTTCCAAAACTTTTTAGGTTTATTGGTTAAAATGTTGGGGAGGTCATGAGTATAAAATTTGGATTTGGCATCATGAATCGCGGATTTGTAGGCCCTAGCGCATTCGTGATAGGCGTTCCAAGATGCGTTAGTGTTAAGAGCCTTTGCCCTCGTATAAGCTCTTTTTTTCCTGTTGGAGTGACAATGAACTGCTTTATCGCACCAAGGGTTAGTGCTATCGGATATTATTCGAGTGTGTGGAACGAAACGTTTGATTAGGGATGTTAGTCTATCTTTGAAAAGAATCCAGTTTTCATTGACCGTCCTTTCTGTGAAGTTAACTGAGAATATGTGATAAAATTCTTCGAGGTTGGTGTTGATAGATGCGTAGTCGGCTCTCGCGTAATTGTGAATGAATTTGCAATAACGTGATTTCTTAGGAGTAGTGATGGAGAATGTTAGCTCAATGACGAGATGGTCGCTAATGCTGGGTAAGTATGTGACGTTGCTGCAGAGTGAAAGGTCATTGCTTAAACATAGGTCGAGTACGTTGCTGCAGCGATTGGTAATTCTAGTGGGTTGAGTGATAACATGAGATAGGCTAAAATCTAAACAAAGGTCAACAAACTCTTGAGAAAATGCACAGCTAGAACAAATAGTAGACCAGTCAATATTTGGGTAATTGAAATCACCAAAAAGGGTGACTAAAGCGTTAGGATATTTACATGCGAGTTCAGAAAGGCATTTATACAGTTCAATAACATAATCTCTCTTATTATCCGGCGGCCTGTAACACACACCCATTATTACGGAAGGCGTTGTGCAAAGATACACCCAAACAACTTCTAGGTCAGTGGTAAGCGGTATTAGCCGAGATGGTATATGGTCTTTTATGGCCAAAAGTACGCCCCCTCCTTTTCTAGTTTTTCTATCAGACCTATACACTCGAAAGTTTAGGTGCGAGGGAAATAGCTCAACGTCAGATATATCAGGGCTTAGCCACGTCTCTGTAAGTACAAAAAAAAAGCGGCATTACACGCTTCAATTACTGAAATTATTTCGTCTCTCTTTGGTATTAGGCTTCTAATGTTAGTAAATAGGATAGAATGACTTGAAGATTTGTTAGTGATAACATGGTGCTTTGCCGGTCGACTCCTAGAGGGCGACGAGAAGAAGCGCTGGCGTGGCTATGGGTCTTTTTCTTTAACGGCGCCAAGAGCGGCATCGAATACGTAGCACTTATCATTTATAAAAAAGTTTATCATGACGCAGTCTGTAGGGGGTGCCTTTTGGTCTTGCAAAATCAAGAAGGTGACGGCGTACGAGCCGAACAGAAATTGGGAAGTCTTCGCTGATGGCTACGCAAGTTCCTTTAAGCTTGTGGGCTGATGAAAGAACGCTATCTTTATCTTTAAACGAAGAAAACTTTTCTATTATAGGGCGACATTTCTGAGGGTGAATGCTCCTAGGCGATGCGCCCTTTCAATCCTAGATGATTCAACTTGCACGTTTAGTTTTTCGGAGCACAAGCTAGTGACCAAGCACTCTGACTGAGCCCACGTTTCCTTGTCTGCGTCGGTGATGCCAAAAAATAAACGATTACAGCGACGGGATCTGCCCTCTGCATCATCGCAACGTGTTTTTAGCTGAGATAGTTCGTTTAAGGCTGCAGTAAGCTGGAGTTCAGTAGTCGCGGCGCTACTAGTATCCCTCTGCTTTAGTGCGTCGAGTTCACTCGCGAGTTTGTTAAGTCGCTCTTCAAGTGTTGAAACCGTCTGTTCACTTTGTTTTTGTTTTTCTTTTAGAAGATTTACTTCTTGTTGAAGTATAGCATGACTGTTTTTAAGTTTATCGACTGTTTCTTGTAAGCTAAGTAATTGTTCTTCTTGTTGTTTTGACATGGGACCTGGGTTCCGCTCAACATCACCAGACAACAACAGCAGCAGAACTCTAAAAGACTCAATACAAGCTTCGGGGCATGGAAGCATAACGAGGCAAACATTGTCTGATTTAAAACAATGGCAAGGTTTTTGTTTACTAACCTGCGGGAGGACGAAAGACATGAGCAACTTCATGGCTGCAGAGCCTCCATGCCCACTGGCGCGCTGTCGCAAGGGGAGCTCCTTTATAGCTGCCGCTGTCGATGTCCCTGCTGATGACGTGGTGTGAACGATGTTCTCGATGGACTTGATACCAGGACAGGACGGTGCTGTCGACCAGTGATTGGCAGGATGAAGATTGTCGTCCGGATGCCGGAAGAAAACCGCGCCGTCATCGTGACTCCAGTTAGTTGGGGACCCACGCGCCGACACGCTCAGGAACTGCGGGAGGACGAAAAACATGAGCAACTTCATGGCTGCAGAGCCTCCATGCCCATCCTTTCCTTTCTTTCCTTGCCCCCTTTTCATGTCTTTTTCTCTCGTTTTTTACTAACGGGTGTGATTCCGAGAAATATCGCTGTGGATTTATTGCACTGTTTCTAGTTGAATGAAAGTGCATGTCGTCCCTCGTCCCATCCTTGTCTTATTCTTTCGGTGTTACTCGATGAAATATTAGAGCAGAAAACACCGGCAATCGCTTGTTTACGCTAACTGTGTCGCGTAATGTACCTTTCAGATGCTTCACAGCTGTATTTTACTAATTCAAATCGACACACCAACCAATATATTTGTGATTTTACAACCTCTACAAGGCAATCGCGAAATATCACGAAGGAAATGGCTTTCTAGTCAGCAGGATCCCATCCAACGAGGTCTTCATCGCAGGCGTACAGCCGCCGAACCATTGACATTTCCAAAGACAAGCGGAACTCTTATCTTGTCAGAGTCGAAGACAGCTTTGAGGACAATTAGATCAGATCTGCGACTCAGGAGCGAGTGCTTCTGAGTTCCGTTGTCGGGAAAGTGCGCACACGCGAAGCACATGAGCTTACCTAGAACAAAGCTCAAGCGCCTGGACTGTTACGTTATGTCCAAGCATAACGCGATTACTGTGAGTTTCCCCTTATTAAGCCGTCGACAAAAGGTCACAGTAAACATGTCCAGTATTTCGATTGCTAAGGACACTCTAGGATTTTTTTGGCACGGGAAGTTTTCCGACTGGGCGATTCGGGGCGTACGTCTTGATATGCGACCATTTCGGCACCGGATATTTTCGTACTGAAAAGCGGTTTACCGTTATCATTGATTCTTAAACTTTTGCCTTGTTTCCTTAAACGAAAACAGTGCCAGTTATGGTCCCACTGATCCTGGCTATTTAGGTGGTTTTTGGCCTCTCGTTACTGGTCTCATTATGAATACTATTTTCAATGAGTGGTTTTACTTGAAAGGCAAAATACTCCTCTGTCTTTTGGTATGCCTTATGTCATATTTTAGGTTGTTTGTAAACAAAATATAGCATCTCCGAGAGGTTTTTGCTAAATCCCACTTTCTTTGCTAGTTAGCATTTGTTTAAAGAACACCATTGAAATAATAATATGTTGATAATAATAATAATAATAATAATAATAATAATAATAATAATAATAATAATAATAAGTTTATTCACAAAGAAAGCATACATACAAATTACTCAGTCTCACAAAAGCACTTGCGTGCTTGTGCGTGAGTACTTACAGTCCAGCATGGAATGAATTTAACACATCGTAAGTATGTAAAACTAAATTGATACAACTGATTGGAGTCCTATTTATGCGGAACTCAACGTAAGTAAAAGGAAAGAAAAAAAAAAGGTTTATCGCCTTAACAAACTTTTATGCCAGTAAGCATGAAACGAAATTACCTATTTTTATACAATATTATTAATGATTTACATAGACTTTGTAATACCACCAATGACACAGAATAATCAACTTTAGCCTTTAAAAATCATGGCAATACAAACAGTTGCGAAGAGAACAACAGTGAATGCAGGCGTGCAATAGGAATGCGGCAATACAGTAGGGACGTAAAAAAAGGCATGGGTCTGGGAGCTGTCTATTCTCCTGGCGTACTACACCATTTACGCATTTCTTTTTTCACCTGTGCTAAGGATTGCAGATTAAGTAAACTATCGGGAAGATTATTAAAATATGTTGGTACATAATACTTCCTCAACCTTTTCCCATAATTAGTGTATATTCTTGGTATATCAAATCTTTCTGTGTGCCTTAGCTGTTTTTCTTTAGCGGATGGTATTTTGAAATCGTGTGTGAAATAATATTTTGTGAGGACCATGAATTTATGCAAGTCATCCACTGTTAACAATGGACCTTTTTCGAGAAGCGTTCTGCGCACGCGCGAGCACTCGATGCCAAGCGGCGGAAGTCGGCACTAGAAATCGAGGAAATTCGGAAGGAGGCCGTGGATCAGCAAGTAGAACACGTAATTGCAACATATATATAATTGTGTTACCCAAAAAAATAAAGTGGACGGAAAGAAAAACATGACGTTTGGGTGGGCGCCACAGATCCCCCTCTTTAGAGTCGCCTTGGGGACGCGCCCACGCGCCGCTGCTCGGAGAGCGAAGAAACTGGTAGCGTAGCTCCCATTATCGATTGGTAGCGCAGGTAGGTCACTTCCTCGATTTTTAGTTCGTGCAGCCACCGCCTGGTGCCGTCGGTATGTGAAAAAGGTCCATTGGAGTTCTGACAGCTGTTCTTGAAACGGAAGGCTTTCTAATTGTGTACCATACGTCATGTTCTGTATCATTTTTTTAATTAGGTTATTTATTTTCTGTAGTTTGTATTTGGATGAAAGTGCATATATATGGATACCGTATCTTAGTTTAGATTCACCTAACATCTGGTAAATCAATCGCCTTAGATTAATACTTGCAGAACTTCGAAGTTTATAGAGGTATGAAGATATTATTCGCAGGTGTTTAAGTAGGTAGTCAATATGATGATTCCAAGATAAATGCTCGTCAAAGTGTATACCAAGGTACCTAGTTTCACTGGCGTAAAGTAGTGGTGAGCAAGAGCATTGTCTACATTCCCATGAATGCAAAAAGATGGGTTGATTAAGATTAATGCGTTTCTGGTGAGTTCGAAAGCACATGAGGTTCGATTTATCATTGTTCACAAAAATATAGCTTTTTGGAAACCAACTCATAATTTGTTTGATACCATCCTGTAAAATCGAAACGGCAGTATTATAATCTTCGTGTGTAATAACCAAGGCTGTGTCATCAGCGTATTGATACATTTTTGATTTTAAAGGAAGCAAAGATAGGTCGTTCACATATATGTTAAATAACATGGGACCCAATACCGAACCCTGAGGCACACCAGAGTTGAGGTGCGCAGCAGAACTTGTACTATTTCCTATTCGAACTCTTTGGGTTCTTTCAGTGAAGTAACCTTTAAAAAATGTACGGAAGTGCCCTCTGAAACCAATTTTATCTAGTTTCTCAACTAAAAGTGAGTGATCTATTGTATCAAAGGCTTTTGTGAGGTCTAAAAAGAGCGTGAGTACTATTTTGTTGTTATCAATTTGTTCATTAATGAAGTCTGTTATCTCCTCCAGTAGAAGTATCGTGCCTCTTTGTTGCCGGAATCCATACTGGCAGTTGCTTATTAGTGAGAATTTGTCACAAAACGAGGTCATTATTTGTAAAACAAATTTTTCCATTATCTGAAAAATTGCCGGCAACAACGCGATGGGCCTGTAATTAGCAATATCTTTCTTGTTTCCTTTCTTATAAATTGGCCGTACTATTGAAACTTTTAACTTACTGGGTATATTTCCTGTAGACAACATACCATTTATTATAGCTAGCAGAACGCGTTTTAAGCAGCCTATGTTATGTTTTATATCTCTAAATCTTATTTCATCAAATCCTGCTGGCTTTGTTATAGGCATACTGTTAACTATGTATTCTAGATCCGATTCTGTCATTTGGGGCAAGTACGCCGAATTAGTTGAATTCCCTAATAGCTTAGCTGTTCCTGCCGTGTTGTTTACTTGGTTACGCAAGTCTTGTATTTTTGTGATGAAGGTGTTATTAAACTCATTGGTGAGCTTATCAAAGTCGCACCGAAATTCTTCTGTATACACGCATCTATATTATCTTTAGGGGGTCTGCCAATTATTTGATTTACGATATTCCAAGTTTCTCTTAAGTTCTTCCCGTACTGCTGGAGTTGCGTCATATGAAATCTCTTTTTTGCAAGTCTAATTTTGCAAAAATTAGACTTGCAAAAAAGATACTGCCTTGACTAGAGGTTATGAAAGCAGAAGTGAACAAGGTATTTTTAAAATTTTATGTATGTTTCGTTGTGTACAACTTTTCCACTATTCCACTAAAATCGCAAATTTTCAGCTCGAACGTCACCGTTCTTTTATTTTTGAGGATTTCCTTCTTTTCCGGATGCTTTTCATGTATCTTCTTCAGTTTAATAAGTTGGAAGGGAGATTATACGTATTGAGGGATACATCAATACGTCTTCGTTGATAGTTGAGAGAACTGTGCTGTCTGTCCTTGTCCCTAAGTGTTTTTATTCTTTGCTTGAGTCTTGTATCTTATAGAGTTTTTAAATTAACTACACCTGTAGGTCTTGCCATTGTTTATATTTACAAAAATCTTAAGCGTTGGTTAGAAGTTGTTGATGAAATATTTTATGGTAAACATAGCAATATTTCTTTTTTTATGATTATAGTTGTCATTTTCCTCAACGGTTAATTGAACCCCAGTAAAGTATTTGATAAGGTGTACAACTCTCTGAGATATGCAAAGATGTGGACAGATTGGCATTTCTTAATTTTCGAAGTACTAATTCTCAATCACGAGACGTCGCTCCAAAATCGCACCATTATGGTATTTGTTCTATTGCCTTGAAATGGTTCCAGAAATATCTTTGTGACAGCATACATTGCGCAGAAATCGATAAAAAACTACATTAGTTTAGGCCACAAAAGGCAGTATACTAGGAGCTCTTCTCTTTAATTTGTATGAAAACGACATTGTAAACGTTGATCATGATGTAGACTTTATTATCTACGCAGACGATACGCGTGTCTTTTTCATGAAATAACAACAATCAAATTATAGAAGGTGGAAATAAATTTCTTGATAAGCTGAAGGCTTGGACGACAGCCAATTCATTCCAAATACATGCGAGCAAAACGACGGCAGTTTTTTTTTTTTTTAAAGCGCGTAACTCGTATGGCTTTCATACGGTCAATATTTTTATTGATGGAAATAAAATAGATACAGTAGAAAGTGTAAAAGTACTTGGTATATCCTTTAATCACAATACGATATATGGGATAAAACAGTGCAGCATATGTGTAAAAAGCTATCAAGGGTCGTTGGAATAATTTATAAATATCGTTATTTACTTCCCATTTCGGTTTCTCTGCTCATCTAAAATTCCCTTTTTTATTCCCATTATGACTACCGTTTTTTTGCTTGGTGAAACACGGAGTACACACGGTTTTGGCACGCGCGTCGGGTGGTTACCACGCTTGACTTTAGCGCGGAGGCCCGGGGTACGATTCTTGGGAGTTACGCATCTTTTATTTATTCTTTCAGTTTAATGTTCTGGTTAATTCGAGAACTTGGGCCGGCTTGCTAGAACAGCGTCTCAGCTGAGACTGGGTGAAAGAAAGTACTGCAAAGGCTGAGGCGCGCGAGCGTCTTGAGAAGCGGTTTGAGTTCCGCTCAGCTCGTGCGCTGGTTTTGGCAGGGCTTTCTTTCACCCAGTCTCAGCTGAGACGCTGCTTCTATACTCTGTTTCATACTTAGCGTGCAACACTGTCAAAGCTACTGGCGCGAGCGCGTGGCTTCATCTATGGTTTTGTTTGCGCGAGAACGCGTGCAAATGATCCACGAGATCAAGCCCCACGCTCGCGCCAGTAGCTTTGACAGCGTTGCACGCTAAGTATGAAACAGAGTATAGCAAGCCGGCCCTGTTGTTTGTTCAAGGTCCAAATGTTTTTAGTCGCCGAACCTTCTTCGCCGATTGTTTCAGAAGCCAAGGCACGTACATAAGGGGCTCCGCGTGGCGAGCCGCAGTCAGTCTCGCCCCAGCGCTCGATCCTGCTGTTTCGTTGAGATCGATGTCTGCGACGCTAGCCTTTCTCTATTTTGTTGTGGGCACAAGTTCGTCCAATTAAACGCTTAGTTTCTTCAGTTATTCGCCACCTCATCATTTGTCATTCGTAACATCTTGGTGGAGGTGCGGGGTATTGCATTCTATGCCCATAAAGCGTACCCCTCCGAAGACACCCTGGCCAAGTGAGTTGCTTAGCCCCGGAAGGCTACCCTTCGCCGAAGACGCCGAAGCCCGAACAAGCCGTCGTACCAGAGGTCAGTTCCTCGAATTCGGTCTCTTGCCCGAGACCGGAACAAGAAGATCCCGACCATAACCACCCCACTCGTCGTCGTCCTGCCCGTCGCTCCGCGGACACCTGCTTCTTTTCTCGGCGAGATCTATGAGGACGTCGAATACTGGATCAACCAGTACGATCGCGTGGCACGGCACAACAGGTGGAGTGACGAGCAGTGCCTGCAGATCCTCTATTTCTCGCTTGAAGGCACTGCAAGGCGCTGGCTCGAAAACCACGAAGCCTCCCTGACTTCGTGAGACCTTTACAGTAATAAGCTGACGCGTACCTTTGCCAGCCAATACCGAAGAGAGAGGGCCAATATCTGCTGCAATCGAGGACCCAGGGCCCCAATCAGAACGTCATGAACTTCGTAGAAGACGTCCTGCGCCTGAGCTCCCGCGTCGACCCTCAGGCCACCGAGGAAAAGAAGCTGCATGCGTATTCTGATGCGTGGAGTGAAGGACGACATCTTCGGTGAACTCGTACGCAACCCACCGACGATCGTTCAAGGATTTGTCAATGCGGCGACTATGCCTCTACCGCATAGTGATAAAAAAACTCAATTTATAACATTTTAGACAAAAGTCTGACCGACAATGTCGTCTCTTTTTCACAAGGCTCCCATCTCAGCATCTGAAGCAGGTCTTCCATGACAACAAACCGTCAAGACTGTGTCTGTGTATTACTTCTACTTGTCCCTTCGTTTTTGTTCTCTATGTTCCCTGTAAATGTAGCATTTTGAGTTTAGTGGCCTTTCGGGCACGTATTCTGAGCGAGAGAACCGGGTGCTCCACTTGCGGTGGCGCGTTCTCAGCTCGTTCTGGGATAGATCTGAGACAGTTGACCTTCAGATGTCGATAAAATAGCCGGTGTCCTTTCTCGCCTTCGGCGGGGTCCGCGGGGACGCGGGACCCCGCCGTTACCGACTCTCCGTCTTGAATGCACCTGAGCTCCCGCCGTCTTGGCTTCCGTCACTACTGTCTACACAGCAGCCTCTTTTAGATCACCGGCTCGCTAACACCGGCCACCTCCAAAATACTACAACTGTGTTTGTGTGTTACATCTACTCGTCCCTGTATTTTGCGCCATATTTTTCCTTTAAAAATAGCTCAAGTCAGACAACCCTGAAGAATACTGGAGAGGATGTGAGTTTGAAAGGTACAATGTGCACTGACGTTGCCTATATTTCACGATGAAAGCTTTCCCGATAGAGGTTTTATAGTACGCACTACGAATTGTCAAGTTGGGACACTTCAGAGGCTGATTTAATCTGATACAGCATTTTCGGAATTGAAAGAGTCAGCACTTCTGCAGTTAATTAGAGCAAACCACCAGTCTTTCGAATTTAGCTTACCCCGCAGGGGGCACCCGCGTCAGGAGGGGTTTGGTGAAGGGCTTCACCACGGGCCTCGAGCCGTGTGTGTTCACCTACCACGCCTGGCTGTGTGTGGCATGCCTGTGACCCGGGGAAAGGGCATCCTGGTGGTTGAGTTGAGCCCGGGGTAGCTTTAGACTCTGGGGGCCCTCGGGCGAGGCAATACACCAATTCGGCCCCTGCTTCTCATAGACGGATGTCTTGGTAAGGTCTGGCCAGGATGATCTCTTCAGTCTCCTGTATTCACCTCCCCTTTCTTTTATTTTTGTATTTTATCCCCTCTCTTTCTGCCTTCCACCTTCTTAGGCGGCAAGGGCCAACCTTGGGTAGGGATAAATATTTTGTCTAAACCCACACTTTTGTATAGCTTCTGAGTATTACTGGTATTACTTATAGTGTGACATACCCGGCAAAGCGATGAGAGGTTATGGGAGGTTAACTAGCCCTTGGGCTCAGTGGTGTGTGCTATGCTGCAGTTGCTGAAAATATTTTCCCTTTTTGGCACCCCTTCTTCTAAGATCTGTTCAAGTCAAGCCCCTAAAAGGCATTGTCCTGAACCCCTACCATAAAAAAAGCTCTGAAGTCGAAAATATTTTCAAAGCTCTTTGTGGTTCACATTGAAGAGATTCAAAATCCGTCTGCAAAGCTATCACAGTTTATTTCAGCCAAAAGTCTTGAATGTTTGATTTGCAGCAATTACAAAGCAAAACAGCTATATTCTGGAAACCTTCTAGTGGAGGTGAAGCCAGCAAAAAAAAAAAAAAAGCTTTGCTTTATGACATCAATTGTTTATGTGTAAGTTATTAAGAGTTTCTATGCAACCCTTAACACTGCAGGGCCTCCTTTAAAAAAGAAAAAAAAAATCCTAGACAGTATAGTCAGTGACAGGTTAAGACAAGTTTTCTGGCTGGGGAGGAGAAAGCAAACGAAATGCTGAAGAGAGGAGGCGGTATCCTCCTCTCCTCTCCAGCATTTCGTGTCCTTCCTCCTACCCTGCCCTCCTTTCTCTCAAAAACGTTTTTGAACCTGTAACTGACTATAGTACAGACGAGATCCTGGAAGGTCTACGACCATCTGGCGCCGCTTCTGACAAGGGAATTATGTTTTGTCGTGATGAAAAAGAAGCGCCAACCAAGCATTTAATTGTTACGTTTCAGCGTCATGTCCTCCCGACAATTGTCAAAGATACTTGTCACCTCTATTGCCGGGTGAGACCCTACATACCAAACCCACAGCGGTGTTTCCGGTGCCGTCGGTACGGCCATGGTTGTCGCACCTGCCGCGGATCTAAGATTTGTGCTAAGTGTGCATAAAAACACGTAGCAGGTGTTTGTCACCTTTTGCCAAAGTTCCCGAACTGTGCAGTCTCGCATCCGGCTTAGTATCATGCACGGAAGTCGCGAACTTTTTTCGAACCGAAGTTTCGATGATCAAATCAAGCAGTTTGAAAGGTTCGAAAGATTTCGAACTTTCGAACCTTCTATATCGAAATTTTTGACGGAAGGCGAATTTTCGAACTTGTGTACTAAGAACTTCGACGATTTTCGAAATTTCGAACTTTGCGCGTTCAGAAATGGAGTGTTTTTCGAACCTTCGAACTTATTGCGCTAAAAACTTTGATCCTTTTCGAACTTTCGATCTTATTACGCTGAAAAATTATATGCTTGTCGAACTTTCGAACTTGATGAACTAAGAAATTTGATGATTATCTAACTTCTGAACTTCTTGCACTAAAAAGTTCAAAGCTTTGCGAACTTTCGACCTTCCTACACTAAGAAATTCGATAATTTTTCGAACTTTCGACCTTATTTATCTAGAGAATTCGAAACGTTTCGACCTTTCAAATCCGGAAAAGTCAAAAGTTCGACGAACTTCATACTTATAGGGTAAAAGTTCGAAGTTCGTCGAACTTCGAAAGACTGGTGGGTGGTTTCATTTGGATTCAAGCAGTGAGGTACATCGTAATTCTTGTTTTCGAAATTTTTCATGCGGTGTCGCATTCCTTGCGAAAGACAATGCCGTTTATTTCAATGTTCTGGCATGCTTAGTTTTAAAGAAATGAATTCCCGAAGGAACGAGGAGGTACGACGGGTTTTCGACGATTGTCGTTGGTGACATAGTTGAAGCATTTATGGCAGCGATGTTTAACGTTTTAAGAAGGATCTATGTATAGCCAAGGTAAGTGTTGTCTTAAGATATGATTAGTGTTAAACAAGATGAGTTTCGAAGAAATGACCAAAATGTATCTACAGGCACTTATGCCATAAACTTCGTAATTTTTTTTGTCTAAATTGTTTGAGGTATCGCATTTAAATTAACACCATAGACGGTACATATCATTGCCATCTGCAGAATACAAAATAATGTATTTATTGTTTTTCACGTTGAAGAATAAATTTACTCATGCGGGAAGATTTCTAGTATAATAATATTGATAATAATAATAATAATAATAATAAATAATATTAATAATATTAATAATAATAATAATCAAGAATCAAGAATACTTTTTATTAGGTGTCCAGGAACGACCATACGGTCTTGGTACTGGCACACGGAAACTTACACACTACAAAAAAGTGGGGAAAGGAACAAAAAAAAAACACATAAAAACTCGAAGCATTGAGTAAAATATATGATACATATAACGCATGCTGATACAACAATACAATATACACAACAAGAAAAGAATGGAACACAGGGTCCGAACGCAGAGTAGAAGTCTACCACAAAAACAAATATACCTTATTAAAATAATATATAAAAACATCACAATCACGACAGGTTCAGCGAGACTCATACAAGACTCTGAGAGATCTGACAAATTCAGTCACACAAAAATATCAGGATCCCTTGCAATGCCTTTATATGCCCGACACATACAAAACATCGGGTCGAGGATACTTAACGTCCGAGGAGAGTAAGAAGACGTTGTCAAACGGGTCGCTGTCCGAGGAACTCGTAAAGATATCTGTAAGAGCAGTTCTGAACAGTCGGCCATGCCATGAAGGACTTTAAAATGGAAAACCAGATCTGCCTTTTCTCCACGGTGATATAAGCTTTTCATATGTGGGACGTCCAATACACTGTTACTCTTTGATAGAGATGTTTCATCGCGCAGATATCGATATCAATAAATAGATAAAAAATTGTTTTGCACTCGCTCCAGCCTTAGGAGGGTAGGTTTTCAACTACCATTCCATACAGGAGATGCGTGTTCAAGTTGAGACCTTGTCAAAGAGCGGTACAGGGTTACAAACGTTGCAAGGTTTTTAAATACTCTAGTCGTTCGACAAACAACTCCGAGCGCGCGCAAGGCGCAGGTACTTATACGAGCCACATGGCTATCAAATCTCGAAAAGGAGTCAAAAAGCCCTCTCAAGTCCCGCACTTCACTAGAACCGCATGATACGTCTGAGCGAGGCCCAGTAGCCGTGATCCTGTCTTCAGAAACGGAGCGCTAAAAATGTCATTTATTGAAAAGTTGCAGGCATAAGATCGTGGCTTTTAGATGTGCCTTCGCGAAATGATTGCTCACGCTGGACAATTTTTTTTTCTGGGGGGGGGGGGGGGGGGGGGAGGAAGTTTGTTTTAACCTTTTGTGTGAAACCTAAAACACCCACCAAAATTGTTTTAAAGTGTCTGTGGGAGAGATCACGTGACCCTTCAAGACAATGCCGCGTGCATGATCCAGAAGGAACTCTTGTCCGTACATCTAGAAGATTTGTGTTTGTTCTTACCCGAGTGTAAAAGATAAGAAGGTCAGAATGGCCTTGCCTAGTCAGTCTCGCCCTAGCTAACTCCCGTACATTCTAGGTCGCATGTTTGAGATGACGAGTGTCGTAGATAGGAGCCGAACGCGGTATTGTCGATTCATTCAGTGATTCCATCTGGCGATAGCCAGCTGTCACGCCGACGCACCGTGGTTTGCTGCACTCTGAGAAACAAATGGTATACTCTTACACCCTTTGTCCCATATACAACACCCCAAGACAGCAGTTAGACGTGCAGCGCACTGACGTCGAACTGACGGCCCTAACGTTTACGAGGGGCTCGATAAAGGGGCGATATGACTCATTAAAGAACTTAAGTACGTATCAAAGACTAGAGAAAAAAACACTGAGGTTTTGCAGTAGGGCCAAGAAAATTAGGATAATTTTTTGTAGTCAGTAACACGTACATTAGCTATTTTAATATATTGTACCACTCTGCTATCAATTCCGCTCGTGAAAGTTCGACGCCAGTGCGTTGTATGTCAAAGCGAAGTTTTTGGGGGTAGCATATGGGATAAGGCGTGTAAGAGTGTACCCTTTTTCTCTGAGAGTGTGCTGCCGTCGTCAACGCTCGCTGCTGCTCTCTTGACGTGTGTTGTTTTTTGTTTGTTTCTGGCACAAGTTCGCCGATTAAGCCTTTATTTTCAGTTCATTATTCATCGTCTTGGCCCCTTCATCCGTGACAATATGCGTCGGGGAAGCCGCTTGGCTATTTTGTATCGGGCGGCCGCAGCGAACGCCGCACACCGCCGATCGTCCTTCTCTCTTAGAGAGGGGGCTGGCAGAATGTGCGGTGTCCTGAGAGGCAGAATAGTCTGGTTTTCCCAGCGTGCTACTGAAAGGGGCGCCCTGAAAAGTAGAGTCGGCGTGACATTCCCGCGTCCCTAAAAGAAAAGAAGGGAGCAGTCAACAAGTTGTCGGCGGCCATGGTCGGCGGGAAGGCCTTTGTTTATGTTTAGATGTTGGCCCGTTGGGTGAGTTGTTCGTTAGAAAAAAAAAATATGTCAGCGCCCTGAGCGTCACTGCTGCCGATAGCCCTCGCGGCCTGACAATGTACTTGAAAGAGTTCGTGGAGCGTACCAGGGCAGTGTGCTTTCGCCCGAGTTCCGCTCGTTCGTCGGAGAAGTGTTTAAACGGGAGGACGATCTATTCGCGTCATCCGCTGATTCCTCATCACAGCGCGGGCGCGGCTGTCTCTGTCGGCGCGCCAGCGGGTCAGGTGAGCTGGGGTGAAGACTCTCCTTGTACAAAGTCTGCTTTGCCGCGGCGAGTTTCCTCGACAGGGTTTTCTGGAGTCTGAGCGGCATGGGGCCGTTTTCGAGCTCTGGGTGGCGCACACAGATCACCCTCCCCGCAAGAGTTGTGCGTCCGACAATGCAGCTACGCCGGAGGTCGGGCAAGTGTCGTCGCCCTGGGCCGAAGCCGCCAGGCGACCCGCCTCTTCATTCCCTCCAATGCCACAGTGGGCCGGCAGACACTGGAAGGGCAGTCTCCATTCATGTTTCTGCAACATGATCGCTGCGTTCGCAACCTTTCTGGCGAGCGGTGGTGCTCGGTCCGGGTTGACAAGCTGGGTCAGTGTCGCCTTCGATTTGCTTAGGATTACCAGGCGCTCGGGCAGACTCTCTGCTTCAGCCAAGGACAATACCCGGCGAAGCGCCGCCAGCTTGGAGTTCGTCGAGGTTGCAAACGAGAGGCGCTCCGCTGCTCCGGAGTCTGTCGACATTGCTGCGGCTGTGGCCGTGCGTGCTTCGGGGTCGACGGACCCGTCCGTCTAGTATCGTACCCATCCTCTGAACCGCTCTTCAAGGCACCCATCTGCCAGCTGTCTGGCCGTCGTCGGGGCCATTATGTGTTTTGGGCCCCCGAGGGTGGTGTCAAATTCCACACGGAGGGGTGATGCACCAAATCGGTTTTATTAGTTGAACTACCGTACAGTCGCCACGGGAGTTAATACCTCCACGCAAGCGCGCGTTTTTTTTTCCGAGGGGCGCTTGACTGGTTGCTTGCGATAGAACTAGAGATGACGTTAGGGCGAGTCCATGCGGAGTGGACGGGCGAAGTCGCTCAGTTCAAGGGAACCGTTGTTATCATCTGCCTGCGTGCCAGCGGGTGAGCGTAGTTCGAATGAAAATGGGAGATGATTCTGCAGAAGTTAGAAAATACGACGTGTTTCCTTCTCTCTTTCCAAACAGCTATCTCGTCCGTGCTCGGCGATCTTGACTTCTGAAGAATCATCTCCTCTTTTCATTTGAACTACGCTCACCCGCAGGCGAGGAGGCGGATTATAACAACGGTTCCCTTGAATTGAGACGGCTTCCCCCGTCCACTCCGCATTGACTCGCCCTGACGTCATCTCTAGTTCTATCGCAAGCCACCAGTCAAGCGCCCCTCGGATAAAAACGCGCGCTCGCGTGGAGCTATTAACTCCCACGGCGACTGTACATCTCAGGAATTTACCTAGTGGCATTTTGAGTGACTCGAAATATAAATGTTGCGACAAAGAACTCGGTTGCTTCTATTTGGTCGGATCGCTTTTGTCTATATCTGCTTGCGCCCAGGTTTCAGTAAGCACTTAAAAGACATTTTGGTCTGTCGGGCTATATGGAAAGCTGTACGTCTGGCATTAAAGGTACGTTGGCTAAGGGTTTAGTAGGCTGAAAGGGTGAAGTCTGAAGTGCTGAAGTCTTAATTGCTAAAGACTGAAGTCTGAAGTGCTAAAGCCTGAAGGAGGAAGAGGCTGAAGCTTTGAAGACCTATTTTGGTCCCATAGCACATCAGGGCTGAAAGGTCTTTTTTTCAATAGTGGTAAAACCATGGCATCCATAAAAATTGTTTGCACGGGCCTGTAGAGAAGATCACGTGACCCTTCAGGATATTTGTGTCCGGGAAGCCGCTTGGCAATTTCGTATCGGGTGGCCGCAGTGAGTGTTGGGACGTGAGACGTTCCGCCGTCCCTCCTGTCGTAGCCTTGGTTAACACGGCCCCATAGCTGTGTCTGTGTGTTCGTGTGTATGTGTTTCACGGGCTGTACTAGGGACGCCCAATGACGCTACGTCCTCGCTCACGAGGGAAAGATGGTGTGTGGAGAAAATGGGAGGCGGACTTTTTGCTGTTTGTTTGAAGATAACCTGTTTTAGTGAGTTAAAATACACCCTTCGTGAGACGTTAGTCGCCCTATTTGTTCTCCGCCAAGAAGCATAAACTAAATGCGCAATAACAAACGGACGCTCAGTGTCGGTTTCCCGTCCGATGCATAGAACCTATCTTCTAGAGGAGCTCAGTGTGCGGATCGAGGTGGTCTCTCAGCGCCCTGCTTCTTGTGCCTCTTCGTCCGTCCGGCTTCAGAAGCATACAGCGAGCGAAAAAGGCGCTGGAGACACCACCGCGAGGGCACCATGAAGTACACCGTCACTGTACTCCGTATTTCTCAACGGCGGCGGATGTTGGTTGGGCGTTTATGGTTTTCGCTAGACATTCCACTGACAGTGTGTATTGTGTGGATGGTTGAGCGTGTTGGTGTCTAATTTACAATAACGAATGAGGGACACAGAAAACTAACAGACGACACGAACTTTCGACTTGCAACAAAACGTTTTCTGGGGAGGCAAAGTGAAACCAGTAAACGTTTGGTTGCAAACCGAAAGCCCGTGTTGTTTGTTTCTCTTCCACGTTATTCTCTCGTTATCGCAAGCAATGTGTACGTTTGGTGGAACTGCTCGGTTTTATTAGTTGAACCCAGCTGTTTACCCAGCGGCATTATGAGTATCTGGAAATGTATTTTTTGCAACAAAGAACGCGGTTGCTCCAATTTGGTCTCATCGCATTTGTCCACAGCCGCTTGCGCTCGAGTTCCGGTAAACGTTTGTTCTTATCATCTTTTTATGTTACAAGATACATGCAAAACTCAAGGTGTGTAATAAATTTCCAATAACGTTCTAGAGGGAATTTTTGTTTCATGGTTCACAATATTTAGGGGTCAAAAGGGTTGAAACGCTGATGGTGTCTGAAAGGCTGAATTGTCTGAAGGGCTGAAGGGGTTTGGTGGGGTACACTCTAACGAACATAATGTAAGAACGCAAGTGAGCTGGTGTGTACTGAACATTTCGAATCAACCCGAGACTGAGGAATACGAAATTTGATACCAACAAAAGAGAAAGTCAACGTTCGTATTCCTCAGTCTCGGGTTTCTTCAAAATGCTCGAATCAACTCTCTTGCTACAATTTTTACACCAGAGTTGTACAGTCTATTTTTGGCAATAGATTACATTATCGGTAAAAAAAAAACTGTTTTTTTTGTGAATATGGATTCCTTAAGGGGCTTGCGTGCTTCGTCCTCTCTAGCGCTTGAAAAAAATCTCCTCCTTCCACAACTTTAAGATAAGGTTCTTGGTGCCTCTACACGCACATGTGAGATTGTCTTTTGTTGGGTCTCCCGTCATTAGGGCATCCCAGGCAATAAAGCAGCAGGCCGTGCTACAAGCACGTGTGCACAATGAATGGTTGAACCAAGTTGAACTGCCTAAGATTCTATATGTGGAGTACAAAGCCACTCTCATGGTCGCATTAAAAGAAAACTGCGGGTAGAGTGGGATTAAGAAATGAGCAAAAAGTTGCACATGATTCTGCCTTTCACATGGGAATAGAAAAGGGTCCGTGACCAGGTCTGTCTCATGTCACAGTCTCACGTCACACTGTGAAGTGTTTATGTACTACAAATCTTATCAAGTTGCTCTCTAGTGTTCTAACTGTGCGCGCAAAAGGAACGTGAAGAGGCCCTATAAATGCTACGCATGTGAACGCTTTTATAAAAGACCAAAGAGTTGGCAATTTTTTTTTGTCATTTGTATACAACCAAAATGAAAATGATAAATTCACGTGCAGCCGGAAAATTCAACAATACTTTTTGCGGCGAAGAACTTTAATCACTTGAAAGATTAGAACTGGATTGATACTTGTTGAACATTTCAATTCTGCTGGTTTTAATATTCGAAATAGATTTATCCGCTAGATTTCAAAAATAATAAAATATGAGAAGTTTAACACCATTCCTGGCATGACACATTACAAATATTTAGAGCACCTTTCGACGAATTCTAGAATATTGGTATCTACCACCCTAATGAGACGTTATTTACTACCGCTCCAAATATTTCATCGACTTCCTTACAACATCTGCAACATATTGTTAAACAAGGGCATAAGGCTCGCTCAGGTGATATATATTTTCCGAAATATTCCGTGTGAGTTATTTTATATGTATTAAAAACTAGCTGCCCATCATAATTAGGTAAATCTTTGCTCGCCTACAAATTAGCAGCTCTAAATACCAACTAGTCTTTCTGCGACTGCAGCGCGGTGATTCTCAAATTACGTCCATAGTTTCGAAGCGCCTGACGGTTGTGTGCTGTTCCGCCGGGAAGGAATTACAAACTTCTTGCACCGGATGTTCTAATTAAACTTCATATAGCAACATTCGCGCACATTCTATAGCAAATGCGTATCCATGTTAAAAAAATGAACGGACCTACTATAAAACTATTATTAAATTAAGTGTTAAACTCTTCACGATCCCCTTTTTAGCTTTTCGACTCTCCGGCTCTGTTGGAGCTAATGGAAACGAGACGTGTTCGGGGTCATTTACACGTTCAGGCATATAACTCCCGATCGAGAACATATTTTTAATTCTTGAGTAATTACGCTGTCGTTTCTTCATTACCTGGTTGTGTACATGCATGAAAGTCCATTCCTGCCCATCGCAGAGTAACTTCCTGTTGAAGAACCTACCCACCTACCTTGAGGACGTGGACGAGGAGGCACTGAGCCTCCTCAGGACACCTCCAGGTGAAGTGATACCGGGCAAAGGCGACGTGACATTGAACTCCGGACGGCGAATGATCACCCTCAAGGTGGTGAACACGAGTGACCGTCCTGTACAGGTATTGCTTTTCTTACAACTCACGTGTGCAGGTTGTGATTGTTTTATTATTCAACTTATATAGCAAGGGTTGCGCGCATAACTACGTTTCTCTGAACGCTCCTCTAACCGGTGATCTAGTGTCGTGTGCCTTGAAGGAGTTGGAGCACAGGGCTCAGGCTAGAGCACTGCACGGGCCCGGGACAGCCCAAAGGCCCGAGCCCGGCCCGGCCTGCGGGCCGGGTTCGAGACGGGTAGCACGCATTTTCTCGGGCTCGGGCCGGGCTCGGGCTTGAACAAAACAATTATCAGCCCGTGCCGCCCGGGCCGGCCTGGACCGTGGCTGGGCAGTCATGTGCCGCGTAATCTAAATTGCTGAGAACAAAAAGTGTGCTCATTGATCGGTTAGGTTCAATGAAAACAAAAAGGCGAAACGCAAAATCACTACAATGCCGATAAAAAAAAAAAGACGTCTTGCACTTGGATGGCTTTCACATGAATAAAAGGAAACGTATATGATTCCACCAACATAGTGGGAATGTGCGGTCAAGACAACGAGGGCGATCCAGTCGCAGCGTATAGCATGGGTGTATCTCTCCTCTGTTAAAAAAAACAACATTAAATAAAAAACGTGAGCTTGAATTTGCGCTTTGTGGAGGTGGCCCTGCTGTGCCACCAAACAAATTCTAACTAACATAGAAAATTTTATGCTTACACAGCCTTTTGAAGATGCACTAACGTGATTGTGATTGTTTCTTCACAAAAACATTTAAAGAGGAAAGCTCTCTGTGAAACAAATTGAACAACGAAAAGTCCAATATCTCGTCAAGAAATGCATACAATAAATAAAATAATGCCTACTTTTTTCCCTAGAATCACTTAAGGACCGCATATTTCGCCCATATTCTTGAAAATGCATCGTCAAAGACGGAATATTTATTGTGTAAAAAAGAAAAAAAGAAACTCGGTCCAAGTTTAAAAGAAATTTAATTCAAATATGCTCGCTTTATGCCCAGAAAGTTTTTAGGTTAAAGTCTGCAAACGTTTGCAGGACCGGGACCGGGCTCAGGCTTATATTAATAACATTTTGCCAGGCTCGGGCTGGGATCAAGCGTCTGTCCAGAAATTCTTCCGGGCCCGGGCCGTGCCTGGCAGTGTCTCCTTCCGGCCGGTTCGGGCCGGGCCTAGAAATTAAATATTCTGACGGGCTCGGGCCGGGCCCGGGCCATGCCTCTACCGGGCCGGGTAGGGCCGGGCCTAGAATTTCTGGCCCGTGCAGTGCTCTGGCTCAGGTCAAAGGAGGAACGGGCTGTGGCGCATTGTGTCGGATGCAGCGAGTGTGCTCTCTTTTTACAGCGAGGTTGGCATCTCAGAAACGACCCTGAGCACTGCCTGCCATGAATTAAACAAAAAAACATTTCCACCCTTGTTAAAAAAACGACACGCTCAAAGAATACTTATTGTGTACTTAGTTCATCTACTGAAAACATAGTTTTTCGCACTTTTCCAAACTCGTGATGTACCGCCTTACTCGGGCCACCATTCAGACAGACGGAGGCAAGAGCTTCTGCACAAAGTACAGTTCAAGATGCATCAACCGTGCTGCAGTTGAGGCAGACAGGAGCGTCAAAGTGGTGAATTATTATAAAAGTTACCGGTCATTTCCAATTTTTGTCAGCATAGCTTGCAGACGGCCTGATGTCTATACAGCGCGAAGGTCCTTTAGTGGCTTCGTTTTTGTTCAGTTGTGCGTACGCTTTTATTCTCGCGTGAGGTCTCATGCTCAGCATAGTGCTTTGAAGGATTAGTGAGCCCAATTTCTTATATCAGAAAAAGAGGAGTATTCTATTCTTCACACAAGCAGCGAAGTTATTTTGTTTTAAATGAGACATCCGAAGAGAGCTGTGTGTGAATGGGCGAATCAAATTAGAAATGTTATGTGCCAACACGGAATCGCTCCTGTTCGGGCGAGGATGAGGATTGTTTCAATTCTGCTACCAAAATAAAATGTGAAAAACACCCCACCTAACCATTGTAATTGCGTTGTGTGCTTTGTTTAGGCACTAGAAAGTTGGCCAGCCTCTTAGGGTGTCTAGTGTCCCCTGATGAGAAATTCTGCTATTGCAGTACTACTGCTAGCCTGGCGCTTCTAATGTACACCCCGCAGTAGCATAACAGGACAGCACGCAGGTAGAATGCTCATCCAGATCGAAAATGACAGGGCTGGGGATTGAACCCTGAATCCCAGGTTCTGGAGCGTGACCTTTCGCTCTAAGTTGCGTTGCGCAAACTCAAGCGGCCACCAATCACCCAAAACACAACGTCGTTGAACTTCTTCAAACGTCCATGCCAATGGGACAAAACCACATATAATTTGAATCTTCTTTGGTCAGTTTCACTGCGAAAAGTGGCCCGATGTGGCCGCAATTAAAATCAACGTGTTTGATTAACTCGTCTTCGTCTTCGCAATGTGTTGATACAAGTATGTCGATAATGTTAAGTAGGAAGGTATTAAACAAACATTAAACTTAATTCGTTAATTGAACAAGGATAAATATTGTGTATAGTAACGAATTCGATTTTGCGGCGACTTACTGTAAATTTAAAGAAGTGTTAATATCTCTTGATATAAAAGTGTCACTCCACGATATTGGATTGGAATGTTTCTCGCTTAACTCGTGCTTACTGACACTAGTGGGACCCATACATTCTTGTACGCGACGCCACTGATCAGGCAGCTTTTTGATCGCAATGTAATTTCGAGGATAAAAGTAGACTTCCTCTTTCAGTCTTCTTCGCAAAGCTTGAAGATGTAGTCATGAGTTTCATTGTTGACGTGCGATACCCGTGGTAATGATATTCAACTGTAATTCATAGATTGCATACGAGCACTGCATGAACACTCGGCTTCGGCTCGTGACAATAAATGGCTCAACGAGCATCCGGATACTGGCTTCAATGACAGAAATAGCATCTGAATAGTCCATATCAATCAATGCCTCAACGAGCATCCGGATAGTCCAATGGCTTCAATGACGGTAATAGTCCAACCCTAACAATGTCTGAAAGTTAGCGCGCACCCTGCGCTGTGCCAACCCCAGCGAGGGGCTATCATGAATGTTGCCGGCATATAATCGGCACCTGATCGTATCGCCTCTTGTTCTGGCGGCAAGTTGATGGCTTGAAGGCTGCTCGCTTTTCCGTAATATAAAATACAACTGCCATTGCGTAAAAAAAAACAAAAAAAACGAACGTGTGTTTTGTATTTTATGGACGTAAAGGACTAATCCTAAGCGGTATTTATTTAAAGTACAAAAATTGCAGCACCGCCCCTTTAATTAAAGGGGTTGTGGAACGATATTCGCTAGGAGTGTTTTTTCACTTTACACGAGCTTATTGTCACTATTGGGACCCAAGCAGACTCGCACGCAACGCCAATGACCAAGAAACTCCTTTGTTGGGGTCAAATTATAAGGACAAAAGCGACGTCTTCTTTCAATCTTTCCTTCCAAAAACTTGATAACGTAGCTGAGGGTCGCAGTATCCCCCAATGACGATATTTGAATGCGGCTTATAGATTCTATCCGGGCACTGCGTGAGAAATCAATTTGGGCTTGTGATAATCAATAGCTCGACAAGCATTCGGGTAGTGGCCCGTGTCCAATCGCTGCAATGACAAGAATAGCCGAACCATGACAATGTTTGGAACTCAGCGCATATCCTGTGGTTTGCCAACCACAGCGCGTGGCTATAATCAATATTGGCGACATAAAATTGGCTCCAGATCACGTCAACCTTTTTTCCGGCTACGAGTTGAGGGGGTGAACACTGCTCGTTTTCCTTTAATATTTCTGCCACTACTATTGTGTGTGGTCAAAAACGAACCCGTGTTTCATAGGTCATTAACGTCACGGATTCGCTCTAAGTGGCATTTGCGCAAAGTACACAAATCATTGCATCGCCATTTTAACATTCTTCTATATATGTTGTCAGGTTCCACACTTCTTCTGAAGTATTGAAATTTCCCAAATGAACAATAAAACAAGCAAAACATATTCTAAATTGACAGCTTATTGCAACGGTATCTACCCTCTTCAAAAGTCAAGCAGCTTACTGTAGTATGTTATAACTACGATTTACACTTTAAATGTAGTTAAAGTTCGCTTATAAACCACTTAAAGTTTACGAATAGTATTTTTCCAAAATGTACTATTGTTATACTTCAGCAGTATATTTTAGTACATCGGTGTTGTGGAGTGACGTAGGACTAGGAAGCTACTACGTAAGTTCTATATCGCTAACCAATCGGTGCGTATCGTGGGATACCATTATCGATATATAAGGTCTGCCCGACATAAACCCATACTCTTGCCCGTTGAAACGCTGTCGTGACACATAAGTTCATTCGCGACGACGATGCCAGCGCACCCGTGCAGGCACGGAATGCACGAGATACCTCAAGGACAGCAGCAAGAGCCAAATGAGCGGGAGCAAGCTACCGCATCGATGGAACCAGCCAAGATGCAAGCCATGAGTTGAAGACGAAAAGTGATTAGTACACCGCCAATTACCCAAAAGTGGGGCGGTTAGGAAGGATTGATTAGAACGATGAAAAGGCGCAGAACTTAGAATCATATTGAGAGCGATGCGAGCATTTCGTAATTGCAAACGACGTCTTCGACAAGAAGCTAGCAGTATTTTTGACTGTAATAGGAGCTCAAACGTACGAAGTGCGCAAGAGTTTTGTGGTACCGGCTGTGCCAAGAGGTAAATCGTTGGAAGGAGTGAAGTCGCCTAAGTATCATTACAGTCCGAAATACTCGGTTACAGTCGAAAGGTGTAAATTTAGCCCACGAGTGCAAGAGGAACAAAAGATCGTCGAAGATTTCATTCTAGCCTTGGAGCACCTGGCAAAGAAGTTTGATTACGGACAGTTCTTGCAAGAGACCCTTCGTGACAGACTTGTGGCAGGAGTAAGGCGTGAAGAGACCCAACGCCCGTCATGTGCTGCAGAAAACTTTACCTTCGAGAAAGCGTGAAAGATTGCGTTGGACTGTGAATTCGATTTAAGTCAGACAGCGTTTCTGCAAGTCTGCGATAAGGGCGCGTCACCACGTGCGAAAAGATCAAGGCCTAAAGATATCGACAAGAAACCCAGTAAGATCGGGAAGCCCAGTCGAAAGAAAAGGCCTTGCGGATGCTGCGGAAGAGCGCATTCGACAAGCGAATGCTGGTACACGAACACAGTTTGCCATAACTGCTCTAAAACGGGACATTTGCAGATGTGCCCCGACAGGAAGAAAACAGGCTCCAAGAGTGCGAACGTGGGGGACTGCTTCGATCAGGACTCTGAATGGACATCAACTACTGCGTCAACATGGTGCGGTCCGGTTACGAAGTGAACATCAACGTAGAAGATCAGGATATTTGCATGCAAATAGACACCGGAGCTGCCGTTACGATTATTCCCGAGAGCGTTTTGGAAACCGCGTTTCCCCATGTCAGGCGTGAGGCATCTCAGGTCGCCCTAAAGATTTATACCGGAGAACGTATACCCCTTAAGGGCCAATGCGACGTCACTGTGACGTACGGAAACCAGTCGATGAAGTTTCCCGTGATTGTGGTAAAAGACCGGGGTGAAGGAATGCCCGCGTCCATGAGGCGGAATTGGCTAAAGAGGCTCAAACGTGACTAGAAAAGTGTCATGTCATTGTTGAACGTTACTACTAAAGACAAGGTAGAAGCTTTGCGAACTAAGTTACCCACAGTGTTATCTAATCAGCCAGGCACGATAAATGATTATAAGGCGAAGATTTTCCTTAAACCAGACTGTACGCCACTTCTTTGCGAGGCAAGAACGGTGCCATTTGCCTTACGCAACACGATCGAAGAACAGTTATCTGATCTTGAGAAACGAGGGGTTGTACGCCGTGCAACCCAAAGTGGTTGGGCTACACCGGTGGTCGTAGTGCGCAAAAAAGACGATACGCTAACATTGTGCGAGGACTATACGGTAACTGTAAACCCCATCTTAAGACAAGTTACCATCCTCTGCTTCGACCAGAAGAGTTGTACACTGCTAAGTGGGAGGCAAACTGTTTTGCGTGTTGGATCTGTCTGCTGCGTATCAGCAGGTGCCGCTGACTGCCGAGTCACGACCACTTTTGAAGATTAATACTCAGATGGGTTTGTTTGAGTATCAACGCCTACCGTTCGGCGCGGCCAGTGCGCCAGTCATCTTCCAGTCCTTCATGAACGAGGGTTTGAAGCGCATACCAAAAGTTTGTGACGTCATCGTGTCTGGGAAGGAAATCGCAGATTTTCAAAAGACGCTGGAGCGTGTCTTAAGTAGGCTGGGGTATTACAATGTCACCCTCAAACTGGAAAAATGCAGCTTCTTTGAAAGCACCGTTACTTATCAGGGTAACAAAGTGAGTTCCAACGGGAGTTATCTCAAGGAAGCCAAAGCAACGCGCTCGAGCCCAGCTGTGGAACAGAGCTAAAGGCGTATCTGGGGATGTTGTATTTTTATTCGAAGTTCCTAAAAACCTTTCGTCCGTAGAAGAGCCTCTTTATCGGCTCCTAAAAGAAGAGGTAAACGTGGTCGTGGGCGCGGGAGTGTAGCGAAACCTTTGCTGCTACGAAGCGGGTGCTAGCTAACAGCAAGGTGCTCACCTTTTATGACGTACAGAAGCTGATTGCATTGATTTGCGATGCGTCATCTTACGAACTCAGTGCAGTCATTTGTCATTTGCCAGACGGAGAAGAGCGACCTGTAGCGTTTGAGTCGCGAACGCTAACCTTGGCAAAGACAAACTACGCACAGGTTGAAATGGATGCATAGCACTCCTGTTTGGTCTTAAAGGGACCCTGACAGGGTATTTATGCTCGCCGAGGTTTTTAGCTGCACGTGACATATAAATGCCCAACTACCCAGAACAGAATTTTCGGCTCGAAATTCGGTTTCTTTCTACCCGAAAACCGCCGATTGAGAGCGGCCGGTCTGAGTTGCGCTTACTCTCTTCTGCGTGGTCAAGGGCCGTTTTCTAAGGTTTAGACACAACCACCAAATTTAATCAAAGTCGTGGGTCATTTAAGTCACACACTCTGTATTAAAACTAGAAAAAAAATGAAACCCATTTTTTTGTGGCTTCTAAAAAGCTTTAAATTCGTTGATCGAAAAAAAAAAAAATACGTTGCACAGAGAACCGGAAGCATTCTGTGCGTTCACTGCGTAATTCTCACCATGGCGCCGTTTCGCGTATAGTGGGGCTCGCGGGCTGGACGACGATGGCAGGAAACGACGGACGTGGGGCCTCTACTTCAGAACTGTCGTTCGCGGTACCGGCGAATCTATCTTCCCTCGAGAGAGAAATTTTGGACCGATTAAAAGAATTGGTATTCATCCCGCAAGACACGCCCGACCACCAAGCCGATTTGCACGAAGACATCGCCGAGCCGTTGCCCCTTCTCGTGGCTGAGGACATTGCTCGTGCAAACGTCAGGCACGAAGTGCGTGCTTCGAGTTGAATATGCACGTGTACGATTTTGTTACTAGGTGCGAATGTGTCCAATGCGTGGTGCTGCCCGACCTCGAGCTGGGAGTGCATTTGCTGGAGGGAATTCGGCAGCAGACGTTCCGACCTACAGTCAACCGGCTGCATTACTGCGAACGAAAGAGTTCCCCCCGTAACTTAGTGGAAAGATGACCGCTTCACACGCAGCGGACATGAGTTAAATCCCTAGTGGAAGCGTAGCTTTTTTTTTTTTTTTGTCAGACATTTTGCGATATTTACCTTTCTTCTATTACAATTATCACTGAAAAAAACAACAAATGTGGACGTTATGTCGCTGAACTAAATGGTATGGACTCCCTTTTTGACTGCTGCAAACTCAGTGTAGTCACTTTCCACAAAATGCAAGGAGCATATGAATCGGGTACCGTCCGCTTTCTGAGGTGCTCGTAACAGTTCTGCAGGAATTGCAGCCAGCCATTGGTCCCGATCCCGTTGATCTTTCGGAAACATGTGCAGACTCTGCCGCACAATGCCACTTTCGGATGCAGGACATGTGAGGCAGCTCTTTACGCAACATCTTGGGGGTATTCTTTTCAGAGCCGATCACGGGAATTCACCACAGGAACTCACTACTCATTTCCGACTTTACAATGTACAAAACAACTCTGCTTGAAGTGCAGAACAGCGAGCAGAACAAACATAACTGCAAAGGAATCGCACGGCAAACAATTCCTGCAACGTTTCTCACCTGCTGCGCGCGGTCAAAAAAAAGATAAAAATGAGGGGGGGCGGGGGGGGGGAGGGGGGGGGGGCGGGGAGGAACGCAGGGTCGGGTGTAGCCACGTGACTTCCGACACTTTCTCATCCTCTATATTGCTGCTACCTCAGTGCGCAAGTTTCGGTTTCGGTTTCGAGCAGTCGCGTTTCTTGCCTTTATTAAAAATATACGTGACTCTGTAGCAAAATATTAACTGGGTAGCCTTCCGACACCATCATAAATTGCCTGGCAAAAAATGAAAAAAATTCGGGGACTGTCAGTGTCCCTTTAAGAATACCCAGCGCTACTTGTACGGCAGGGATTTCATTCTTTAGACATACCATCATACACTCCTCGGAATCTTGGTTCAGGACAAGCCAGTACCTACTCTGGCTGCTGCAAAAATGCAGAAAAGGGCTCTTCTGCTTTCAGCCTACAAATACAAACTAAAGTATCGAAAGTGAAAAGACGTTAAGGTGGCAGTTGCTCTGTCTCGGCTTCCACGACCAATAGCGAGTGCTCAAGGGCCTGCAGAGTGTCTTCTGATTTTTGACAGCAATCCTCTCATAGATGAGGACATTGCCAAAGCGACTAAACGTGGTTTGACTTTGTGTCGCGTGAAAGAGTATGTTTTTAACGGTTGGCCCTCTAGATCCCAGATGAACTAAACTCCTGTCATGTGCAGCACGAGGAGTTGTAGTTTGAGCAAGAGTGTATTACCTGGGGCTCCAGGATGATCCTGCCGGAACAACTAAGGTTACTTCTCCTGGCACTACTACATGATGACCACCCTGGAGCCTGTCGTATGAAAATGATATCCAGGAGTTTCGTACACTCTTAGAAAAAAGGGTCAGTATAGTCCTCCCTAAAGGGAGGAACGCTCTTGATACATATGTTCCTTCAGAAAGGGAGAAACGTTCGTCCCTAAAGCAGGTGGCAAAAGTTCCTCCGTCGCCTGCATCTCATTATGGCGGCCACGAATCGAGCAAATCGAGCTCAATAAGGCTTAACGAGAACACTAAGTCTATTGTACGGGGCGAGAAGAGCAGCAAATAAAAACGTAACACGAGCTTTCCGCGAACTGTATTTATTTCCGAAGCCGGCTTCCCCCTGCAGGTAAAGAAACTTACGTTCCGAAAGCATGCAGTCACTCAGTCTTCTCATCGTCAGCACTGCGATGTTAAACGGAGACAACCGGCACCCAGTTCGCGCACTTTACGTCTTACCTTTGCTATTCCTCGAGCCACAATTCCTTCGTCAATCGTTGCGTCAACCGCACATCACGGAGGAGTGATAAACCATTCGCCCGCGAAACTAAACGCCGCTCTTAAGAAAAGCAAATCCGAAGCAGCCTCTTGGCTCATTTCAGCAAGATAATACGAAATTATGGCGTAGCCGCGTAGCTCAAAGGAGGTTAAATCACTTGCCACCAGATGGCAGGGTCAAGCAGAGTAATTGCAAGTAGCTAGGCTAGGGGGCGCTAGGTACCGCCCAATTCAGGTTCTGCAAAAAAGTTTTTAATCTCTTACGCCACCATAGCGCTTCGCGATCTTTCGGAGCCCCTATTATTCACACAAGTAGACATTATGCATACACAAGCATCAGCGGAACATACATAGAGCGCATGCACATGCATCGCACACACAAACTTCAATACAACAGTACACTAACCCGATCACTACTCCCGAGCTCTGCGTTTCCGTCTTTTATACTGGTCGTTTTGAACGTACGGAATTTTTCGGTGACTCCCTAAGCAATAAAAAATATTCCCAGCATGTTGATTTTTTTCCAGCAATGTCATACATCTGAGAGTATTTTTAATGGCTCAGGGGATGAATCTCTTATTAAAAAGAAACCGCTCGATCATGCCGTAATTATTTGAAAGCCAATAAATTGAGCCGCTCCAATGCGGTTCCAAGCCATGGGTTTGTTTCCCCGCACCGCACTTCCTAGCCAGTATTTCTATTGTAGTGTTTGTTTTTCTATTTGTGCTGTTCGCGCACGGCTGCGATTGCCGTCTTGAATTAATCTGTGTAGAGCGGATATTCACTCAGCTGGAAGTGATGCTTCACGGGCAGAGAGATCGCTTTTCGATCAACTTGAATGCAGTCAAAGCCGCGACTTGCGGCAGGTGTTAAGTGTACAGAGCTACCCCGTGGCGAGCTCGAAAACGACTAGCGCTCATCCCAGCGCGCCACTTGGAGGGCAGTTTCTCCAGGAACCGTAGTATATTTAAACAGCAAAATAAAGGATAGCTTTTTTTTTCTCGATTTTACCTTTTTTTTATGCTAAAATTTCAATGTAAATATACATACTTTCCGTCATTATTTCGTACTGTTCAGTCTTTTCCCCAGAGCGCAATCGCTCTCGGGGACCGACAGTCACATTGGCCACTGTATGATAGGAGCTTACCGTTCAGACCAGCGTTCCAACATGATTATCCGCACGTCGATCCACTGCACCTAATTTCTCAAGTGGTCTTAAACTCTTTAATGTAAAGCGGAATGTCAACCTGCGACACCCCGCCCCCTCTAATCACGGCCCTACCAGCGGCATCAATGCCCGACGGTTTACGTCATCTCATCTTGTTGTTACACCAATGATACGCGAACACACGGTCACATCGGCGATAATTCCAGTCTTCTGTTCACTACGCAAAACACTGCCATAACGATGTTGCTGCTATGTTGCTGACACGCAGAAATACAGAACCATGTTGAACGCCGGTTGGCACTCGACACGGGAAAACAGAACCGAACTCAGCACGGAAGGCACCCAGGCAGCCGGCAGGAAAACCTGCCTGCCTTGGACACAGTTCCTGGGATTTCCATAACGTCGAAAACGTCGATACAGTTCCGCATGGTTCCGCTACTGTAGTTCCGCGTAGGTCCCGCAATCCGCGCAATCCAGAGACGGCCATCTTACCCAGTGTACGTAGCGCTGCTGGCACCACTGTGGCTGGCACTGCTCCGGAACTTCGCTGTTTCTAGCGGCTTCGTTTGTTCGTTTGAAAAAATTAGTGGTAAAAACGTCAATGCAACCGAAATGTTCTGCACGTTTGGACTAGAAGACGGAATTACAGGCGGCCTTCGCTGCCGCTGAAGCTCAATCAACTCAACAACATTTATTTAACAACGTGCGCGACGTGCTCGAAAAACGAAACCGAAAGAAGATGAGTGTGGAGGGCGAAAGCTTTCTCCCGTCTGCCTGGAGAAGGAGGAAAACGTCTCGTTCCTTCCTTCTTCTTGTGTCCACTTGGGGGCGCGTCAGTAGGTATGATTTCTATTCAAACCGCCCGCTTCAAAGGGAACAGCCACAAAATCATCATCATCATCATCATCGGAAGACGCGCCGGTGCTACCTTTTTCCTCCATTTTTTCTTAATGTGCAGGGTCAGGGCCCGGCAGTCGAGCGGCCGAGGCAGCCGAGTTACGATATGTGGCCGAAGAGGCCGAGGCCCGAAGCCTGCCGCTATCGCAGCTGATCACAGCCGCCCAGTGTACGTAGCAGTGTCGGCATCGTTTCAAAGCTTAGCGGTTTATGACGGATGTGTTTCAACTTCTTTCTTTATGAATGTCGAAAACGCCGCGGCAAAAGAAACGACTGAAGGACCAACCTCGTCGTCTTGGCCCCTGCGTAAACGGCTTAGATCCTGGGCGCCCAAATCTTGTTTATCAAACAGCGCGCTGATGAAGCTTGTAGCAATGATATTTGTATAGTTTTCCTTGGCGTCGGTGGATAATAAGGACTTTAATTTTCCTTCCATCGGTCTGGGTTTGTTTATGCCTGTTTTGGTAAATAAAAAAATAAAAAAAAAACTTAACGAAAAAAAAGAAAAAAAAAAAACACCGCTCCTCCAGGGATCGAACCTTCGACCACTTGGTCAGTAGTGCGATGTTATACCCCTGCGCCAACCGAACAGGGAGCAACTAATCCTCCTCCTTTCATCCAAACTTCTGTTCCTCCCTTCTCTGAGCAACTTGGCTACAACAAGGAGGAACAGTCGCTGTTGCTACCTTTCTCCTCCTTTTTTTCTTAGAGTGTATGATGGCCTGTGCTCAGTGGCGTAACTAGGGAGGGGGGGGGGGGGGGCAGGGCGGTACAAATGCCCCGGGCGCCACCTGGGAGGGGGCGCCGAGCCGAGTAATAATAATAATAATAATATAATGATGATGATGTTGATGTCATTATCACGATCATCATGAGGGGCGCGAAATTTCATTTGCCATGGGCGCCGTCATATCTAGTTACGCCACTGCCTGTGCTAGACCAGACGGTCTAAGACTATATACGCAAAAGTCGCGTTTGCCACGCAGTCCAAACGCTGCTCTATTTGTGCCCTGGCAGCCTTGGAGCTACCCAACCAAGTGTTTGGCAGCGAGTACACATGAATTTGGCGACGAAAGGAGGCCAGGTGTTCCTAGTCCTGTTGGACGCATTTTCGGAATGAATCGGACTAAGGCCGATGTCTCCCACCACCACTACCCGAACGACCGATAAACTTCGAAGTGTGTTTGCATCCTAAATGTTTTCTACAAAAGCTAGTTAGTGATAGCGATCCACTGTTCATTTCGGACGAGTTTTTTAATTTTTTTAATGCTAACAAGATTTAGCAAGTGAGAACACCACCCTATCACGCGGCCTCTAACGGCGCGGCACAGCGTCTTGTACGGGCAACAAAAAGGGTGCTGGTAAAACGGTTACTAAACGAAGAGCTCATCGGTGCGAATCATTTCTCGCTGGAGCGTTTGGATAGCTATCTCATGAGCTATCAACCCTCCCATCAGTTACTGGCCGCACTCTAGCCGAACTATTTTTGAAGCAACAACCGCGAGGGAAACTGTCTTTGCTCATACCGGGTTTTCTTGAAGCTATGCGTGATAAGCAGAACAAGGTGAAAGAACGCAGGGATGTTTCGCGATGTCCGGACCGAACTTTCGCCGTGGTTGATCGTATGTTGGTGAAAATTATGCGGGGTAAGAAGGTGTCTTGGCAAGACGGTGTTGTGACCCAAGTTTTCAGTGATGTGACCTACTCAGTGCAAGTGGTGCAGCACGTGAGGTTCACGCACGCCGACTACATGAGGCCTCGCTACTCAGGTCAAGTTGCTAGCCTGCCTCCGGTGACTCCTGCTCCTCCCGCCGCTGAGCTGTAGCCTCCTGTCCCACCAACCGCAGCTCTCCCAGTGCCGGTGCCAACCAACCCAGCGACGGCACCCATCGCTCCTTCGCGGGAACGGACGCTCCCCTCGTCGAGTGCTACGAGGACGTCAGAGCCCCCACCGGCGCCAACTGCAGAGCAGCCAACTGTACGGCGAAGTGTTCGTGCAAGTCGTCTACCGGACGGATACTATGCAGAGGACTTTCGAAAATAATGCGAGGGAAAAGGAATGTTGTAGCCTGACGTAGCAAGCTACCACGTATACGTACTGTATCGCGGACCAATTTACGCGTGTCGTGTTATACCATTATCTGCATATAAGGTCTGCTCAAAATAAACCCATACTCTTGCCCGTTGGAACGCTCTCGTGACGCGTTAGTTCAATAGGTAGTACGGTCTCAGTACAGCTCAAGTGCCCGTCCCAGTTTTTAGTGCGAAGCTTCTTAGGGTCTAGCCTTGTCCATCTGTACGGCGTCCGTGCTCACATTGATTGCCATCCCATCTGTCTTCTTAAAAAAAAAAAAAAAAAAATTTGGCGCAGTCGACAGGATTCGAACCTGTGCGGGGAGACCCCAATGAATTTCTAGTCCATCGCCTTAACCACTCGTCCATGTGTCATCCATCTTTCTGTCGTGGATGAAACGTTGAATGTAGCCGCTCAAAGTCTATAGAGGAGAGGGCGCTGCGGTCAAATGCGTATATAATCGCGTTACACTTTGCATGCATTGGCTCAACGTTTATAGACGAGAGGGCGCTGCGGTCAAATGCTCAAACGCGTATATAACCGCGTTCCATACCACACATTCTCTTGCTGACATGGACCGTTGACTTAAGCGGTGGAGATGCGTTCCCACGGCTTCTAGCGGATCCAAGCTGTTCCGCTAAAAGAACCACTGGCTCTGTATTTCACCGACCATAAAGCAGTAATAATGAAGTCGAAACGCAACCCGGAACTCAGCACTACCTATGAGCGATAAAAAAACGATCAGCACCATCAGCACTACCTATGAACAATAAAATCAGTATCATAAGCACCACCAGAGTTTCGCCCCAATCAACATCATTACCACGTGGAGATGTTGTGATTTTTTTTTTATGTACACGTTGTGAAATTTCCTTGCTGCTACCCGTCGCGAGGAAAGACACAGCACACCAGTTCAACAACACATAAACATTTAATGACCGTTATCGCCCGCGCCGCGATCCCAAAAGCTCCGCGCATACGCTGCGACGGCCCTTTATCAGCGGCGGGGCGCCTATCGCGTGACCAGTTGCCCTTGGCCCCCTCGCGGTGCCGATGACCACTGACGATTGTCGGAGGGACAACCTGGCCGAACCGCATTGAATCCCCAGGTTGCCCACACATTCTCCCCCTTTCCAAAAACGAAAATAGAGGACGTCTTAGAGGGTCTTGGGAGGGGGGGGGGGGGGGGGCTTCCCTCTGGGTCAGATGGGCGAGCGCGGGTCCGACGTCAGGACATTCGGACAGTACCGATGCGGCTGTGGTGGGTCTGATGATGGGAGCTGCGTCGCCCCCGTCTGGCACGAGGAACGAGAAATTAAAAAAGTGAAAGCCGTTTACAACTCCCTGTAACGCCGAATTGGAGCGCAGCTCTTGAGGAGGAGGAGGGAAGGGTACTCAGGGGAGGGTATACCCCTCCTCCTCCTCCTCCTCCTCCTCCCCTCATTCTTCAATCTCCTCCGGGGGGGGGGGGGTCACGTGACCTCGGAGGGAGGGCGGTCACGTGACCCCGGGGGGGGGGGGGGGGGGCTCGCGCGGTGCATTATGGGACATTGCCCATAATGCACCACGCGGTTACGCCGACGCCGACGCCGACGCCGACGCCGACGCCGCTCAAGCCGGAAACGGGCGCCTAAGAGCTGCGCTCTAAAACAACGTAAGGACATGGCGCGGCAGGAATAAGTGGCCGCGTGCACGAAAGATGCCTGCCCCACTGTGCATATGGGAGCACGACTACTTTCTCTTCTCCCCCGAAAAAGCCGAAGAGTGCATGAACATAATGCACTTAGAGCTCGTGCTACTTTCGGTCGTCTTCACCGCCATCTCAGGTTGTATCGCGGCAGAGACGGTGTGGAGTCTTCCGAGAGGTGGTCCGGATCATCGCTATCTGAAACCTGCGACACATCTACCTCCTCGGGTTTCATAGAAAGCTTTTAGGTTGGCGACATGAATAGACCCGCACACTTCACCAGACTCGCAATGCACCAGCTCATAACACAGGTTGGAGAGCTTCTTACTAACACGGTAGGGGCTATCCCATCTCTTTGCTAAAGGGGCCGTGAAGCCTCTAGCAGCATCACTCAGCGGATGAGCTCGCCTCAGCACCAGATCTCCTACCTTGAACTATAGATTTCTCCTCCCCTTGTTGTACTGGTTTGCCTGCTGCAGGCTCGAGACGTCAAGGCTTTCTCGAGCTTCACGCAGGTTCTCCGTGAAACGCTTCCGGAGATCTTCTGCGAACTGCGTGGTAGTGCGCTCCATGCTTGCAGGATCTGTGCAAAGAAGGCCGTTTTCCAGGGGAAACACGAGCTCTTTCCCAAAGTTAAGTTTAGCAGGAGTAAAACCCGTGGACCGGTTGATTGTTGTGCGGGTAGCGAATGCGATTTCTGCCAATTTTGCGTCCCAGTCTTTGTGTTGCTCTGTATGCGCTACAAGCATCAGCTTCAGGTTACAGTTCACTCTTTCCGTGATATTCGCCTATGGATGGTACGGCGAAGTCCGTTTGTGCCCTATCTCTAGCGCCTTACACGCGTCCGCGAAAACCTTGCTAACAAAATAGCAAGCGTTGTCTGTAATAAGCGTTGCGGCAAAGCCAAAGCGCGCGAACGTCTCGAGAAGACAGTCCCAGATTTTCCTGGAGTCCAGTTTGCGACAAAGGAAACATTTCGACCCACTTCGTGAAATGGTCGGTCACTAATAGCAGATATTGATTGCCGCGTGGACGGCGGGGAAAGGGACCGACACCGTCACAGGTAACACACTCTCAGGGGTACTTGCTTTCGACCGACTGCATTAAACCTGGTGGTTGGCCACCTCGGGGTTTCGCCTTCTGACAAATCGTGCAGCTACGTGTGTACCTCGTTACATTCTGCTTCATGCCTGGCCACGTTGCAATTTGGGATAACCTTTCCTCAGTTTTGCTCTCACTGCTGTGGCCTGTCAAGGGGGGATCATGCATAAATCTTAGAAAGAACTTAGGCAGTTTACGTGGCGTTACAGTCCGGAATGGCGGGCCGCTGGACCCATCGTCCGCCTAGGGGATGTATCGGAGCAGGATGCCGTCGCTGCTCAGCAGGTATGGGTCTACGTCTCTGAGATTTTCAGCGTCGAATGCGTTTTCTTCTGCCAGCTCGTGCATCACCTTCTCACGAAGTCCATCGGGCAGCTGAGCCGCCCGGAGCTCCTCGTTGCTCCCCAGGGTTCCCCAGTGCGAACCTGGTGTGATGGGCGCCGCATTGGCCAGAGCCACCAAGTCGGGATCCACCTGCATTTCCTGCCCGAGAAGTGGAGCACGAAGCAACGCATCTGCAACGTGGTTAGCGACTCCACGCTTGTACTCGATTGTGTATTTGTAGCGCTGGAGCGAAAGGGCCCATCGAGCGAGTCGTCCTGCAGGGTTTTGAAGCCCTTTGAGCCACGAGAGAGCCACGTGGTCAGTTTGAATCCAAAACGAAGCGCCGTCAAGGTACATGGCAAACTTCTTAAGCGCGAAATAATTGCAAGACACTATTTTTCGGTTGTTGAGTAGTTTCGCTCCGCTCCGGTTAGCGTCTGACTGGCGAAAGCTGCGGGACGAAGAACGCTGTCATGTTCCTGCAGAAGAACTGCTCCTAGTCCGTAATCGCTTGTGTCGGTCTGCAAGATGAACGGACGATTCAAGTCGGGCAGATTTAGACACGCATTTGCATTCACAGCCCTTGGAAGACACGCAACTGCGGTTTGCTGCTGTTGCCCCCAACACCACTTCGTCTTTTTTTGCAGAGAAATTGGTTCAGAGGTTCCGTTATCTCAGTGCATTGCGGAATGCGATCTCTATAAAAGGAACTCATCCCGAGATACCTCTGTAGGCTTTTGACGTCATGAGGGGGTGGGTACTCTGTTATTGCGTGCAGCTTATCTTCATTTGGGCGCAGCGTGCCGTTATCTACAACAAATCCGAGAAGGTTGATTACAGGCGATGCCAACTGAACTTTACCTGGATGAACCGTAAAGCCGGCTTGATGCATTTGTTCGAGTATGATGCAAAGGTGCACGAGATGCGCCTCGAATGTTCGTGAAAACACCACTTCGTCATCCATGTACGCCATCGCAAACTCGTACTTCGCGCCACCAAGGACAACGTCCATTAGGCGTTGAAAGCTAGCGGGAAAGGTGCACAAACCAAAGGGAAGGCGGGTGAATTCGAGCAACCCCCTATGGCAAATGATTGCGGTCTTCTTTACATCAGCCGAATGAACTTCGATTTGAAGAAATATGCTGCTGCAATCGATGGTTGCGAAAACGGTCGCGTTTCCAAGGGCATACATAACTGAGGAAGTACTGGGAAATGGGCAACTGTCTCTGACTGAGACTTCATTTAGGCGCCTGTAATCAACACAAAGCCTTGCTGTGCCGTCCTCCTTTGGAGCAAGGACCACCGGGGAAGCCCATAGGCTTTTTGACTGGCGTACTGCGCCTCTGTCGATCATTTCCGAGAGCGACGCATCAGAAGTTCGTGCTTGTGAGCACTTACGGGCCTCGGATTGCACCTCCGGGGGGGGGGGGGGGGCGGCATCCTTGGTTTCGATTCGGTGCCGTAGGAGATCGGTTTTCCCAGGTCTTTTCGTGAATATCGGCGAGAAGGGTTCCAGCAGGCGCTGGAGCTGCTTCTGGTTGTTTTCACCGGAACACTTTTGCACGGCCTTGAGCTTCTTTTATGAAAGTAAATGCATCTGTCCGGCAAAGTTTAACGGAAACGCTTGGCCACGAATGCAATCCTGCCGTCTGGTAAACGGCGTTAATTCTGTTTCGCCTCCCAACCAATATCCAGCTTAGGCGAAGTCTAGTAAAACCCGCTCCGCTGCAATAAAACCCCAACCAAGGATCATGGGCATTAGTAGTCCAGGGAGGTACACGAAACCTTGTCTTCGTTTTCTGCCATGAAAGGAAATTCATAACCTGACTGCGCCGGCAGCAGGCAGTATGGACCCCGATGCTACCTGCAATTTCACGTTTGCTGACCGGAGATGTATATTTTTCTTGTTACATTCCGGAAATATAGCATCTCCAATAAGCGATATGTTTGCACCAGTATCTAAAAGAGCGGCCACTGGGGTACCTAGTACATTCACAGTCATACGAGGTTAAAAAGACTTGGGTGTAGCGTCGATTCTACTCACAGCTGGGGTGAGCACTGTCGGTTTCTCGGTTAGCGAGGCTGTTCCCACCCCCGCCAGCCATTGCGGGTCCACGGGTGCCCGGCCACCCCGAGCGACCATCCTTGGTGTTGAGAACTTCAAAGCTGCTCTGACGCTGGGGACCGGGCCGGAATCTGGCGGTCCGACGTTTGGCTCAAAGGGAATCGCATTAGGGTCTAACTCAAATGCAGTTGCTTCGGGTAGCTTATGACCGAGAACAGTGTAAGCTGGCCGCCCAGGGATCAGTGCAAAGGCAGACGCGCCGGGAGTCTCGTGGCCGAGAATCTCATGGCCGAAAATGTTATGAGTTGGCCACCCGGATATCGATGCAACAGCAGGCACACCAAGAGCCTCAAGACCGCGAACGGTGTGAGCTGGGCGCTTGGGTGTCCATGCAAAATCGGACACGCCGGGAGTCTCACAACGAAGAGTGTTATGAGCTGGCCGCCCGGGTGTCGGTGCAAAAACAGACACGCCGGGAGTCTGAAGACTGCGAACGGTGTGAGCTGGCGCCCGGGTGTCGATGCGGAAGCCGACACGCCGGGAGTCTCATGACGGAAAGTGTTGTGACCTGGCCGCCCTGGTGTCGGTGCTAAAGCAGACACGCCGGGAATCTCAAGACCGAGAACGGTGTGAGCTGGGCGCCCGAGTGTCCATACAAAATCAGACACGCCGGGAGTCTCACGACAAAGAGTATTATGAGCTGGCCACCCGGGTGTCGGTGCTAAAGCAGACACGCCGGGAGTGTCAAGACCGCGAACGGTGTGAGCTGGGCGCCCGGGTGTCGATGCGGAAACCGGCACGCCGGGAATCTCATGACGGAGAGTATCATGACGGAGAAAAATTGATGAAGGGCCACCGAGGGTTGACGGAAAAGCGCCAGTCCCCGGAGCCCGTGTGTGCCTCCGGGAGGCCCGGAGGCGGCTGCGGCGGCTCGATCTTGTGGATTGTGTTTTTGGCGCTGCCGGCGGAGTGTAGAAATTTCTTACCTCCGCCGGCCGTAGCCGTTTCCCTACGTGTGAGGCGGCCGCCGCTGTTCGCTGCAGTCACGGCGTATGCGTCCTGGCTGGCCGCATCGAAAACAACGGGGCATGGTCCGCCCGTCGGCTTCGTGCGGTGTCCCGCTCCTGCTTGCCCCTCCCGAGCTCCGCGTTGCCTGTTCAGAGGCCAAGAACTCATCTTGACCGATGGAGTGGTTGTCGTGTTGTGAATGTATGCCTTCATAAGTGCGGCGCCTCCGGGATTTATATACAGGAGGATCTAGGGCTCGGGGGACAGACGCCTGGTGTGTATCGTATGGTTCACTCCCGACTCTATGTACACGTGCATTTCCAGACCACGTAAATGATGGTTCCATGGGTCATGTTCAACAGAGGATGGGGGCGGTATCTTAGTTCCGCGAGGATGTCGGCCTGGATGGTGATCGCCTCTCGTGCCATCTCGTCTAAGTTCTTAAAGGTGCGTCCCCTAAGATGGGGATAGAAACGCCGGTGGCTTTGGCGGATGGCGCGTTGTACTTTTTCCGCGTCTGGTACCGCGGCGTCAGCAATATCGTACAGGTCCTGGAGAGCCCTTGCAAACTCGATGAATGACTCTTCCGGGTGCTGTGTGCGCGCGCGCCTCTCGTCCCTGATCCGCTGCTGTAATCCGGAGGCAGGAACTCCGTCCTTAATCGCGCCTCGAAATCTGACTACTTGTGAATTTAGTTTGTCTTTGCCTCCACAGTGTTGCACGTCTATCAGTGCAACCGGCAAAAGGCGAGTGAGGTCGGTTTCGCCGTCAATTTCCTAGACAGCTTGCTAGTCCTGCGGTTCCGAGACGAACATCGCGACTGACTTTAGATCTGCGTACCCCGTAAAAACCGGAACGCTAAGCGAGAGCCTGAAATAGTCCCTGGGGGGGAGGAACGGGGGGGGGGGGGAGGGTTCCCGCAGGAGTGGGGCTTGAGCACACCATATACTGTCGTTGTAACTGAAGAAGCATGGTCATGGCCACTCTTAGTTCTGTTAGACCTTCCTCTGATTATGCGCCTGCTGGAACGGAGACTGCTGGGGCTTAGCGTCCGGATTTATGTTGCTGGCGGCGTTATCCGGGAGTGCGCCAAGCGTCAAAAGGTCGTCCTCACTCACGTTTTTGTCCGCGTCTTCTGTAGATGGCATCCTGTAGTAGTGAAGGCTTCCGGAGGTCGAAGTAGTTAGGTTTGTGACAAACCACCCCGCAATTAAGGGCAAACTCAGGAACGCAAAACGTCTGGGAGGATGGCTACGAACCCAGTTCGTAGCCATCCTCCCAGACGAGCAGCGTATCACGTGTTGGTGCCAGTGTGGGATTACCCTTGCTGCTTCCCGTCTCAGGGAATGACACAGCACACCAGTTCAACAGCACGTATACATTCAATGTCTGTTATCGCCCGCGCCGCGATATACACCAACTCATGTTTACAAACAAACCGGAGCGCCCCTAGCGGATGCCACCGGCGCCGCGCATGCGCGATGGGGGTGTGGGCAAGAAGCTCGCCGTCGCCCATAAACAAACCATTGAAATGCAATGTTGTCGGCGTCGGTGTGAGTCCCCCTGCCCTTTTTTGCGTTCGAATTGTTGACTCTACGTCTTCCTGGCGATGTCTGACTACTTGAGCGGCGTCAGCGAAATTACCGAGGCTCGTTACACCGCAAAACTTCGCGTGATTGATGTGACATGCGGCGATTCATTCCGCGTGGACGCCGCAGTATGTACGGTAAAACCTGAATCGCATGATGAGATTTCGCTCGCAATTTTCAGTCGTGACGCCGCTCGGGCTGCAAAAGCGTGAACCGTAGCTGAGATGGTCGACGTCGATACTGAAAATCGCAAGCAGAATCGGACCAAGTCAATTAGGCATAACAAGTAAGTGATGGCCACTGGTAACAATGATCAACCTCTCCTTGTATCTACTGTTTACATCGAGCCTGCTTACCAACCTTCAAACACGTCTTTTGAGGCTTGCACTTACTTCTTATCGCAAGTACCGGGCCAACATTTGGTCTAAGGGCCGGCGTCGTCTAAGAGAGCAGACGACAAGCAGAAACGTTTGAAAGAGCAGACGACAGTTCGAACGATCAGGCGGCCGTTTGAACTTGAAGACGCACTGAACGTAGTCCGCAGGTGGTCCGCACAACTTGACGGTTTTCTGGCGTTCATGTTGGAACAAAACAAATAAATCTGGTGACCACAAGTATCCGTGAATTCAACCCAAAGTGCTTTCCGCCCTTGCAATCGTTGTCCGACGGCGTCTGCTTTTTCCTTTTCACGGCACATATTCAGATTATCGGACGAACCGAGCGCGTTAAAACTGACCTTCAAACCTTTCTCGACTCTTTTGGTACGACCCCAGTCGCGGCGTTTTGACGAGAAGGCAGGTTTTTGTCTGGTTCCTTTCAAAACAACGCGGGCATACACGTCTGGCATGGGGACTTCTGCCCACAGCCCCAGACCGGAAGTGCGACCGACGCGCCACCACCACGCCGTGACGTCACAGAGTTGAGTTGGTGTATAGAAAATCCCCCGCGCATATGCTGCGACGGCCCTTTATCAGCGGCGGAGCGCCGCTCGCGTGGCCAGTTTCCATTGGCCCCCTCGCGGTGCAGGTGACCGCTGACGATTGTCGGAAGGGCAACCTGTGCCAGCCGCTTTGTATCCCCAGGTTGCTCACAACGTGTACTCTCAGTAGTCTGGAATTAGGGTTTACACTTAAAGTGTAATCTGAGTAGGGTGCCCTACTAAAAATAACGTTTAGTCTGCTAAATAAACTTTTAGTGTACTGCTCTTAATTAGGGGAGAGGCGTGTCGCCCACGAGCAAAGTTATATACTGGGAAGGGGGCCACAAATTTGTGCAGTAGAGGTATTTCCAGTTTTCACTGGCTCAAAGATTGGTTAGAATTTCCGAATTGCACGATTTTTGTGGAACCAACAATTTTTGAAAAATAAAAAAGCACCAAAAGTATTAGAACTTGGGATGAAGAACAGAAACCTTTGACACTTGACCAAGTTCAAAAGCATTAATTTGCTACCGCATTGCCCTACATTATTTGAGAGTGTAGTCTGATTCCCCCTTCTCCTCTTCAATTTCGAGTCGTTAGCGTGTGGAGATATTACGAGCCTTTGACTGAAGACACGACTAGAACTATTTTTACCTTGTATAAGAGAGAGAAACATCTCATTCGAGACATAACCCCCCTCCACCCCTTTTTTTATCGACCGCCCGCAGCTCAGGACTGCAGTAAAGACGTTCATCGATACCCAATGCCCACTGAGACTGAACTTCATTAAGTGTGACTGTTTACTCGATGGATATTTCGTCTCGACTGAAGTATTGTAGAAACAAACTTTTTGCCTTTTAGATTTTACTTTCATTTTAATTTATCTTTATGGGTGTTTTACACCCGTAAAGTCGTGTCGATTAAGCCAACTGACACAAAAACTGGAAAACACGGCAGTGTATATTACGAAAAAAAGAGATGAATCCCAATGTGTCTACAGTTCTATTTAAATTTGACAAATTATACCCTTATTTAACCTTCTGACAAATCACAAGAATGCGAATTTGCTATAAATGCACATCGCGATATCACTTTTTGGCCCTTGGTTTTTGGGGAACCTTTCCTTTACAAATCCTCTATAGTTAGCCAAACTATTTGTTTAATTGTTTCGAAATAACAATTGTAACAATAGCAACTCTAGCGCATAGTGTCGAAGTAAACCAAATGAAGGGGTAAGTTAATCCAAATTGCCGGTACAATGCCTAGAATGCCGTGGCAAAAAGACATTTAAGTTGCAAATAAATTTTGCTTTGAAGATATTGAAATTCAATCGTGCGAGCTCAATGCCACACACTTTATCGAACCATAATCTTTTTCTTATTTGTCGTTAGCTAAGAAAAAAAGCATAATGAGTGACCTGGTTTCGATTGCATGCCAGGTATTCACCTCTGGATTCTAAATGAGTCGAGGAATACAACATGCTGGAATGTTGGACTACTTCTTTTACCTGTCGCGTTCAACTATTGAACATGCTAGTGGATTTTATGTACCTTAAAATGTTGGTGTACTTTGAGATCAACGCAGAAGTGATTTTGAAAAAAGTGTTCTACTTCGACTGGTCTTTAAATAGTTGTGAATTGTATGCAATTGAAGTCACCTAGAAAGTGATGCCGTGTTATGTTTTTGATGTTTTTACTAGTGTCATGTTATATATTGAGGTATTTTACACGCATCTTGATGTTTTTTTTTCTGTACTCAGGTTGGAAGCCACTATCACTTCACTGAAACGAACAAGTACTTGGTCTTCGACAGAAAAAAGGCTTACGGCATGAGGCTTGTAAGTAAAGTATTTGTTCTATCCGCTTTCTAATTATGTACATGATACAGTTTGTTCCTTCTTTCAAAAGAAAGGGTGAAATAAAATTTCCTAATCATTTTAAAGGTTGAACAAGGTTAGCGACGCTCATAATCGCCTCCTCGTTGCGCTGTTCCGACATCGCTTTTCGAGTTTGGTGTATGTGTTTAGTGACGATGCGGCATTTTCAAAACCAGTTCGTCTGTTGTTGTTGTATGCCTTTTTTACCGCGTCAGCACTACACTGTACTGGCCCGTTTTGAATGAAATATAGAGGACGGTATATTTAAAGAAGTTTTAATTAATTAGGATAAAACAGCCCGAAAGTGTCGAACACGAAGCGCGGGATGGACATGCCCAGACAAATTATCCGGTCAACTAATACCGGAAAGGTATCCCCAAAACATTAGAGTGCTCAAACATTCTATTCATGTTTGGTTGTAACACAAGAAGTGGAAACGATGCATCGGTCGTGCAAACCTCCGCTCTCCTCAATTCCCGAAGCACCCAGCGCACGTGCAATAATCATTTTGCAAAAGTTTTTGTTTTGATTTGCTGTGGGCTTTAAATATTGAAAAATGCGTTGTTGCCGGTTGCTTCCTCCTTTCCGTTGACTCAGAGCCAGTTAGGTTTTTGCGTTGGGTGGCGTAGGGTCCAAGTTCTCTCCGCAAATTCGCAAGACTCTTCTGCAGTTCTAGGTTGCACAACACGGTTTCTCAGGGCAGCTTCTGGTTCCTGGAGTTCTGACCCTTGGCCACTGAAGAAGTGCCACACGTGATGATCCCTTTGCAGCCGAATATTGCACTGTAAACAAAACAATAAATGTTCGTCGCAAATTGGTTTATAATAAGGTCTACAGTTGTCTGCTTGCCAATGCATGGCCGACAGGTCCGCATAATTAATCTTTTCATGACGATTTTTCCGCCCTTCTCACGAAATCATTTATTATTCCGGTTGAAGATAAGAATAAAAGAGGACTTATAAAGAATTCAGTCGTTCTAGAACCGCGAGTACGTTGCCTGAAACTCGTCTCAGACTGGTGCATTTATCGCATCTTAAGCTTCGGTTTCCCGATTTGCGCCTCCTGAATTCACCACTCGCTGCTATGGTCGCTGCAGGCTTGAGCCGATCTAATATACTCTACCCAAGATACTCTATTTAAAATACTTTTTGTAGTATTTTGGTATGTTACAAACACATTTAGGTCTAGGTTACTTGCTACTCTATTTTAATGACATTTCTCACAATCTTGTACTCAGTATCTCATATACCTTTTGCAGGCACGAATCCAAAGTTTCTGAGTCCTGTTGTCAACTTTTTTTTGTCTTTGAATGGCACGTTTTTATTGGAGCTAGTGGAGAGCTGGTGACGCCGTCCACAGTTTAGACTCAGACCCCACCTTTTGTGGTTCCGTCCGCGGGGGATTGTGCGACGGAGCTCGGTACGATCACAATGAACCATTTTCGGAAATCGCCGGTTCGTGGGGGCTCCAGCATGAAAATGCGTGAAATCGTTTTCATGCGAGCACCGGCACTCCCTCGGCCAAAGAAGCTAGATCCTGCGGGCTTTATTGAGCTGCAGTGATCTAGATTGAGCTTCCCCAAATCTCCTTGTGTGAATGTTGTGACGTAACTTTAACCTTTGCCACGAAGCTGTGTTAAATAATGTTTATTTCATCTTCTTCCGAATGCGCGCATTGTTTCACCCTCAGAATCCTCGAACTGGTGGATTCTGATTCTAGGATCTTTACAATCTTGACTTCAATGCGTCACGAATGGTTTGACCTGGTGCAGAGGGGGGCAGTGGACGGGGGCTTAGAAGCTGTTTTGTGGAAACTCTCCTGTGTTTCCCTCTTGACCTTCCTGTTCCTTTTTGACAGTTTGAAGGTACTGGTGCTTTTTCTCGCCATTGACTAGGGGGACAAAGTAATCTTTATTGGTTGTTAATGAGCGGTGACAGAGGCTGCTGTACTCGAATTCGATGTTTCTTCTGTGAGTGCACGTGTGTCGTTCACTTGCGTTTTCATCAACAAATAGGGCTGCCTGATCAACTTCAAGTTCGTATATTATGGAAATTCAATGCCGAACAACATGTAAAGTCGCCTAAATTGCGGCTGAGCATATTACGAACCGAAGGCGTCATGAGCCGAGCCTGCTTTGAAACTGAAGCTCGGCAGGTGCCATGTATACAATACACGGTTACCGTTTGTTTCTCAAATATTTCGGCACGCGTTATGTTGCACATCCCGAATTACTTCAGAGTAAACTTGAATTACAGCAACGAAGGCGCTTCTTGAAGGTCTTAACGATCACAGAAAAATGCGCTTCTCAAAGAAGTCATCAAACATAGAGCACTCCTTTCTGACCTTTTATTCTTAGATTACCAGCTTGAAAAACTTGCGAAGTATCTTCGAATGTAATTTAATTACTTTTTCAAAGTATTTGTACTCTACTCAAGATAGTTCGTACTAGAGGTAACTACAATACTGATCTAAATACATTTTCAAATAGGTATTTAGTAAATTATCTCATATACTTTTGACGAGTATTTGGCACAACACCGGTTCGCTGGCCGCGATGCTGGCGGTGCCACAGCAACGGAGATGATGTGGCAGACGCCTGTTTGGCCGCGGGTCGCTCTTCAGTCGAACGGTCCCCAAAAGCCGTAGCATCCACAGGTTTGGCCGCAGCGACGACTGCGATTCTTGCGGACTCTCTCCTTTTTCACCAACACTTGTACGACCGTCAGCCAGGATCATTACAAACGAATCAGTGAGCCACTGGCTTCTCTGACACAATTCGTTGTCACCTTCGGAGTACTATTCTTGCATGCCCGGTAAAGGAGGCTAAACACCAGTCAGAGACGCGTTCCAAGGTTTGAAGTTTGGTCAACGGGGGAGCAAGATCCCATTTGGGTATCACGGAGCAACCAAGACATCGTTAGCGAACGACTCAGCTGCTATCGCGAGCACGGTTAAAGAAAAGAACACGTATTACACGGTAGGGGTTTGGACGGTTCTAGTGTCTAGCGACTTTCGGGTTGCGAATTGAAACACACAGCAACCAGTCTACTTCTGCGGCGCTCCTGGGAATTCCTATGAAATATTGCCGCGAGCGCAGCTGACCAAGCAGGCAGCGCGCTTGTGGCCAAACGGTTATCGCGCGTGCCTTCCGTGCAGAATGCCAAGGTTCGATTCCTGGCCGCGGGGACGCATTTTTGTTGACTCTAACGTAATGGTCTGGTAAATTCGAGAACCGTGTTGCTTGTTCAAGGTGAGAATGTTCTACACGCCGAACCTTCTACGCCGATTATTCCAGAAGCCCACGCGTGTACATAAGGGGCTCCGCGTGGTGAGCCGCAGTTAGTTTCGCCCCAGCATTCGACTCTGCTGTCACGCCGACTTCGACGCCGGCAACGCTCTTCTTTCCTCTGTTCCCTTTTTTTAGTTTTGGGCACAAGTTCGCCCCATTAAACGTTTCAGTTTTCCCCGTTATTTTTGTTTCACCTTATCATTCGTGACAATATTGCGCGTGCATTTTGTTTATTCAGTGGTGAATACCGGAATTCCCCTCGTCAATAAGTCGTAGCGAATATACAATGAACATACAATAATTAAGCATTCACAATGTATGCGTAGTTCCACCAACTTGTCCGAATGTGTGGTAAACTGAAAAAAATTTTGACTCGAATTCAATTTTCAAAAAGCGCCGACCACTTTTCATCGTCACTACCATAGCCTGCTCTGTACTCACAACGCCTGGCACTTTGACGACGGAGCCATAGAGCGCCCGGCCGCAGATTTGGAGCGCGAGGATCTGGCAGCACAGAGAACCCGAAACACACTTGTTCGCTCGGGAGGAGTGTGTTTCTGCGCCTCGCCGCAGCGGGGCGCCAGTGCCGAATGTGTTGAATGTGTGGTAAACTGAGAAAAATGTTGACTCGAATTTAATTTCCAAAAAGCGCCGGCCAGTTTTCATCGTCACTACCATAGCCTCCTCTGCACTCACAAAGCTTGGCAGTTTGACGACGGAGCCATAGAGTGCCCGGCCGCAGATTTGGAGCGCGAGGATCTGGTAGCACAGAGCACCCGAACACACTTGTTCGCTTGGGAGGAGTGCGTTTCTGCGCCTCGCCGCAGCGGGGCGCCAGTGCTGAATGTGTTGAATGTGCCGAATGTGTGGTAAACTGAGAAAAATGTTGACTCGAATTTAATTTTCAAAAAGCGCCGGCTACTTTTCCTCGTCACTACCATAGCCTCCTCTATACTCACAAAGCCTGGCAGTTTGACGACGGAGCCATAGAGTGCCCGGTCGCAAATGTGGGGTGCGAGGATCTGGTAGCACAGAGCACCCGAAACACACTTGTTCGCCCAGGGAGAAGGGTGTTTTGGCGTCTCGCCGCAGCGGTGCGCCAGTCACGTGGCTCTCCTCTCATCCGTTGTCTGCCGCTCCACCTTTTCCATTTCGGTGGACGCTTCTCGTTGCGATCTGCCAGGTTTTGTTGGTAAATAGGAGCCTGTGTCACTACATTTGATGCTCACCACAAGATGCACATGAGAGAGAATCTCCGCTGACGATCCTTGAGTGGCGCAACGAGGGCGAGAGGCTGCTGCTCAGTCCAACACCTCCTAGATAAGGAAGCCTAAGGGCTTTTCTCCGTCACTAAAGAAGGCAACCGTAGGCCACAAACTAGAACCCAGTGCAGCATCAGCGTTCGACTTGAGCCCGTGTCCAATCAGTGAGAGCACGACTCCTTGCCGAACGCTAAGATCGAAGTCGCCTCCAACCTTCGGCCCAGGGTGACCTTCTTTAGTGAAGCAGGAAACATCAGCACTCGAGCTTTCTTAACTAGGACGAGTTGCTCAGTCATTGGCGTTTCTCTCGTAAGGAAATCTTCTACTACGTACCAAGACGCGAACGTTGTGAACCTTATCAAATTATTACCGTTACCGGATCAAGCTTCCCAGTCACTGTCCCCATTGATTGCTAACGCATGAATGCCGACTCACCAAGAATGCTTCAAGAGTGTGCGCGACTAGAGAGACTTTAAGTACCTGAATCACTGACGTAGCCACATGGGAGGATGGGGCTTATGGGGCTCCAGCCATCTGCCGCCCGAAATGCAGCCGACGCTTAAATATACAAATGCAAATGCATTTTGACCTCCCCCCCTCTTACTCCCCCCTCTGTACCCCAAGTCATGGACATCCCAGCCACCTCAAGCGCCCCTCCCCTCCCCACCCGATAAAAAAAAAAATTATTCCTGGCTACGCCACTGACCTGGGCCCGTTTGCTCGAAGCTGGTTAACTCTAACCGCGGTTTAAAGTTAACCGCGTTTCCCTACCTAGGTACCTCCGAGTACCTAGCCGCGTTCGACAAAAACTCGATGCACAATTTCTCCGTGTTTTATTATTATGCGGTAGCTCCCGCCACCTGCCGGTCAAAGCAAACAAATAGCCTTTTAAGAAACTTTTTGGCGTTTTGTCTTTATTAAGAAAAATAAAACCAACATCTTATCGTAGTTTTTCTTTTTATGCATAATATATATATATTATATATTTATATATATATATATATATATTTATGATTTTTTTAAAACTCACTAATGTGAAGGGGATAGTAGGAGCCTCTCGCAGAACATACGCATTTGCTTTGCGTTGCTGGCGGGAGATTGTGCCGACACCTTGACGCTAAATTTAGGTGCGTCACGGTGTCAATTCTTGGTACTGGAGATAGCGTGACGCCACGTGACGTCACACGGCCAGACCTCACACGAAGTGGACACCTGACGTCAATTTCCCCGCTAAGGTTAGGGGGAAAATGACTAAACAATATTTTCTTGTTCGCTCCCCGTAACAACTGTTTTATGTCTTCAGAAGAGATCTAAAAGGAGGCCCTTGACATCCTGCATTTGATGTATTAGTAGGCTTTGGAGATGAAAATCACCGCTATTTTATCAGTTACCAAAATATAAATAAATTACCTTTAACTACTAAAAAGTATCAAGCAATACTAACAACTTACATGTATAAATTGCCAAGAACACCAGCTAAGTTACAGTAATTCAACTACTGTAATTTAATTAGTACCAAGATAAGCCTGTGTTGAGATAACTACTCATGAATGACGAAGGGCTTTCATGGCTCAAGCGAAGAAATCAACAATGAAGAAGCTCGCTTACTCATGTGAACTTGCCTCAGGCAACAAAAAGTTTGTATTAAAGTCCAAAAGTTATTAATGGGACTTTAGAGCACCGTCAGAAAAAATGCAGTGCCACGTGAACTGCCATAGGCTTAGACACAATAAGAAAGTGTTCTATCTCTCAAGGCGTTTTATTCTTTCATTATTCCTTAAGATCCCCGGCTGGGTCATTACATAAGTGGGAAAGACTCTGAAAAACCTGTAATTGGCTATGTTGTGATGATTTTGACAGTGAACTCCGTTTCCGGCGTTGTAAAGTTTGGCACCTGCCAGTTCCAATGTTTTATATTTTTGCACAGAACATTCCTGCCGGAACCTCCGTACGTTTCGAACCTGGTGACGAGCGATCGGTTCCTCTTGTGGAGATAGCAGGGTTTCGGTAAGTTCAACTCTCCTAACACCGCTCACTTGCATACTCGAAGATTTGAGTTTAAAACTACGCGTAAACTAAATTATCAGTGCTGTCGAATAGAACATTGATTTGTGCATCTGCAATTATGCCTCACTACGCAGGACCCGACGAATTGGTAAAGAATGCGTTTGTTAATAATTTACCTTTCCATTACACCTTTGCGCCAAAGAATTCACTTCTATTCTGATTTATAGCAATAAACCCGTGGATCGTGTACTTGCATTCTAAACGTCCCTTGTATAAATGAGCCTTTGCTGTGCACTGAACGCTCTCAGCACAAGATAAATTCCGAGCATATTCTTATATATACAAAGGATGCTTTAATCGGAGGTTGAAGGTTCGACAAAAATATATATTAGAATATATATATAAGATATAACCTCCGCGCTCGTAAAACTGGGCACTCTTAAAGTGTACATTTGATTTTATTAGGGACAAGAAGCATTTATTGTAGCTAAATGAAATTGAATGTATGCCTCAGTTTTGCTAACCTAAGTATGATTTTTAGAATCGATTATTTAAAACCTTGTGTTTGAGCTAATAATTGTTTATATCGTGTTATACGGTTGCTTCAATCTTGTTTGGAACTCAGATTACAAGTTTTGCTACTTCTCTTTCTTGTAGAATAGTTCGTGGAGGTAATAACCTGTGTGATGGCAATGTAGACATCAAAAATCTTCCGGAAGTCATGAAGAGGGTGTACGCCAATGGGTTTGGCCACATAAAACAGGTGAGTTTGCATGCCACCAAAAATGCCCAAGTCACGCTCCCTTGAAAAACAACATAAATTAGGAATTTACCAGATAAACATTAGTGAATTAAAAATTGTATATATTTGCTCGAACGCACACTGCGCGTAATTTTGACGGTGCATGTAACGGTCCAAATTATTTCGGGTGCGCTTACGTGCCAGACTAAATGCTCAATCTGACGCAAATAAGACAAACATTAAAGGATCTATTACACGCCACCTGCAACAATCAAATTGTCCACGAGAATGAAGTCTTCTTGGTTTGTATTTGAACAGGTCAACCCAGGATACCTAGACCCACACTTTGCCTCTCCGATTAATATTATTTATTTTAAAAAAAATATGCTTCCTAAAACAAAGATAAATGTTTAGGAACACAGCACGGATCGCTTCATGTTGGTTCCTCTACTTTTGTCCCTGTTTTACGGCGCATATTGCTTGGAGAATCATGTACCAATAAGTCGATCTCTTCATTTTAGTTTACGTTGAATATTTATTCTTTTAAAAAAATGAGCCTTAAAATAAGGATAAATTTAAAGGGACACAGCACGAATCGGTTCGTGTTGAGTTCCTCTACCTTTGTCCCTATTTTACGGTGTATATTGCTTGGTGAATCATTTACCAACAAGCCAAAATCTCTATTTTAATGCCGAATATTTATGAATACATTGTTAAAGGTATCTAGCAAAGTAAACTGTTTGTAGGTGTTGCTCAATTTCATAAACGTCAAATGATGCGTAGGCAGGTGTTCAGGTGGAAAAGTCGGTCTGCCTGATACTATGATTATTTGTGTGTGCTCCAGAATGCAGTTTGCATAGTGTGGTACGCTCGATAATAGCTTGATCTTTTTATAGCCAGTCACGCAAATATAATTGTACACATTTTTATAATTACGTTCTATTTTACATCAAAAGCCTCAAAGAATAGAAATTTAACTCATGACATCCGAGTGAGCGGGTTGAAATATCATTCCACTCGTTGCGGCGCCGCGTGTAACTAAAGTAAAAAAAAATATATATTTATATTACCTGTTTTCCTTACGCTTCCTGAACTAAATACAACCTGCGACGAGACCCGTAAAAATACGTATCGCAACTACACTTTCCCAAATTGTATCTGGTAACTCTCCAATTGATAGCGTCATTGAATCCTTAACGATTTTTTTAGACTTTCCATCTCGGTGTTTACTTACCATTTTAATTTTTGGTCAAGAGTGCTTTTCTAATTTTTGCCGAATATTTCAAGAAAACGGTGGATAAAGGAAAACCTCACCAAATGTCAAGAGCCAATTACATATGCCACTTTGGGCCAACAGTCGGAGATAAGGTAAGCATGTCAGTTCGTGGTAGTGCCATTAGGAAACGCCGTGGGAGGCCGCACAAATTCAGAAGGGCATGAGAGTTTGCCGCACTAGTGGTGTATTAGCAATACGAATATGTAATTTTTTTCAAGCTATATAATTAAAAGGTTAGTTATTACTATAGTCCAACGTTAATTAAGTTTAAGTGGCAAAAGGGGTACTAGCTTTTCTGCCGCCTATTTAGTGTTGTAGTTGGTGGTGTGAATAAAAGAAGCAAACGTTTTGTGTTTCAACTGCCTTCCTGGTAAGTATCACACGCTAGCACCTAAAAGCGTGGAAAACTAGGAATATGTCGCATATGACACCAGGCTCTGTATGAAATTGTTTAATCCTGTAAACAACGACAGCAAATTCGAGCGTTTCGGTTTCAATTTCCCAATACGGAATCGTACTACTCGCTTGGCCTTCCAATCAATGAACGCTTCCCCACGTTTCAGAAATTTGTAGGTGTTCAAAAAGACTCTAATAATCGTTCTACTTTCAGTAAATACCTCTTAAAATCAATCATGCACTTTGATAACCTGCGAAGTTCTTATTAGCTTTTCTCTCCATGCAGTGACAGTTGCAGAAACAACTTGAGAGTAGCAAGCAGTTTTCACACCCTTAAAGGGGCTATGCAACAATTTTTTTACTTTGCGCCAATACCGCTTAGAACGGATCCCTGACGTTAATGACCTATGAAACACGCCTTCGTTTTTCACCCGACGCATTAGAAGTCCCAGAAAAAAATTAAAAAACAACGAGCAGCGTTCACGCCCTCAACTCGTAGCCAGAACAAGCGGCCACGTGATCTGGTGCCGATTATATGCCGCCAATGTTGATCATAGCCACGCGCTGGGGTTGGCAAAGCACAGGACACGCGCTGAGTTCCAGACATTGTTATGGCTCGGCTATTGTCGTCGTTGCAGCGATTGGACACGGGCCACTACTCGAATGCTTCTCGAGCTATCAATTATCACGAGCCTAAATCGAGTGCCCACGCAATGCTCGGGTCCAATCTATGAACCGCATTCAAATATCGTCATACGGGTGTACTGCGATCCCCGCGTTACGTCATCGAATTTTGCAAGGGAGAGATTGAATGAAAATGATCGCTTTTGTCCTTGAAATTACACCGCAACAAAGGAGTTTCTTGGCCAGTGGCATTGCATGCGAGTATCCTTGAGTCCCACTAGTGCCAGTAAGCTCGTGTAAAGTGAAAAACATTCCAATTGAATATCGTTGCACAGCTCCTTTAACTTACAGCCAGAACAAGTGGGAAGGTGTTCAGGCGGCGATTATATGCCTCTAATGTTCATCAAAGGCACGCACTGGGGTTGGTGAAGCACGGGGCAAGTTCTGAGCTCCAGACATTGCCAGTATTCGGCTATTCTTGTCGCAGCAGCGATTGGACACGAAATGCTGTCGGAAACTTGGCCGAGGCGTTGATTGTTACAAGCCCATGCAGAGTACTCAAGTAGTGCCCGTGTCTAATTCAATGAGTTGCATTTGGCTATCGTCACTATGGGGTACCGTGGCTTTGTTGATACTGCAATTCACATGAATACGTCGTCAAGTTTGGCGGAGGAGAATCCGAATGAAACAGTCTGCTTATTTTACGAAAGTACTCCGCGGCAAGAAAGCTCCTGAAATAGTGGCCTTGCGTACGAGTATACATGAGTCACACTATACTCTGTTCACCCTCATGTTGAGACTGCAGTCAAAGCTACGAGCGCGAGCTAGCCTGCGCTCCAGGCTTTGAAACGCACATTTCTGGAGCGAGTGCTCTTTTTTGCGAATAACGCTTCAAAACAGCGACCTCGAGCTCTCGTACTGTGACATTGGGCGCGTTAAGTCCGTGCTCCAGAGCGCGAGAGTTTGGCGCTCCTTTCACTAAACGGACAGGAGCGCCACCGGAGACTGACACTCGAGCGCGCTCTTCGTGCACCCAGAATTTTTCGGAGCGCGAGTGACTTCTTCGCGCTCCGTGACGTCACGTAAACAAACAAGATGGCTGCGCTGCTGTTGAGACCGTCGAGACGAAAGGCGTAGCCGGACCGCTGACCCCTTTTCACTTGATTAGTGCTTAATCCAGCAGGTAAAAACGATTTGATTTGAAAGCCAAGACAGCAACTATTGTTCCGAAAAAGGTTTGTTTGTGCACCTCGCCTGAAAAAGAGATTCATCTATCAAGCGGTAGCGTGCCGATAGCACAGCGACAGAAAAGTTGTCGAGATAAGGAGACATTCGGACCGCTCTGCCCCTTTTGTAATGCTTAGCCCAGCGAATAAAGATAGTTGGATTTGAAAGCCGAAACATCAGTGCGCGTTAAGGAAAAGTTTTGTTCGTACCTCTTGCCTGAAAACGAATTGATCTATCGGACGAGCGTGCCGGTAGCTCGGCGACAGAGAAGTTGTGATGAAAAGACAGTCAGACCGCTACCCTGCTTAGAATGCTTAGCCCAGCCGTAGCGAATAAAGATACTTGAATGGAAAGCCAAAACATCAGTTAGCGTTGTGGGAAGGGTTGGGTCATGCATACCGCTTAAAAACGAATTGACGTGCTATCGAACGACGGTGTGCCGGTATCGGCGTGCTCCCGTTTGGCGCTGCGAGACGCAACGACGGAATCTCTGACAAATTTGAGGGTTTCCTGCGTCGAATAGCGGGTTCAAGAATGTTGTCTTTAATTCAAATCGGAACAGCATGCATGGTCAATAAATAGATCGGCCAAGTAACTTTCGACATATGTGCACGAAGCGAGTCTTCAAACCTTTCAGGAATATTAAAACGTTCGTAGAAACTTCATAACGTCACCGTCTCTTTTGCTTTGGACTCTGCCGCTCTACACGGGCCTAATTAATTTATCTTCGAAATAATTTCTGCTTCTGCCGCACGTATCCAGGAGAAGCCGGGTTTCGTTTAGACAGGCTGACCCCGTTTACCTTCAGACGTGAGGGATGTTGCGGGAAAAAACACAGAGATCCCTCGGTCTCCTGTGTCGCAGAGGTAGTATACAAGATCCCCTTTAAATGCGGATTATGTTATGTCGGTCAAACAGGGCGTTGTTTGAATGACCGTCTTGCGGAACATAAAAGAAATGTAAGGAATAGGGCCCAGAGTTCGGAGTTGGCAAATCATGTTGGTTCTTGTAATAATTGCTCCCCTCTTTGGGGTAAAACTTCCGTTCTCTGTAACGAAAAAGAATTGTTTAGAAGGTTAATTAAGGAGACCTTGTGCATTCGCGAGCGGGGGAATTGTGTGAGCCAGCCGTCCTTGGTTATCGGTGATCGGATGGATGAGTTTTTGCTTGTTTGAGGGGGGCTTTGCAAACTTGGAGGGGGGGGGGGGTGGAGTGGGGGAGGAAAATCGGGAAGCGTTTGCTTGCAAATAGGAAATGAAGATTAGGCTTTAGCGTTTTGGAGGTCGCCCTGTGTGCTGACCTTCGGGTTGTTGTTCGGGAGGTCGGCTCCCTTTGAGAAAGTGTTGGAGCCGGGGAGTGGCTTGGGCTGTCTGGGGTGAACTCGTTGGTCGTCTGGTTTGGCGTTTGAGTTTTTTCCTTTCTCTCTTTTTTTCCCTTTCTCTTTTTCTTTTGTCTGAAAGTCTATTTATTGGTGTGTTGATATCAATAAAATTCAGCTGCGTTTGAGATTTTGTTGTGTTCGTCCGTTTTTTTATCGTTCCCCATCTCAGGGTTTCCAAGATGTCGAATAAGTACCAGCTCGCCTGCACTTTATCACTGCTTACGGTTCATCATAAGTTCATAACCGTGCGGTAGGAAGGAGCTCGTGGGGCTCGTCGATAGTCTCGGGTCGTGTTCCAAAATTCACTCGATCTCACTCTAGGTTAAAGGTTCCGAACCTTAGCGTTCAAAAACCTACCCGCGTCCAGCGTTCCTCTGTTTTTGTTGTCATGTGACATAATCCGCCAGGGCAACTCGGATCCGTTCGAGTAGATTTGGAACGCACCTCGGTGTATCGCGCTCCTGTACGCGATGCGCCGTTTAGTTCCTGCGCTCGGAGTATGAAACTCGGAGCGTCGGAGTAGGAGTAAATGAGCGCCGACCTAACGCGCCCATTGGTTGCAGTCTCAGCTTAAGGGTGAACGGAGTATAGTGTCGGTAAGCTTGTGCAAAGTAAGAAGCATTCCAATTTAATATCGTTGTATGTCTACTCCCAGGCAATTTTTATTTTCTACCTTTGTATCGCACTCAGATACTTGCACTAGTGTGCCTCTACATAGGGTGATACCATCCTTTGCAGTACTCGATGCCGACAGCACGCCTTCAGAAGCAAACTACAAAGAAATCATCGAGAACAAATAGTCGCCATAAGACACTTGGCGCTACGAGCGCGTGCAGGAACACGCTGTTTCACGTGCGTAAGAAAAAAAAAAAAAATAGCGTTCGGAACAAAATGGTTAGATTTCGTCACCCTAAGCAAGGCGCACATGAAGGCACCCTAAGTTGCACAATTCTGCAGTGTTCTGGTGTTACGAACTGGCGGACTCGTATTTTTGATGTGGTGGGCGCGAGTATTCTCGACATTATTTTATATTAATTCTTTTTCTTTCCTGATTTCTGCAGAACCAAAAGGGGACAGTGCTCACTGGTCATGTGTAGAGTTACTGTATAGGCTCCCTACGGGAGCCAGAGTTGCGCGTTTATGCATGGCATGTGGATTCAGCTCCTCACGTGACTGAATTCGACGAATAGCAGCGCCGCGCGTTCGAGGCGCGCGGCGCGCTCAAAAGCCGGGGAACGTACGCCCGGGCGCGTGCAACGTCTACTTCGCTGCACGACACTTGATACGGCTCCTCACGTGATCGGATCTCGGCGAATAGCGGCGAGGGCGGCACAGGGCACGTGGAATCAAACGCGCAACTCTGGCTCCCGTAGGGAGCCTATACAGGAACTCTAGTCATGTGATTGCTGTATGAATTTAGTTTTAATAAAAATTGCTTGCGTGCGAAATTGATACACGGTGGATATCTTCTTCAGGTGAAGCTTGCGGACACATGCCTGGTAGTAGAAGTGGAGAAAGACTACACTTCCTACGGAGATGAAGTAAAGTTTGGAGGCGGCAAGGTAAGATAAATATTTTTGCTTATTGTTCCAGAAAGACTTTTCTCTGGTATGTTCGCCATATTGCGGCACGTCAATGTGTATCACCATTTTGTCAAGGTGATCAGAGACGGGATGGGGCAAGCCAGCTACCGACGATCTGACGAGGTTCTCGACGTTGTCATTACCAATGCACTCATTATTGACGCTGTGCTTGGCATCGTGAAAGCCGACGTTGGCATCAAAGTGAGTACCCCGGAGACTCGTGTTTACAGGTCAACGCGGCGCTTCTAAATAACGACTTTAGGACCAACTTCACTGCATGAACTGAACGCGGAGAAATATATAATTTTGACGTGATATGATTGTTTTTGCTCCAGAATAAAAAAAGTTTTTTATATATCAGTGAGGGTTGTATCTTCAGTCGGACTTTACGTATAGTTACGGGCACAACCTTTTTGACAGTGTTATTTATACCTAAATTCATATTTAAACTATAGCAACCATATGGTGTCATTTGAATGGAACGCGTCTTTTAGTCTCCAGCAAGGCGGGGTTAATTTCTCAATGGACAACCTTGTTCAAGAACTGTCTGCAAAGGATTTTCAGGGTACTGGGTCGCTAAACTCGTCAAACACAAAGTTGGTGCCGAAGTTTGCAGCTCGTGCTGATTGGATGATTGGACTCTCACGACAATGGTGTCACGCGGGACGAGATGTCAATCATCCGAACACTTGCGGTGCTCAAATGCCAGCTAGATTATGAAACACAATGTCGTAGCGAGCTTGATCCAAGCGCGTGCGAGCAACACCGTGGGGCCAGCCGATTGGACGGCTGCAGTGATGACGTTGCGACCGCGTGTCCCTACATCCCTACGCCGCGTTAGAGTTTATGCTACCTAGATCGTCCCTAGGCGGGTTGTGAATACTTTGAACTTTCTCGTCGCAAGATCGTCGTTTGTAGAAGTTATTGGTGACGACAAAGTGACGTTTCACAACTTTGGGAAGGAGTTATTTGAGGCCAAAATCTTCGTTTCGAAATCGAAACGAGGATTGAACTTTGTGATATTGTGGTGTCTTGCGCGGTGTATGTGGCTGTAGAGTTCATCTTCCACCACTCTCAACAACGCTACCGGGGTTACTCAGAAGTTGTGTGTGTATTGACGTGAGTAGTGTTTGAGATATGAGGAGGCGTCGGGGGATGGCGAGAAAAAACGGGGTGAAGGGAAATAAAAAGGGGTACGAACAACAATAAAACAAAATCAACAACTTAGGGGTCAGGAAGTGGCGTACAAATCGTTCGGGAGACAGAAAGAGATAGAGAGAGCGGGGAGGGGGGGGGGAGGGGGGGAGGGGGATTATGGTAATAAAGAAAGTGTATATTTCTTCCCCCGAATTTTTTTTATTATACCTTTCTGAAATGTCTGGTGACTAATAAGTATCTATGGTCTGGGGCTGGGGCCATCGCCTCCGCCCCTTACTCATTTATGTCCCTTTTCACCCTCTTTCAATGCCGCTGGATGCAGGTGAATAGCTCCCCTCCCCGTCCCCCTGTTTCGACACCCCTGCTAAGAGGCGTTCCAATTGATCGACGACGAGGAACAGCACAGCTTGCAATTCTAGAAATAATGGTTCAAGATGAACTCACGAGCGGCCATGACACACTTTCAAGGGAGAGGCGCGTGCCAGGGCTCGTAGTGTGCGGGCGCGTTCAGTGAAGCCCTTTTATAGTTCATATCCTTGACATCAGGGTCAGGATTCAGTTATAAATGACAAATTCGATGTTGCGTGTTCGACTCGACGGTGACAAGTTTGATTGTGTATGATGGAAGCTTAGAGTCATCGCGTTCTTGAACCATCAATGTCAATATTGACAACCTTACAGTACTCTTATTTCCGTCGATGAAAGCAGAATTAATCTGTTTGGCTAATCTTGGCAAGCCGACCACACCGATGCTTTTGGTAGCCTACGTGGCCAGTAGTGAGTGCTTTGAAAAAAAAAAAAAACGAGTAAAATAACTTTATTCAACCGATCTTCGGTCATACGAGAGAAATGAAAGGAACGGCAGGGCCGTTCCTTTCATTCTGCTTTATCGGCGGAAATAAGAAGGATATCAGACTGTCAACTTCGACTGTGTTGATTTTAGAATGCAAAACTCCAAGCCTCCGCCGTGCTTTTTAGAGGCCATCAAATATGTTGGTCGCAACTGATAATCTTTCTGGTGTCGTCACAGGTATGAACCACGGTCGTCTCCGCGCGCTTTCTCGTGCTGCTCTTGTTCGGCGCCTAGGGAGTGGTAGGGATTTTTCGCCCCTTCAATGAAAAACGTCACTAAGATAAACGGATCTGCGGGTTTGAGAGGAGAAAAAACTTCGCTGCAATCTTTCGGCTCCTCCCCCCAATATGTCATAACACAAAGCATCTTTGTGTATGACGAGTTTAGCGACCCTGCAATCAGAACCAGCTATTGGTAATTAACAATATATGTTAATGAATATTTAATTTTTTTTTTTCACGTCGATATACAGGGAGTTCCCATATATAGGCCATGTCGCTTTTGCTAAAAGTATGCATTGAATTGAAAACTATGCTGATGCCGTTTTGGGTTCTGGGACAAACAATTCGATTAAATTACTTTCTGGAATTAACTATTTATTTAGTGGGAATAAAGGGGCGGTTTTAATTAAAAACTTTCTGGGCATAATTGCAAACGTTTATACAAGCACCCGTTACAAAAACGTAAGACACGAACGTCATTTTACAGCGTTAAAAAATACGCTACACTTGGATCCGTTTGGAAGTGGACATAAGTCGGTAGAGGGAAGGAAATTTAATGCACTCAAAAGAAGAACCACAATGTTGTGTGTTGACCCTCATTTTTATGAGTCTTTATTCTCCTTCCCTGTCTCTGGTTAAGATCTCACCTTTTCACCAGATCGCCCGTGCGCTCACTCTTCTTTTGTTTTGAAGTTTTGGTTTGCCTATAAAGCGCATCTTTGCACTGGCGGATCATGGCCAATAGGCCTATTGCTAAATTACCCATGCATCAAGAAGAATGCTGGGAAAGTAGGTATACGCGCCGCACGCGCTCGCATTGCCCATATGAATTATTAAAATTAAACAACCAAAAAGAGGTGTTGATGAAGGCGCGTGCAAGATGCCATTTTCTTTTGGTCATTTATTTCGAATATTTTATACGGGGAAGGGAAGCGCGTGCGGCGCGCATACCTATATCTCCGACATTGTTCTTGGCGCTTGTGTGATTTAGCAATAGACCTAATGCTAAATTACCCAAGCATCAAGGAGAATGAAGGGATTGGTGTTCCACACGCCACATGCTCACGCCTTCCCCGCATAAAATATTTGAAGTAAGTAACCAAAATAAAGCGCCGACGAAAGCGCTTGCAAGATGCAATTGGTTTTACGCATTTGCTTTAGAAACGTTACTACTGCTGAGGCCTGCACGTGCGGCGCGTGGAACAGTGCTAGCGATGAAGTGCTAGCGCTGGTGTAGCATAAATGTTAAAGAAAACGCGAACTAAGTCCTCCCCGTAGGGCACACCAGCTGTTGGTCTACACACTAAGAATGATATATTCTTACACCACTTGTCACATATAATACACCCAAAATTTGAGTTGGACGTACAGCGCACTGACGTTGAACCGACGGTACCAACTTTCAGGAGCGGCTTGATAGCCGAATTGTACAACTTATTAAAACAGCTGATGTAAGTGTGACTGACTGCGAAAGAACTAATCGGGGTTTTCTTGGCCCTACTGCAAAACCTCGGTATTTTTTTCTGTAGACTTTGATACGTACTTCAGCTGTTTAATTTGTTATATCGCACCGTCATCAAGCCTCTTGTAAAAGTTGGGGCCGTCGGTTTGATGTATGTGCGTTGTACATTGATCTGAAGCATTAGGGTGTCGTATATGTGACAAGGGGCGTAATGGATACACCCTTTTTTTAGAGTGTAGGAGCGTTATGTGTGACGGGAGCGATCAGCAATATGGGAGGCCATGTGGTGCGCCGTACACCAGATGCGATGCAGCAAAACTTCCTTTATGGCTATGTGCAAACCCAGGAGGACGATGGGCAGAGTGTGGGCCATGTGAGACGCTTTTAGATGTCAATGGAAGCGCTCGACTAAGCCGTTAGCTTGCGGATGATAAGCTGTTATTTTCAGATGCGCGACGCTGAGTTGACTGGTCGAGTGTTAAAAAAAGGTTCGACTCAAACTGTCGTCCATGATCTGTGATGATCTAGGCAGGTACTTCAAAGCGAGCAATTCAAGTGAACAGAATCGTAGACGTGACAGTCTCGGTACAAACGTTGGTGATGAGAGGGGCTTCTGTTCAGCGCGTGAACCTGTAGATGATGGTTAGGATGTATCGCTACCCCCCTGAACAGTGGTAAGCGTCCGACGAGGTTCTCGAATATGGTGGACAAACGGGAGACTGGAAGAAAAAATTTTGTCAAGGGCGTGGAAGTTTGACCTGATACCTTGCATTGCTGACAAGTAAAACATGCAAGGTTCCTGGTGCGAATGTCAGAGTTCATGCCAGGCCAGACAAATAGCTCCGCGGAGGGATATTTTGAAGCACGGATTCCAAACTTTGAGAGCCGATGGAGGTCGTTGAACATCTAACGCCGAAATGGAGGAGAGAAATAAGACCTTTTGGGTTCTGAACGGAGTCGACGTCACAAACGATGCTTGTGCCTGGGTGTGGTAAATATACGTATTCAAGATGTAGAGACGATGTCGTGAAAGAGCGAAGATAGTAAAGTTTTTAGTCATTTTGTTGCAGCTCTGCAAGTCGGTTAGGGTCATACCCATGGCGCTCAATTCTACAGAAGCGACTGAGAGCGTCGGCGGTGATGGATGCTATGGGAGCCCTTGACATGGTGAATGTCTGCGCAAAACTCATGTTGCGCGTTTCTCTTGGAGAGTAAGTTACCTAGAACGACTTGAATACGTTGATAAGTGGCTTGTGATCAGCGAAGAGTGCGAAGGTTTGCCCTGCCAGGAAGAAACTAAAGTGATTGACGGTGAGGTGAGCCGCGAGAAGCTCCTGGCCAAAAGTACTATACAGTTGTTCGGTCAGCGTCAATTTCCTGGGATAGAAAACCAAGCGGATGCCACTCGTCGTTAATGCGTTGATACAGCACACTTCCAGCGGCGTAGCCGGAAGCATCACCCAACACGTTCTTGGGGGCGTCGTCTTCTGGGTGAACCAGAAGTATGGTGGAAGCGAGACGCTCTTTGATGGTACTGAAAGACTGACCAGCAGCATCGGACCAGCCCAGAGAATATATTGCGGCCTTGTTAATTTGAGGAAGGGCTTCGATATGCTGGAGGATGGCCACACCGCGCAGAAAAAAATCATCTGTAGTAATTTACCAGGCCTAGAAAGCAGCGGAGCTGGTGAAATGATTCGGAGTGCTGGAAGTCAGTGATCGCTTTCGCCTTGTGGGGGAGAGGCGTCGGATTCTGCTGCCGTCCATGAAGTGACACAGAGGCACCAAGGACGATGGACAAACACCACTTTCACCGCGTTGATGTTAAGGCCATACTCGGCGAAGCGCTTGAAAACCAGGCGCAGGTGATGCCAATTTTCTGTAGCCGATGCGCTGGCGATGAGGACGCCATCGACGCAGGCAAAAAAAAAAGGCAGTTCGCGGAGGATGACGTCTATGAATCGCTGTAAACGTTGCTCTGCGTTTCTCAATTGAAAGACATTCGAGTAAACTCGAAGAGGCAGAACGGTGTGATGATGGCGGTCATTCCCACGTCCACGGGAGCAACAGGGATCTGGTGATACGCCTTCTGTAGGTCTAGTTTGTAAACTATAGTGCATCCCTTCAAGTTGATGGTGAAGTCCTGAAGGGTGGAAAAGATAGAGCGGGCAGGGAACTTTCACCAAGTTGAAGTTGCGATAGTCAACGTCGGGTTGCAGTCGCCTGTTTTCTCATGGACGACGTAAAGAGGAGAGGCCCAGCTATCATCTATCTACCTTGTTCTAAAGTCTCGAAGGCGACTTTTATTTTAAAAGGTAATTCATTGCAAAAGTCGTGGACGTGTCAAACCTTCGAAACTGCAAAATCCTGAGGAAGTCAAAGTGCTAATGAAGAAAACGCGCCCGGGGAGATGTCTAACATGACCGTCATGTTATCGGCGATAAACGCCAAGTTGGAGAGTTTATTGAGCCTAAAAGAGACCGTGGGGGTATCGAAAAATCCATACAAGAAATGTCTGACAACTATGACGAAGTGCTAAAGAAAATGAAAGATCATAGCAAGGATATGAAACAGCTGAAGAAACGGGTTGAAACGCTGGAAAGACCTGACGCCAAGATTGAAATAAAGACACGTACTATGGCAACACGTGAACGACCTCAAATGGAGAAGCCGGAAATGGAACCTAGAATTCCACAATATCCCGAAAACTGATAACGAAGATCTGCTAGTGAAGGTAAACGAAATCGCAAAAAAAAAACAAAAAAAACTTGATACCGGACCTCACAATGAACGAAGTTGCGGCAATTCATCGGCTGCTGTGTAAACCAGATAAAACCCTGGGTATCATCGTTCGATTCTTTCACCAGACAACCAAAGATCACTGGCTAAACAAACGATCTGCACTCAAAAAAAGCAAAAGATGCAAAAGATGACGCTTACATCTTGGAAAATCTAACGAGTCAGGACAGAGCGCTTCTTCCGGAGGCAAAACAATGGTCCAATGAAACAAACTATAAGTACGTCTGGTACAGAAATGGAAACGTTCTCGTGTGCTAAAAGGACAAAGATTAGGTGCATTTGATAAGGTCTCTGGATGATTTGCAGAAAGTTGCGTGATGTCTTTTTTGTTGTTGTTTTTATTGTTCACTTTAAGGACTGTTCTTCACAATGAATGATACGGCACATTTCTCGTCGAAAAATAAAAAAAAAATATGCGCTGAATTCGACTCCCGCACTGATTATATTCTTCCATCGGATCCACACTCTTTCATGGGAGACAAGTACGGCGGTTCCCTCAAATGTTTTCACTTAAATATTCGGTCGGCACAAAATCAAGCAAATGAAATTGACTTTTTTTTTTCATCAATTCAGCTTTGGCTTTGATACCACTATGCTTTCCGAGACATAGTTTTCTATATCAAATGATGCTTTAAAGTTACCTATGTGTAATACTTACTTTTTAAACAGCACCGCACGACGGGGAGAGGGCGTGGCTTTCTTGCTAAGAGAGAGCATGTCCTGCGAGATGCTTAGTGATCATTGCTGTGTTCACCAAAATTACGAGATGCTGTCTGTATCGATAGGCCGTAGTGTCATCGCAGTTTGTTATCGTCCGCCGACTGGTAATATTTCAGCTTTTGTTTGATTACCATGAATCTTTTCTTGAGTTTACAAATGCAAATGAATACAATATAATCCTGGGGGGCGACTTCACTATAAACATACTACTTCAAACCTTGGATAAAAGACAGATGGATATGATAATTAAAGCAAGCGGATGTATGAATACGATATATTTGGCTATTAGGAGCACTACCGAATCTTCCACACTACTTGATTTGTTTATTACAAGCTTTGCCATATCACAAACTAAATTTTGCGTTGTAATAACAGACATAAGCGACAATTTGGTATAATTTTTGTGTGTAAAGATAAAGAAAACGAAAAGACAGAATAAACCGACGGTGGTGAAGTTTCAGAATATAACGCCAGATAGCCTGGATGACTACAGACGAAAACTTTTTTTCTATGGACTGGAGCAACGTCCTTCATGAAACGGATCGAGATAAAGCGTACACTATGTTCTTGAATCGATTTCAAAAACTCTATGTAAGCTGTTTTTTATATAAATCATAAAGTGCTCCTAAGAAAAACCTTAAACCATGGGTTACGAAGGAATTCCTTGAAACAATTCGTATAAAGTGCGCTATATAAAAACTTTGTGAAAACAAAGAAGATTGAAAGACTTTCAATTTTAAAACGTTATCGCTACCAGTTATACAGAGAACTTCGAAACGCTCGAGAAAATAACTTTTTTGATTTATTTTCGACGTGTAATAATATAACCGATATTATATGGAAAAGGCTAAACTCTGTTCTAAATCGTACATGTAACCCGAAACAAGTAGACACAATAAAATGCGATGGTGAGGAAGTGTCAGGAAAAGCATTAACGAATGTATTCAATGAGTATTACGTAAGTTTAGCTAAGGACACTCCAGACTCAGATGCTTGCAAGTTTATACATTTTCGAAATTGTGCATTCATGTTCCTTAATTCCGTTACTGATATAGAGGTAATATATGTCTTCAATGCTTTAAAAAACAGTAAAAGTTGTGTCGCCGACGGTTTACAGACAAAGCCTGTAAAGTATAAAATAGATATTATTCCCCCTTGCCTGACTAATATATTCAACCTCTCCTTTTAAAATGGTGTGTTCCACAAGCGAATGCAACTGGCAAAAGTAACAATTTTATATAAGAAAGGAAATAAAGATGAACTAGGGATTTATAGACTGGTTTTGATTTTGCCAGTGTTTTCGAAGGGCCTAGAAGAAATTATACTACTTCAATTGACTTCATTTGCAGATAATCATAATATAATAAGTTCATCTCGATTTGGCTTCCGCAGACCGCGGCCCACTGAACTTGCTCTTCTTGCATAGAAAAAATATATTCTGAAGAACACTGAAAAAAAAAAAAGAAAAAGAAAAACTAACTCTCATTGACTTTACGAAAGCCTGTGACTATCTTGATCATAATTTGCTATTTAAAAAATTAGAAATGTATGGATTCCGTGATCAATTGCTACTACTTATAAATTCATATTTGGCTTCCCGTCAGCAATGCGTACACATTAATGGTCATTTATCAGCAGTGAAATCTGTTCGGTCAGGCGCTTCCCAGGGAAGCATCTTGGGCCCTTTCTTATTCAAACTATAGGTAAATGACATTGTAAATATCAGCCGATCAACGAAGCTTATTATTTATGCTGACGACGCTAGTTTACTATTTACTGGTGATACCGCCTCAGATCTCATAGATACCGCAAATGGTACATTAGAAAAAATAGCGAGATTGAGTAAATGTAACGTTTTAAAAAGAAACATAGATAAGACAGAGGCAGTCCTTTTTCGCCCAAAGAATAAACATGTTGACATAAAAGAGGCCATTTGTTTAAACTCGTCTAGAATTGAGTTAGTCTCTCCTTTTAAAACATTTTGTTTTTTTTTTTCCTCAGAGACAATGTCATGGGACGATCACATTAATTACATTATATCTAAATTGTCCAGCATTGTTGGCTTGATATATCGTTATAAACACATATTTCCACTTAAGGTAAAGTTGATAATATATAATTCATTATGTTATTTTGCGTATAAACTATGGTTATCTATATGGGGCACAACTACTTTAACTAACTGTAAAAAATATTAATTTTGCTAAAAAAAGATACTAAGAAGTATTTGCAAAGTCCCACTCGAATATCAAACGGATACACTTTTTACTCAACAAGGTGTAATTAATATTTTTGATTCGTATAGATATCGCCTTTGCGCAAAATACATGATTGAAAAAAAAATACATGTACATTATCTTGAACATTTAGCGAATCTGACACACAAAGTACACTCGTACCAAACGCGCATTCTGCAACCCTGGCAAGTGGTCTTTTTTGAACAAATTACTGCCATTGTACCACAGCATACACGCTAACGACCATCCTTAACCACCTTCATATGCACAACATAGAACTTGACACGCTGTCGGTGGGTATACCTTGCGGGAGATGATACTCTCTGGGCAAATCGGCCATGATTGAATCGGTGACTTTGTGTTTATTTTCTGCGTATTTTTTGTAAAGGAGAATATGCTTGTGTTTTGTATATTGTACAATTAATTAGCGTAGAGTATTTTTTTCTGTTTTTTCCTTGAATATTGTAGGGCAGTGCTCTTTTTTGTCTTGTCCTGAATAATGTAGGCCTGAGACTTTTAGTTATAGTGCCTTCAACGATGTACGCAAGTGACTTTTTGCTATAGTGTCTGCTTATTTTCTTCCGTTTCATATGTCTCTTTTCATACTGTACAACCTCTTTTTTGTTTAGTGTTCTCAGTGTATTTCCTTTCTTTTCATGAGTGCCGCTTGTTGCTGCTGAAGTTATGGGGCTTAGGACTAGTCAAGCTGTATCAGTAGCTTTTTTTCAACGCCCCCACACACACTGTACCTTTTGTGGAAGTAAGCCTATTATTATTATTATTACTACTGGAGGACGAGCGGGGAATGCCCATCTCCGCCATTTTTAGAACTCTTGCTGAGCCATGCGTAGCTTCACCGGCACACGACATTCGGACTTGGCATGTGTGGGCTGACCGCTGGAGATGATTTGATAAATGACACATTGTTTGCACGGTTTATTCCACTCAGGAGCTGTCGTTAGCGAGGGAACCTCACTCAGCAAGTCCCTGTGAGGAGACAGTATAGACTGGCGAATTGTAAATGCGAACGGGTGGAGTATGGACGTCTCCACGGTGATGAAGAGGCCTGAGGTGGAGTCGAAAACCTTCTTGCGAGTCATGTGAACCAGGAGGGAGAAGTGGGAAAAAAAATCCATTCACGGTATAGCGTGACTGAAGTAGGCGACTATACTCCGCTCATCCTTAAGCTGAGACTGTAGCCAATGCCACAAGCACGAAAGCTCGAGGTCGCTGCCTTGAAGCGTTCTTCCGAAAAACGAGCACTTGCGCCAGAAATGCACGTCTCAAAGCCAGGAACGCGTCCCAGTTCGCGCTTATATCCTTGGCTGCAGTCTCAGCTTAAGGGGGTACGGAAACGAAATGACATGAGCGCGAGCTCTCTTCTTCTCGCTTCAAAGTCGGCCAGCGAGACGTGCAATGCATATCGCCCGTGGCGTCAATAGTTCCTGCACCGCCAAGGGTACTGTAGTTGCAAGCGTCGTCGCTTGGAGGCGTCAACGCGTGACAATCTCGCCTAGTAGTAATATTCGACGACTGTACGCCCTTGCTTGCCCATAACGTCGTTCGCGGCCATACGGGTATTTTATGTACCACGAGCGTTTGGTTCATCGTTTTAGTTTCACACCGCAGACGTAGTAACTCAAGGGAACCGGTAAGTAGAAATAACAGTTAGTACCCAGCAATGGCGATACCTGCAAGCACGGTGCTGCAAGCTATGGGGGCCATATTTGTGTGCGCTATTCACAGCGCATCCGGGGAGGGGGGAGTGGTATGGTTGGTTTGACAGAGGTTCCCGCATCCTCAGGTGAAGCCCTTACCTAACGTCTGTAAAGAACGGCGATCTTGATGGTGTGGAATGCACGTTGCGGAAGCACTGTGGACGCTTTAACATATATACACCGCAGTAAACGCCTTAGCGTTCTCCGCCAAGTCACATCCAGGACTAAGTAACTATACGAGCGCGCCATACTGCCGCGAACTGGCGCTGCTTTTAAGGAATTCCAACGAAGCTTCACAGAACGCCACCAGACGCAATTTTGTAATCTGTTAATTTGTTTTAAGGTTAGTTTTCTTGACTTTTCTGCCGGCAGCCAAGAAACGCTAGTCTAGGCTTGTGTTTTTGAGCTGCCGGCACAACAAAGAGCACATCTGAACAAAGAAATAAGTTCAAAAATTTCGTTTCCGTACCCCTTATGGGTGAACAGAGTATAGAAAAATCCAGCGGAACGTCCTTCGCAGGGCAAGGTTGATTTGGACGGACTTCTTCCTGTATACGGGAGTGCTGGAGCAGTTGACCGTTTACAAATGACACAGGTGTAAGGGCGCGGTCAATTTTGGATTAGCCGGGAGCACGCTTACTCAGGCACCAGTGTCGATAAAGAAACTAAGTCTACTGGTAGCGTTCGTGACTTAGAAGAGGCAACCTTGGTCATCCTTGGAACCGGTCGTCGCCACCAGCGATCCCATGTCGGGTTTCCCGCCCTCCAGATGCACTGGGTTGTGCGATGCTCAGCTGAAGCTCCGAAGCACTCGTGGTGCCAGCAGTACGGTGCCGACTGCTGCTCTTGCTGCAACGGGCGAGCCTGGCGGACCAGTGTATTGGGAGGAGAACGACGGTTGAAACTCAGGGAGAAGGAGTTTCGTGGAACACGAGGGCTGCGCAGTTGAGAAGTTCGCAAGGTGCTTGTTTATCATGAAAAACAGCGCGAAAGGGGCAAGGACAAAAAGGAAGAACTACGCAGGGAAAGTGCTGCCTAAGAACTGATTTTTTATTAGAAAGTGTATACGACACTGTGTTTGCGCAGGCACAGGGCGCACCGTGGAGTTTGCACTTCTTTCTTCCTCGTTTCCCGCTCCACGTGCTAACTAAATCCAGAAAATGAATCTCATTGCTCGTTAGAGTCAGTGAAGGTTGGCTCACGCACGTGGGTCTGCTATTTTGTTACATTGTAGGTTTCCTTCACTTCTCTATTCGATTGGTCTTTGTGTTCAAATAATAGGTGGTGTTGAAAAACCCCGGTTCGCACCCGCCATTTCGGCAGTGCATCGCTAAATACGAGTATGCAGTCCCTCTCAAGGAACTGTGGTGTTCTCTGAGTCGGATGTTTAAGCATCGGCCCGCTTGCCCAATACAGGAGCGCTCTAAGGAGAAAGGGATCATGTTGACTGTGCCCTTGACGCAGGTGACTAATTTCACCACGAGGCATAATCGGCTTAGTTTGTTGCGGGCAGAAGAAACCACGTTGACTCGGTATCTGGATGCTACCTTTTTAAGTCTACGTGATATGCGGTGAATATATGAAATTACCTAAATCCTTTTAAATGCGAAAGCATTACCTGTCCTTTGGAGCGAAGCCGGCGTTTTCTGTAGCAGTGAAAAACGGCACCTAAATTCCCATTGGCTGAGCGAAACGAACACCTAAATTCGCTACCTAAACTCCCATTGGCTGCGTCGCATCATATGGCTCCATAGCAACGTAGTCATCGTTGTTAAGTAGCCAGCGGAACTGCTGGCGGCACAGCGGGAGGAGGGGACACGGGTATGCTCTGGCAAGACGTTACGCTTTGAGGTCTAACGTCGTCAGCCGGTACCCGCAGCTAGTGTGGTGATGATGATGAGAGGACACGTGATTTCAGCACGCGCCGCGCCGAGCTTCGCACTCCCGCCGCTGCCTCACCCAGCGGCGCAGCAGTCACCAGCGAGCCGGGGCAGTCTGCGCGGCGCACCGCTGCACTCCCTGTCGGCGCTGCGGCCGCATCTGCTCCTCTCGGCGACGAGAATGCTTTCGCATTTAAAACTCATAAGAAGTGCTTAGGTGTCCTCAGAATTTTTTTCTCTTCCTCAACTTTTCACCTCGAGCGGGACCTGCCTTAACGTTTTCTTATAATTTGCCGCATGCTGCTGAAATGACTGATTCTCGAGCCTCTGACTCTCTGATCCTTTCATTCTATAAGTTGAAGCCTATGTTCACGACTTAATTAAGCGATAACGTGATTCGGGGGGAGCGCGGGAAGCCAGGACGGGGGCCTTTTGCGTGGTTTTTGAAAGTCCGGGATTGTGGAGAGGGGGAGATAACAAGTAGTATTTGCAGCGGGGGTTTTGAGACGGGGTTTCTGGGATTGGGTTATATTGTGAACCACCCTCTGAAACGTAACAGTGAATATCTGCCTAATTAAGACAGTAATTGAAGCATAGATACCGCTTACTCGTCAAAACATTTGAGTACAAAAATTTTCAACATCGCATTTGATAAATATGATCCCATTGCTCTCTCCTTTTTTAAATTTACGTCTTTTTTATTATTATAACGACCTAAGTCCTGCCTGTTGTAGGAACGCAAATACACGTTTTTAGCAAGAAAACTAAATTGTGTTTATTATTATTTTTTTTTTTTTTTGCACCGAGATTGAGGACCCTCCGGGAAAGTAATTTCAGGCTTCGGATCATTGTAACACTTAAATTTTAGGAAGCTACCAATGTTTAATAATAATATCTGACTAGAACGATAAGAATGATGTTCATATATTGCCATAAAGAAGGTTACGTATGTTATAGGTGTACACTGAACGATATTCTCTCATCGGAGCCCTTTGAAGCTTGCTTTTTATAATCAGGTAACGTCAAGTTTCGAATATCTAACGTCTTATATTTCAACCACTGTGCTCTAAAAAAAAGTCGTGCACCTTCTTTCCCGCAGCGCATTCGGTGTTCCAATTATTTCGAGCCACGGAGCGTATCTAACAAATAATTATAGGCCCCAAAAGAACACCTTCTAAATAACAAGACCGCAGTGCTTTAGATTTCCTTTCTTTTATTATTTCATCCTTCAAGTCCTCTTTTAAGAAAGTTACATACGAACGGGTCGATACAATAAAAATAACATTCAATAAAACAAACCGCAAAGAATTACAAATATATAGGACCTACTCTCCTGACAAAACTGGAAGACAACATCGTCGTCAGAAGTCTGTCTAGTGAGAAAAAAACAAACAAAAAACGCTGACGAAGAATTGAAAGTCTAACCAAACGTTTAATAAAATACAAAATTCGGGACCTCACAGTCACCCGTGTGACCCTTGGTCGCCGCTGATTTGGGGTGGAGAGGGTAGAGCCAACGCCACCTAGACTAAAGGCCCCCGAACGCGTCATCCCAGTCAGATCGAGCGAGGCGTGAGATTGGGCACGAGTGCTTTGTCGGTGCTCGGCTGGGGTTCATGTCCACTCAGCGCGCCGAAGGTCGGGCTCGGGCCCGATTGCCGAGTTAGCGTGGTTCGACTCTGATGACGTTTCATAGAGGGAGAGGAGACCATGCGGAGGCCTTCTGTCTGGGTGGTGTTGGTAGAGCGCTCTTTATGCAGCCTGGCTGCGTCCGAACTTTTCCATGATGGGGTGGAGTTCTGAAACGCACACGCTCAGGAGAGTTCCAGACGACCTGTTGCTATTTCCATTTGTGGTGTGGATGTACCAGGATTCTATATGCAGACCTTTCCGCCAGTGCGGTTCTGTGCGCAGGGTCTTGCTTTTGTCGAGGGCCACACAGTGACCTGATTTTGCTGCGTGTTCGGTGAGGGCACTTGCTTGAACGCCCGTTCTTTCTCACGTCGTATTTGTGGCGACGAATGCGTTCCGAAAAGTTTTTGGTTTTCCACATGAAGGGATTGAGCCAATATGTGTTAAATGGCTACCACGTAACCATATACGCTCACCAAACAGAGAGGGGTCGACTGCCTCCAGCCAAACGTTCACGCAGCGATCGTCTCCTCACCGATCGGACACCATTGCCAGCCTGACCTGTTCCTGCAGTGCCGCCATGTTACTCCCGGCGAGGTGAAAACATCACGTGTTCAGACATATAGTGGAGCTCTTCTCCGTGGAACGTACGCGCTCTGGGCTTCCCCATAGAAAGAGCGCGAAAGAAAACGGCAGATAAGGCGTGCTCTGTTTGCGCTCTTCTCCGCTCGGCGATGTATAGTGCCTTGATTTAAGAAAAGGAGCAACTACAGAGAGAGTTTGCTATGTAATGTTTGATTCCTCATGAAGCTCCTGGGCAAGTTGATTGCAAAAGCGCATGTGTTGCGTCGTCATGAGTCAAGGACAAGTGTGGGTGGAGGGGCAGAGATGCTTGCAGATGATGAACTCGTTTTTCACCGCCTCTCAGCTCGTATTGCGAATGCATTCTATGAACCACGCGATCCTGGTCCAGCAGTTGGAAGCACTCTGCGAACTAGGCACACTGCGGCTTTCCACACGTTCAGCCGACTGCGTCTCACAATCCAAAAGGCTCTGAGAAATTCGCACCTACATGCCTACCTGAGAGGATGACACCCACAAATAAGACACCCACGAAGTGCTCACGCGCTTGCAGTGCACCACAGAAGGCTGCGAGGTCAGCCGTTGACCCGGAGCCTTCGAGTGGTGCTCGCATGTCCTCGAACGAGCGGATAAGGCTCTACAGAAAACGCTGGAATCGTATGGCGGCAGAGGATTCCTCTTCAAGTGCCGCTTGAGGCCGTGCACACGATAATCCCTGGGCGTCTACTTCTGCCGGCCCTTCACACTCCGCCCCAAACCGTCAACAGACGGCAATCAATCGCGCGGCCACCTCGGCCCTGCAAGTGCCGCTCTGCGCGGACGGAAATAAAGCAGGTACGACGTCGCTCGCGGACCCCAGTGAAACAGCGTCTAGCGATTTCGGCGAAGCTAACACGGATACTCTTTGCGTCATCCGGCTCCATATGTGTTCCCAGTTTCTGTAGACTAGTGGTCCCCAAACCCCCGGGCCGCCGGTCAGATCCAGCCTGCGGAAGCCTTGTGACGGGCCCGTGGCTGGTCACGGTATTTCCAGGGAGGCCCGACCCGCGGCCCGCTTCGAGCGATCCTGCTGCTAAGGGCGCATAAATAGGCACGCGTAAAGAAGAAACCTGCCGCGACGCGCACCGAACACATTATTCGTTCTGATTCCTAACCAGCAGGTGGTTTCGTTTCCTATTTATTGTACACTGTCATCGCATATTTTATTCCCTGTTTCTTCTCTGCGTACCAATCTTAAAATGCCTTTGCGCTCTAAGGCATATTGGCTAAGTGTCCCATTTCCTAATTATTGTTAGTTGTCATCCCCCCTCCTACCATTATCATTCATTAGTCTTCTGCCCCGTTGAATATTTCAAAGTTCCTGTGGCTTATGCCCTGTGAGTTTCCAGGGTAGGAAAGATTGCACAATATCGTTATTAGCTAAATAATAAATATCACAATCTTGTACTTTGTGTATTAATTATCTTTAATTTAGTTTTCTATATTTTTACTCTAACTTTAAAATTTCTATTTAAATGCTTCTCTAGGCCTACTTGTGTGGTTTTTTTTTTTTTTCATTTATTATTTTCTGCGGCCATCAAGATTGCCACAGGTCAACAGTCCGGACCCTTAGCCAAAATGTTTCGAGACCCCTGCAGTTAAGTATATAGAAGTCATGCTTATTTATTACAGTGTTTTCTTTTGTTAGAACTTCTCAGAGTGGCGTCGGCATTGGTTTTTGTTTTAGCTTTCTAGGTTGGTATCGGCATTTTGGAGGGAGCACTTCCGGGGGCAGAGCGGCCGAGCGGACGAAGCGGGTCCCCCGCTGTCGTTAGGAAACGTCTCGGGTTTCGGGAGTCTGCTCGGGCAGACCGCGGGACGGCCCGTTCTTGGGGCTACTTGTGGATGTAAACCGAGTGTGCCTGTGTGTAGGGGGTTTTGCCGCTTAGTGTAAAAATGTCGCTCTTTGCCCGATGCAATAATTTAGCGGTTGGCGCCAGCCAGACTGGAAGGCAATGCAGAGAACAACTCTACAAGGAATCTGGGTTTGGCGGTTGCAGCGCCAGGCTGACAGCTCGCCGACCATTGGAGGACCGTGTACCACGTGGGAGTGGAAGAATTTGAAGAGATTGGTCGGTTCCTGAGGGGAAAGGAGGCCCCTACGGGCCTACAAAAGGAGTGCGGAGAGGATTTTGGGAGATTCGGACTTTGGATTTGATTGAGCGAAATTGGGGACGGGGGTCGAGACTTGAGATGAGGCAGGATGGTCTCCCAGGTTGGGAATTGTAACTAGTGTGTAAATAAATGCACATAGTTCTATTCAAGCAGTAAGTCGACCCGTCAATCAGCGACGTTCGTGCCACCACGCTCCAGACCATCGGAGCGGAACCTGCCTCCCACACCACCGGGAGGAACAACAACAACAAACTTTAACTCCTGCTCTTGACTAACACATTCCATTCTTTTTTTACCACTCCCCTTACCACACTAGTACGGCAAACGGGCGATTTTCTTAGATTAAATGATTTGTTAGAGTTTTTATTTCTCGTAATAATATTTAAAGCTAGAAACAACACTAGACAGTGGCGTACCAACTTGTTTTTGAGTGGGGGGGGGGGGACAAACCAAACCCTCCCCCCCCAGGGCCGGGGGCGGCGCCTTTGGTATCCCTTGGGCGCCGCCGGCCAGTGTTTGCCCTGCCCAATCGCGGCTGTTTCAGGGCGGGGGGGGGGGGGGCAAAACATATGCCTTGCCCCCCCCCCCCCCCCCCCCCCCCGGTTGGTACGCCCATGACACTAGACATCTTAGTCTAAAATGTGGAAAAAAAAACCCGATAGAATTGTATTGATTAAATTTCTACGCCAGCTATTGGGGGACAGTGCGGGGCAAACTATGTACATGAGTGCCGTGCTCGGCTGGGACACGTGTAGAATCGTTGAGGTCCCGAGTTCCAGAAGAACGCAGCCCTCGTCTCCAATCCGCACCTCGCGCTGTCCTCTAGTAGGTGGTGTAGACCCCTAGGGCCTCGCTATACTAAGGTGCGTTTACAAAAGACGGTTTTTCTAGAAAATGCAGTCAACCCAGGAACAACGAGGAAAGCGGTTCGGCGGCAAAGTTTTTCCGCGCAGATGGCTTCGTTACTCGTGCTGACATTTTATTTTTGTGCACAGGCATCGCAAGGTATAACATATTTGTTACGCGAACATTATGTAACGTAAGGCAGTTTTTTTTTTTTTTTTGGTGGGGGGGGGGGGGGAATCACCGTGAACGTGAGAGATCCCACATGTCGAGGATTTGTGGTTTTTTTCCTCTGTGCAGGGCAACACAATCGTAGGCATCGGAAAGTCGGGTAACCCGGACGTGATGGCGGGCGTGGACCCATGCTTGGTGATCGGTTGCGGCACAGAAGTCGTGGCTGGGGAAGGACTGATCCTTACCGCTGGAGCTATCGACGCCCACGTTCACTACATCTGTCCACAGATTGTCGAACAGGCGAGAGAATTGTTAATTGTTCCTTAAACAAAGTTGGACGAAGACCAGTTGGAATGCGCCGAGTCTTCTCTCCGGGGCTTGGATTTAGCCGCGATGATAGTGGCGTTCCGGCTCACCCTAAAGCCCATTTCTTTTGCCTTTGGAGATCGAAACAATCCGCTCCTGTCGTCCTCCTAGTTTAGTTCTTCCCAGTGTTTTTGCTAGGCCCGATTCAACACCACCTAGACACTCACGAGCGGGGTAAGAAAATTAAAACAGTTGAAGTAATTTTATCGGTCATCGATCTCTTGCTCGCAAAGGCACCCTGAGATACCCAAGCAATGTCGCCTATTCTTATAAGGCTAATAATACACTAAACAAACGCCGCATAAATTCGAAAACAAACCGACGTAGCGAAGTTTTTTTTTTTTATTTGAGCGAAGGCCAATGTGTGTTGATGTATGCCTGTTCGTCTCCACGTAGATAGCTTTCGCCTTAAAGTAACCTAACAACCCTGTCTAAGAAATAAATATATACGGTTTTGCTACTTACTGGTTAATATTGTCACAAGATGAGCACGGGTCGATACTTACGCGCCCGTGAAATCGCGTGTGATCGCTGTTTCGACATTTAATACTCTGCTGATACACGTATCCTAAATACATCCCAGCCGTCAATGCCGCTGCAGTCTCGTACTCTCCCCATTATTGACCGAGAGCTCATGTAATTGTCAACTGTGGTTTGTATTTTCTCTGGTGCAACTACTGTCTGACATGGCAAAAGAGGAATAATATTTATATTATTAGTAATAGTATAGTAATATTCTTACTGTTTTTCTTATTAAAAGCGTGTCTAGCCTTTACTGGCCTTTTTGACCATATACTACAATAGTAATAAAAATTATACTACTACCACTGCTACTACTAAGAATAATATTAAAAATAATATTAATATTAAGAGTTTATTTCAGAAGGAGGAGGGTATTGACAGTAGGGCGTATACGTTGGACAAAGCCTTCGAAGGCATACGATTAAAACAAAGTTGTTGGGCTGTATACATATAATAATAATATGTAATATATTATATTGGAATGTTCTATTGGCGTATCAAGACACTATTAAGAAACGGCTGAGTGGAGTGATATAATTTTTTTTTTGTTCAGGTATTCCAAAAGCCTGCTAGGTAACCGCGTGTCAAAGCACTGCTTGTCACCTCTTCGGGGATCTTTTTGTACCCATTGTTTGCGATAAAATAAAACTGTATTTTGGTCCCGCATAAATTACCTACGCATCGCCGAAAGCTGAAACTCCGCGAGAATGCAACCGGAACGGCGATGAGAAAACACAAATATTTGTGAGCATATCGTGGCGCGAATAAAACTAGATAGAAGAACAACGATATTTCTTTATGAGCCGACGTGCACGTAAAACAAATACTGACAAAGTAAGAAGTTACATTGTGGGAGCCTGTGGCATTTATTGCAGTAAAATAACTTGCCAGCAAAAATAAAAATATTATTCCCTTCCTCACTGTCACGTGTATTTCGCTGATACAAATGAAGCGTACGCCGACAATGCCATCTCTTGTTTTGACCACGTTAGGTGGACTTCCACTTATTAAAATAAGTTTTACTTTCTCTTTTATCTTTTGGTCCAGGCAATGTAGAGTTCCTAAACCTTTTATTACCACCACTTGCTTTACACACAAAGTGCAGGCTTTTTGGTATGTGCTGTGTTTTTACGCGGGCCGAAAAACGTGCTTCTATTTTAGCTGCATCACCAGGCATTTAGGAACCGCCTTATGTTATACTCAGAAGTGAAAATTAATGCACCGAGAGCTTAAATATTTACACAGGAAGCGGAGTGCAAATCTCCTGGTTTGAGTTTACTACGCTACATTGGCGAATAACTACGGAGTAGAGTGGTTGAGAGGCCAAATTTCGCTGACGAAGACCGGATACCTTTTCATCTGTTTTGAATTTGTACGCTGTGTCTCATTCATGACGCCCTCGGGCCGAGCAGGCCATCGCTGGAGGAATCACCACACTAATCGGCGGTGGGTCCGGACCTGCTGCTGGGACCCGTGCCACAACGTGCACCCCAGGCCCGGACTGCATTGAGTGAGCTCACCCATATAGCTTTTCCTCGCTGCGAAGTGTTCAACTTTGTTTCGTGATCTTGATGTGTTAAGCCGTGTGAGAGAGGAAGCGCACCCATAGTAGAACTGCGAAAGACGCAATATCGCTCAAAGCGCATCGATGTCAGTGCTGCTCAATAGGCTAGCACTATGCCCCGTAAACTGCTCGTACTTGTCATTGAACGTAGCGACTCACGTCTACCCCTTTCAGCGAAAACTCTGAAAGGTTTGCAACATCAACGTTAGAGCTTCCCGTGCAAAGGATATTTTCTGAATACTCGCGCTTTGCTCTTCCCGGCGTGATATTGAATATTTCTAACTGGAGAATGGGTATCACGAAAACAGCAAATGGACTCGATGCCATAACCAACATTCAGATTTCCCTGTGCATTTCAGTGCCGTGTCGCGACTGAAAGGAAGCCAAAACAAAAAGCTCAAGTAGGCAGCCTAGAGAAGATAGTATCTCGCGTATATCTTTCATACCGCTAAACAAGTGTAGAGTGAGCTTACTCCCCATTTGTTTCACACTATAAAATGTCTCGTAATTAGTTTGGAACAGGTTCTACTACGCAAACAGTGAACCAGTGCCTGCTTCTGGCGTAATTTTTAAGTGTTGCTCTACTCGGGGACAGCTTTCTGTGGAAATGGAGCCAAAGCCACAGAGCCGAAGCACGCCTTTTCACTGCGCAGTTCAATATAGTCCAACTAAAATAATTCGATGGGTCTTGCTTAACCAACAAGAAATATAAAATTGTACTTTTTAGCTTTGATTTCACAACGTTACTATATTATTCGTCAGTATTTCCAAATTTTATAACAATGTTTCTAGCTCCTTCCATTTTTCTCGGTTCAAGTTCGCCGGATGTTTTCTATAGTTCGTTGCAAACAAATATGGCGTCTTTCTCATATGTGGTGTATCGTCGGAGCCTTCCTTCAGCTAGCACTTTTGTGCGCCCAGTAGGGGTTTCGCGAAGTTCGGCAATCAACATTTGTCAAACCGAGCCTAGCTAGGCTTGTGCAACGGGCCGGCACAAGTAAGACACAGGAAATTAGGACCCATCATTGTTGCCGCATACCGTTCGGTTAGCGAGCTCACCGGCGTAAGCGAGCAGGAGTTGGGATTGAGTTTACGGTCCATGGATTATATAGCCCGAGCTTTCGCTCTACGTGATCAGAGATTTAGTGTTCCACCAATCGCCCCCCCCCCCTCTCCCCTAGGGCCAAAGGCAGCAGAACACAATCCAAATTGAGTTTTACTTCGTGCCGTAGCGTGTGCGGGCTCTTATTTCGGTGAATCGCGCCCGCGTTTTGCTTTTTCAGCACAAAGAGAGTTTATATACCAATGACCTTAAAACTGTAGCCCAAATGAATTTTAAGCCATTTCTTAAATCGACGCCGAATATCTTCGTCGGCCACAAGACAAATAGAATTTGATGAGATTGACCACGGTGTAATTTATCTTGCAAGCGGGTCCGAGTGCTTCAGTAAAAATGTTGGCTTGTGTGTAGAAACGTGCGAAACGTAGAGAAATAGGCGCGAACATGCCTGCATGCTCGGCGATCGCGGTACAGCACCCCTAGCCGCGATCCTCGTACGAAAATATGGGCTGTAGCAAATCTGTGACAGTCACACCAGACCCCTAACTGAAACTGAAACCAGAAACGTCAGTCAGGAGCTACTTAGACGCGACAATACAGATCCGTTTGCCCCCCCCCCCCCCCCCCCCCCCCCTTCCCGTTTTCTCTTCATTGCCACAGAAAGTTGTTCTCGAGCTTAGTAGACACCTTCATCTTGAAAACGAAGAAAAACGGTGAGGGCCAAAACAAGGAATTTTATACCTTCGCGAAAGTTATCGTTTACGCGATATTTCGTTTTTGTGTTGAACCGTATTGGTATGTTGAGCCAATTTCGGGGCAAATACGCGACCGTGAAAAAAGGGTGGAATACTCCTTTTAAAGGAACACGATATATTTGACTTGTTTTGCGGCAAATGGCTACTGCCCAAACAAAACTGAAGATGCTCGTTCAAAATGCTTTTATTAGCATGCTTCATTCAAGTTTTTGACAAAAATTTGTGTTCTCGCTTTGGTTTTAGGAACATGATGCAAAGCACGGACAATATGCCAGTAAATTTCGGCTTCACAGGTGCGTAATTCGTTAACATTTGTATCACGTAGACACAAGTTCAATTACTGAGGTACAATTCAACGCGATAATTATTCAGAGCGCTTTGACAGTACTCAAGATTTACAAGAAAAAAATATGCAGTGTCACCACCACTCACTTCATAAAAACAAGTAAAGAATTAAAATTCATGCACTCCTTTCTTCTGAATTAGGAAAGTGTGGTTACAGTCCTCTCTACTTATTGCCTTTTCCCGTTGAAGTAAGTATCAACATCCATTTACCCTTGGCCCTTTTGCCAATTCAGGCAAGGGAAACACGTCTTACACGCAGGGGCTCGCTCCGGAACTCGTATCTCAAGTGGAAGCTGGAGTTATGGGGTGAGTCACGAATCCTGGCCTTGAGATAGAATATAAACCACTACATGTTTTAGTACTTGGTATAACCAATTCACATGATCACAAAGCACCAAGTGTCCAGATAATATTTGCGCGTTGATTGGTGCAAGTACTTGTTTGTCGTTTTTTTTTATTTGCTAACAAAATCTAGTAGCTATTTATTAAGTTTCGAATATTCTTTCAATATTCTGCAAACAGTCTTATTTGTTTAGCTTTTCTAGTTTTCCTCTGCACATGTGCCATAGGATGTCACTACACTCTTCGCCTTTGTACTCTGTTACAGATTAAGAAAAGAACAACAGGCTTCTCCTGCAAAGCAGAGCCGTATATGTAGAGAGTTTGATCATTCATTGGAAGTATGGGAGACAAATCAGGAGGCGCCATTGGCCGAAAGCGGGCTGGGCGTGTTCCAGGGCGTCTTCACAAATTGGAATGTGGCCAACTAGAACCCCGAAATAATACCCTGGCGGGGGTCGCGAGAAACAAACTTAATAAGTGCTCCGGAGTAACTCTCGGTGACTGAAATTATGGTTCAAGCGATGTTTCAATCAAGGTCATCCAAAATAGTGGTGGAAGAGTGCGACTAGCGGAACGATCGCCATAATCCGTTCGCCGGGCGCCGAGGGTCGGGAATCTGCCGTCCGAGCGGTCACACCTTGTCCGAGCAAAACAGAGTTCGAGCGGCACATTCGTTTCTTACATCTTTCTGCACGATCATGGTCGAAAAATGACGCGCACCCTTTTTTCAACCATGAAGGGTTACTACATTTAACTCTTATGCGCTTATTAAAACGAGCAAAAACTGTTTCTCGCTACCACCGCTAAGGGAATCCTTTCGGCTTCTGGTCTGAGTCTGGTGCTCGCCCAGGCTCTGACCGCGCCTCCCATTCACCAAACTCCCTCTATACACGACTCTGCTGCAAAGTACTTCACTCTATCCACTTAGCAGAGCGAACGCAGGAAGGAAGGCGAGTGGCTCGCCTCCCTTTACGTCATCCCTCTAGCGGCCGCTCTGCTTAGGTGGAAAGAGTAGACGCGACTTCCTGGGAGGCGCTTTGTACTGGTTTACCTAACCTGCATCAGAATATAGGCACGATCACCTTCGGCGTTACCGATTTTTTTTTTATATTCTTAGGGTGTTGTTTCATTCATCTACGACTGCAAGCTGGGTGAACTGGGCACTTTTGATTAAATCTGTTCATATACTTTAATGGAAAGCGTAACGCGGTGGAGTTTTTCTCTATAAATTGTAGGTCAGTGGCTATGCCGCTAGTGCTTAGCATGAGCGAAGTAGAAGCTGGAAGTTCTTCCAAGATAAAGTGTAATTGAGTATAAACTTCTACCGGCGATAGTCTTTATGAAGGAGCTTTCGCAGAGTTTCGCAGTAAGGATGGTTTCGTAAATCAGTGCACGTTGTGACTGCCCACGTTGCATTCTGGGACCCAGTTGGTCACGAAGAGGAGTGACGTGGTTTCACTTTTCATTGCCTTGTTGGCGGAAAGCTTGTTGCTAGAGTTGAGACTACACGTTAAGTTGACAGTATTTAAAAAAAGTATTTTTTTATATTTTTTTAGGGATTTCTTGTCAATTTGTCTGAGCTTAAAGCGAGAAATGCAGCCCAGCACTGCATGAAAATAAAAACATCGCTCGCTGGCATCGCATTTAATTGATCTTCGGGTCTTGCACACAAACTTCTTATTCCCTAATTCGCAGGCAAAACTTCACAAAACAATCTGTTTTGAGAAAGCGACGATCAGGCATCTATGTAACGAATGTCGCCCACGTTTGGCAGAACGTAAAGCTCGGGACCCAACGTGCACAAACACACAACCTAAAAAATGAATGAAAACACTAGCGAATGGTTTTGCTGAGCGTTAATAAATTCACAGTTGCGAGGGGTTTGCTTAACTCACTATGTAGGTTAAGCGGGAGAATATCAGATCCGCCGTCTAGACACGAATCTCGAGCGGCCGTGCCGGCCTGACTGGTCCTGGCGAGGAAAAGGGGACCGCTGGTTCCTGCCCCAGCACGCTGCGTGTCGGGCACGGTCTCCGTCGTAGGGGATTTAACAGTTCACCGAAACGCCATTCCTCATCACTTTAAAATGTGGGAGGGAGATATTGGTCGAAACAAGGAAGACTTAGGCGTTCATTTTGCGCAGCAGCAACGGTGTTTGTTTTTCCTTTCGTCGATTTTTCTGCTTTAGTGACTGGCATGTTGCTGTCACATGTAGGAAAATGACGCAACTCAAAAACCTCTATAGCACAGACATCGCCTCAGGTCCATCAAGGGAACACGCCCTCCCGAACATCCGGATTGCTGAGGGCTGCTAAACGGCCACATCCGTCTATACCGGAGTCCCCGAGTAGAAGACGTTGGAGCGGTCAGCCAGAAGCCAAACAAGAGTCTCCAGCTGCCCAACGAAGCAGACTTCCTTCGGGCCCACCCAAGTGTCTTCTGTTATACCCGACGTCCGGAATAGATTACGTTAGTGAGGGGTTATCTCGTCGGCCGCTTAGGGAAGAAAAAGGTGTAGCATGGCCGCCGAGACAGGCCAAAGGCTACCTGCAACTCTGTTGTACCATAAACTTAGCATATCTTTATTTTTGGTTTTGTTTGGATTTCACTGTTACAGTACACCCACTGTGCTCACATTCACGGGCGTCACTGGCGCATAAAAATAAGTGAAACGCAAAAACAATCGCCCTTACTGCTGACCGAAATAATAGGCTAAGTCTTTCTCATGTCAAGAAATATCCCACTACCAAATTTTATAGCGATTAGTATGGATGTTTCAAAACGCTGAAATCAACTACCGCGAAGACCGTGCCGCCGGTGAACCATGGCTGAGGGACCGAGGACTTGATTTTCGCTTGATGCAGAGTGTCAAGAACCTGAGTTATGGCAAACCAAAATCTGTCTAGGCTTAAAGTGGCCTAATTTTAATAAGGGGTGTTCACTGGACGAAATATTTGAGCGCGATGCTTAGAGCGCATGCTCAGAACATGATCACATTACTAGGCTGTTAAGACGATAATCATGATGGTGCGAAAAGCACGCCGTAAAATAACTGTGGAAGCTCGACATCAGCACGCTTTCAGCAGTTGCGCACACATCTATAGCTGCCAGTCAATGCTCCTTATTGGGCAGGATATCAAACTATAGGGGGTGCTTTATTGAGCTTGTTTTCCCACTGCCCGGTGTTTACTGACACAGGATAACAAATAAATTCAACCTCGCGTAACACGGTCTGGGCGTGACAGTTTGATCTCCTTCCCAATAGGGAGTAATCACTGGCGGCCATTGTTGTGTGTGACTGCTGAGCGCGTACTGATGGCGAGCTTCTACAATTCTTTTGCAACACTCATTCCACACCCTCAAGATTGCCAGTATTAGCAGCCTATTATTGGGAGCTCGGTCTCAGCATGCGTTCTAAACAGCGCCCTCAAATATGGCGATCAGTTAATACCCACTATAAACCGATGTCACTAAGCTTTTGGCGCATGCGTGACGTCGCCATAACTTTAGTTCACATGAGGCAGACGGCGCTGCACGAGAGGGCTTGTGCCGTCTTGTGCTCCAGACGCGCAGCGCTCCAGCGAGGATTTCGCACCTGCAGAAAGACTAAAGTTCCTTCGATGCTTTGCGGAAGTGGTGGCGTAGTGAAACTGACTGGTGAGACTGGTCTATTCCCGTACGCTAGTTGGTAAACTAGAGGACAACGGTACAATACAAAGCTTGCATAGGACGTCATTCGCGGCCATGTGAGTATTTTATGCGCCCGGAGCGTTTGGTTCACGGTGTTAGTTTCACACCGGAGATGTAGTTCGAAGAAACCAGTAAGTAGATATAACCGTCAGTACCCAGCAATGGCGACACTTGCAAGCTATAGATAGACATTTTGCTAAATAACCGAAGCACCAAGGAGCCTGCTGTGATGGAGTTACAGGCGTTGCACATGCTGGTGTCTTCAGCAGCATAGCCTCCTCTATACTCACAAAGCCTGGCAGTTCGACGACGGAGCCATTGCGTGCCCGGTCGTAGACTTGCAGCGCGAGGATCTGGTAGCACAGAGCATCAAAGAGCCATTTATCGGGGAACCTGGACGTCAGCGCAGAGCTTTTGCAGCGGCGAGGACCCGAAACAGACTTGTTCGCTTGGAAGAAGTGTGTTTCGGCGTCTGGCTGCAGCGGGGCGCCGGTCACGTGGCTCTCCTCTCATCCGTTCTCTGCCGCTCCACCTTTTCCATTTCGGCGGCCGCTTCTCGTTGCGATCTGCCAGGCTTTGTCAGTATATAGGAGGCTATGGCAGCAGGAACTGCTTTAATGCAAGACCTAAAACAAATGGAATCTTAAAAGCGTGTTCGTCAGCGCTTTATTTTGGATATTTACTTCGCATGTTTTATACAGGGAAGACGAGCGCGTGCGCCCCATGCACTTACATTCCCAGCATTGTCCTTGATGCTTGGGTAATTTAGGAATAAGTCTATTGCGTGGCGAGGCACTGTCGTCCCATGTTCACCTAAGCGCAAACTCCAGTACTTTGAGAATCCCAGGATTTCATTCGTATTGGTCGGCATCACCTACTGGTATTATTAATTTAGGAATAGCAGTATATTTGAGAACGCAAGCACTGTATTTGGTCGTAACGTAATGTCGTAAGCTGAGGTTGGAGAAACAAAACTGAAATCATGTAGCGGTGAACTGGTGCAATAGATGCTTCACGTGGCATTTCGTTGCTAGGGTCGCTTCGATTCTGAAAGAGATTCGATCAACTCGCAATGGAATTCCCCTGAAATCAGGGCAGTGCACAGCGCTCCTCGGTGGTTAAGCGCAAAGTCGATGCAACATCGAGGACAAAGTGCGCCACTCCGGTGCACTGCGGCGACCGCCGGCATTCTTCACCTCGCGATTTGTTCGTTTTTACTTTAGTACGTTCGCGCGCGGTGTCCGTCTGATGTCAATTTCTCCTGGTTTTTTACTCGCGGAGTTAGCGGTCTCATACAAAGGAACATCGTGGACGTGATTGTCGATGGAATTACTGAGCGGGTGACACTTCCACAGGTATATTTTGCCTATCATTGTTGGTTCAAAAAGGAGTACCAGATAATAGCCGTTCCTTACGTGTCATCGAAAAAATCATCACAACGCTTTCCACGAAGTTCATAACTTTCGGGCGCTCCTTGCAACCGCAGCAATCACCGGTAATCCCGGCGATGGTGAGAGGCCCTCGTCCTTGCTATTAGGAGAGTTGAGGAATTCACCATATCCCGCTGCGCGTCGTGTTCATTTTCGCAAGGTCGCCATCTCGATGACTGCGCGTTTGCTATTCCTGCCATCTCCTCGATTCCCGCTCCTGGCAGCAATGCCTGATGGGACCGCGCCCCGGCACACCGTCGAGGTGCTTGGTGCGCGTTGGGGCAACGAAAAGCCGCACTGAGAGGGTGCGCTACGTTGATCGAGGATGTCCGGTGCGCACCGGTGCACTTAATCTAAGGCGACGGGGCGCACCTCGGTGTAATGGTGCGCACCGGTGCGGATGATGGAGGATGCTATAGGAAACAATCACAGTGTCATATGACACTGCTGCGTTACGTAACGCAATGACGTCACGCGTAGCGTTTACCCGTTCAATTTAGCAGATACATTTTCCCGCCGAGCTTAGCAGAGGAATTTCTCCGTTAAATTTTGCGGATATATTTTTTCTCAGCAGAGTCTCGCCCAATAGAACCAACTACGAATTTTGTAATCAATATTTTACGGCAGGGTTGACGTCGAGCGTCAATAGACCCTTTCCGAAATTCAGTGCCATCTGGTAGTTTGTAAAGCAGTTTAGGTTTTGCCATATCAATGGCGGAGATGAACTTGTATCGGCACCGTCACTTTCGCAAGTCAACGGCACGCAAGGAATTGTTCAGTTTGAGTTCTTTCTCGATCACTTTCAGTTCGATGGAGACCAGGGTGTAAGATAGACAGGTGGGGAAACGAGAGCCAAATGAGCGACCAGATTGTGTACCCCTCGGTTTTCTCTTTCTCTGTGGCGCCATCTATGTGGGGCACCGCGAACTCTCACTCCGGGTGGGCGACCGGTGGCGACCTGCTAAACTGACGGAGATGGTTTCTCGTGGATTTTCAATGGAGGACTGTCGTGCTTTCGGTTTATTTTGCGCACTCTCCCATAAAGTTCCATGCAAATCCGATTCCAATTTTTTTTCCTCTCGCCGCAGCGCCATCCGTCGCAAATCAGGAGTACCCGCAAGCAGACGAGTACACAATCCGGTCACGGCGCTGCGGTAGGCTTCTATGGGCCGTTTCCCCACCTGTCTATCTTACACCCTGATGGAGACCAAGAACCTGCATTCAGAACAAAGCTCCAGCCCACTAAGATGCCTCGAAAAAGTTCTATACACCAAAAGGCTTTAAAGCCAATTGTGTGCCGCCCACAGATTGACTGAATCTGAGTTATTAGCAATAAACGCTTACATAGCTCTTGTGTTCTATTCCTACGTCGCGTCATGCTGACCCCTCGAATATACAGGCCTCGCATCATCCGCTTAGGAGAATCTTCAACGTCTTCCTTTATTAGTCACTAGAAGGCCGCCATTGGTACGGCACAGATGCCGTTCCACAGATGATGATAGTGATCAAATTGGCCAGACAGAATTTCGGAAAGGGTCTATTCAGCAACTTAATATCCCCAAAAATTAAAAATGTGGGTAGGGAATTAATACTTGTTATACTCTGTTCATCCTTAAGCAGAGAGAACAGCCAAAGGTACAAGCGCGAGCTAGCCCTCACTTCCGGCTTTGAGACGCGCATTTATAGCCCGAGCGCTCCTTCTGCGGAAGAACACCTAAAAGTAGCGACCACGAGCTCCTCGTGCTCCTTGGATTGGCCGCAGTTTCAGCTTAAAGGCCGACAACCAGACTTCGAGATTCTGCAAGGCAGAAGATCCTCCTCACCATGGGGGAGGAGGAAACGGGCAACGGTGAACAGGGTAAAAGGAAGGAGAGGAGGAAGCGGGGGAAAAGTGGAAAGCGCGAAGTGACCGTCGGTCTTTAAGGATGAACGAGCTATAGTAGATTATACAAATATTCAACCAATTTTTCTCATTTTAAATGGCTGCCTTGACCAATACCTTTTCCCCAGGGCTAAAAAACCTCATAACTCAAGTTCTCTGAAAAAAAGAAAATTCTGAAGCGCCTAGAAAGCACTCTGTATATCAAGTAGCAATGTTTTTTTAGTCGGTTTTCAAGTCACCGCGTATGTATTGCCTAAACGTTTTTGGCTGTGACCGTTAAAAATACACTAACACGTCTTTTTTTTTCAGGCGATTTATTATTGTGCCAAAACACTACTTAATCAATATTCTGCCGTAGAGTCGCGTATATATTTAATAAAGCAAGAAAACTCACTGACCCAAAACCGAAATTTAAACATGAGCACGGAGATTTATGACCGAATCCGGTGGGCTAAGGAGGGAGAAATGTGAAGCAGCGAGTTGCCGGAAGTCACGTGGCTATCGCTCCCTACCGGCGTTTTGTCCGTTCCTTCGCTTCTTTTTCGTGTGAAGCAGATGACGACGAAGACTAAAGTTGCGTACACCGCTTGTCGCGCAATTGTTTTCGACTAATATCCCTTTCGCTCGCTGTTCTGCGCTTGAAGATCTATTGGCCGGTTCCACGAACGACAGTTCCGAAGTAGAGTTCCCATAATCGTAGCAGCGTTGCTCGTCGTGCGCCGCCATTGCCTCGTCTAGCGTCACGTCGTACGTCACCATATTGAGAATGACATAGTTCATGTACTTCCTGTGATCTGTGCAACATCTCTCTTTTTCAATCAACATATTTGCAGCTTCTTGGAAGCAAGAAAAAATAGGTTTCATATTCTTTTAATTTTTAATATAGAAGACCCACGGCTTCGGATACATTTGGTAAGATATAGTTTGAACGCAACGTGACCATGGAAATGAGAGTGAGCGCGCCTGAAACCGGCGAGTTCTAGACCGTTGGTCTTCAGGTGGAAGGTGAACTAATTTTGAGCCACTAATTGTGTTCTGGGTAGTTGGCCCTTATAGGTCATGTTCAAATAAATACCTCTGCAGGCATAAATACCCTGTCCGTGTCCCTTTAAATGACCCTATTAAAAGTGTTTTCGTTGTTATCAAAATAGCGTGCGTATAAAAAAACACATAAAAGAGGCGATAAGGGACTTACATATGTTTGAGAAGCTATATATCTGTCAGGAACATATTGTTATTTAACTCAGCTCCAAAATCAGAAGTTTGTTTACGGTTCTCACAAATCACTTATACACGTGTCCATTGAGGATAAAAACATCCCCAAAAATATGTAGGGCGTCATTCAGACAATTTCGACAGCATGTACTGCACATCTTTAAGGTGATCGGCCTCTAATTATACTGTGAAATCTTCACTCAGTAATTAAATATTTAATTATAATCAATAAATTTGACTGTATGAAGTTCACATAGCCGCTTCCGACTAACACGGGAGGACGATACCCGAAAATGCGTCAACTGCTGAGCCAATCTGCGGAAGCGTGCTTTTTGCTCGCTGTTTGGCGGTGTGAAATACCTACCGGGTCGCGGGGTATGCCGATAAACCGACTTTTTGCTCACATGATAGATGTGAAGGCAAATACACGAAAGGGGCAGAAATTGAGAGATAATAAATGGTATCCTTCAAAACAATCCAATGCACAATGCCTTACTGCAAAAAAAAAACAAAAAAAAACACGAAGAATTGAAATTATATTTTTACTTACACATAAATAGCGCATCAGCTTGCAGGAACTCGAAACTTCGTGAAATACCGGCTCGGGGGACTAATGTTATGCCCGGTCTTACGTGGACTTCTTTTGGGCCCTCACTTTACAACTCAGTGATTTTTAAGTCATGCTCTCTAACATTTTATTAGGCTGCCGTATACTGCTAAATATACTGCACAACTTTACAATTCGGACATCTAGTTTTGCTAGAACATCGTACTTTGCCAGAAAACTGAACTGTATAGCATAGTTTGCATATCACATCATCACACTATAGGGTGGTGGCCATTGCGATTGGTTCTTGCTCAGAAAATATATCCGGTGTTGCAAAATTCACTCTGCAGAAGGTTTCTCTCAGTGCAAGCCATGTAATTCAGACACAAATTATTCTTGCCTAGTGCAGCGTCGTAAGAATGGAGAAAGCGTTTGCCACTATAAAAACGCGCTTTCTGGCAAGAGTGTATTTGCAAACAAAGTAGTTTCCGGGGCCACGCCTTCTGGTCTGTGATGAAGATGCGGGGCAGAGCAACTTTTAAAACGCGGTATGTTTTGAAACGTACCCACCCCCCCCCCCCCACACACACACACGCACACTTTTTTCCCCCTCTTTCTTTTTTTTTCCTTCTCTTTAGTTTTTTTTCCAGACATACTTTTTTTATTTTTTAGGGACTCCCTCCTCTCACAGGAGTGTTAATTCGACAATTATGTTTGTGTCATTTGTTAACAGTAATCCTCCATAGCTTTTATTTTGCATCCAAAAATTGTGAAGTTTAAACAAAATACGGAGGTAGTTAAAGCTTGGGGAAGAACTTGGAGGACAACACTCCTGTGAGACAAAGCGACTGCCAACGTTCGGTTGTTCACTATATATCATTCTTTTCAGGTATCCCTCCCGTACACACTTGTAGTTCTATGCAACGTCTAAGTATTTTTTGTTTATTTATTTATTTGAACATACGGCACCCTCAATTGAGGTTATTGCTAGGGTGGATACACAGGTGAAAAACAAATGAGTTGTGGGAGCAATAAAAGAATAACATATACACAATAATTATTCGCCAGTCACACATCAAGCAAAATCAAGTTTCACAATTTCTAAAAGAAAGTCGTCGTACTGAAGCATATGCGCAGATCTATTAATACTGTTCCACATCTTAACCGTGAGTGGAAAAAATTGAATTTTTAAAACAGTGAAATGAGACTGAAAATGTGCAACGTTTAAAGGATGGGATCGGATAGTGCGAGTGATGTCTGAACAAGAAGTGTGTGCCACTATCAATGCCACTGTCTTTCTATGTAGTATTTTCAACCTCTCGACAGTTCGCCTAAAAGAAAGAGACTCGAGCTCTAATGTTGGCATAGTGGATGAAGGTGAAACTTGTTGATCATATCTATTGGAAACAAATCGTACATTGTTGGCCTGAATAGAGTCGATAAGATTAATATTCTTTTTTTTTTCAGATAAAGGTCTCAAACTACAGAACCATGTTACAAAATCGGCCAAACAAGGGTTTTATAAGCGGTTGATTTGACCTCGTTAGAAATAAGCTTCAACGTACCTTTAAGATATCTTAATTTCCTGAGGGCGCGAGAGCATATAAACTCAACGTACTTGTCCCATTTAAGGTTATATAAAAGAACACTACCCAAATATTTGTACTCATAAATCGGCATTAAGCCTACCTCATTAATGCCGCAGCTAAGAACCAAAGATGATTTCTCTTTCGTAAACTTCATGAACACAGTCTAAGTCGCATTTAGTTCTTCGAATGCTTCTATTCTCAGAGACAACTTTCTGAGGCAGCACAGCAACAACGAAAAGACGATGGGATGCTTCAATGATGTGTACATGTAAAATTGGTCTTGCAACATTTTTTTTGCTTTCAGTTTTATCGCTAACTACTAATTTCCGACGTTGGTAACTTGCAAAAAATATTCATTAGTGTTCCGCTCCGCGCAATCGCAGACGCAGAAAACATAAAATAATGAAACAGCTTTCCCCTCCTCAACTCGGAATTAGAACAAGCGGCCACGTGATATTGCGCTAATTGTATACCGTTAGTGGTCATCATAGTCAGGCACTGGGGTTGGCAGATCATAGAGCATGAACTGAGCTTCAGACATTGTTTGTTAGAATCCTTTCATGTTTGATTGAACATGAGCCATTAGCCGAATGTTTGGCGATGCTGGTTGTCATGAACCCTAGCACTCGACTCGGACTCATGACAATCGAGTGCGTCACGGTGTCAACAACGCTAACTGATCCAGTGATGTTTTCAATTTTAATCGTATTGACGCAGTGAGTCCAATGACGTCACGGAGCCACGTGACGTGACATTACTTGACAGCATGTCTTAACACCATGACGTCACGTAACCCCGTGACACATGAGTAATCATAGTGTCACTACAAAAGCGCCACGAAAACCCACAAATTCTTCTACATCGCAGTTCTGTATATGGCGATATGATCAATACATAGAAATACAAAGCTCTGCCAATTTTTATTCTCAAATATTAACTTTGTAATATTAAAAAAATACCATGAATCGGTTTGAACCGGTTACCGTTTTATTTCTTTCCGGTTCAGTTACGGTTCGGTTCCAAGAGCGCGGCAAAGATTTCGGTGCGGTTCAGTTCCGGTTCGATTCCAGTTCGACACTCTGGTCTCAATACAAACTTGAAGAAAATTTGCGAAATTATTAGAGAAGCCAAAGGCCGCCAAAACTCTGAAAGGATAACTATGTTCTATCTGATCAAAAGCCTATGCTTGATCAAGTGAAGTAAATGCACCAGCTATCTGTCGTAACGAAGCATATGCGAACAAGTCCCGCGTCAATGACAAGCAAGAAAAAATGGTGTGCCCTAGCACTGAACCCGTTTGAAAGCGGCTGATGATTACTGAAACAATATCGCGAAGCTCTTCACTTAAAAAATGTCGCGACGCCGGATCTTATAATCGGCGTTTAATAACGTGATGGTCCGCAAAGTTGTGGGGGTCAGACAACAGATCGGAATTCTTTGGAATCAAAATGACTCTCCCTTACTTGACGGAAGCGAACACACAATCAGTACTGAAAAATGTGCTAATAACATTTACAAGCGTGTTCCCCAGAACGTCCCAGAACTTAGAATAAAATTCACTCAGGCAAGTCGTCAAGGCCCGGGGTACGGAGCCGGCCTTCGTGGAACGCAACGCGACCGAGACCTCCAGACGCGTAGTAGGACGCAGAAGAATCTCGTTCGTTTTAGCCGGGACGCCGGGGAAGTAGCTACAAAACTTCCGCACGGTGGAAGGCAAGCCGCTCGTAGCCCCACCTTGCTTGGAAGCAAACAGACGAGAAAAGTAGCCCCGAAAGAGGTCCTCAAAGTACTCCTGCTTAAAGGACTCGCGGCCGAACGGCAAGGTACCGCCCGTCCTTCGCTTTGGGGTCACGCCTCTTTGTTCGAACACGCGGAGGTAGCGCAGTACCTCGGAATCGTTCACGAGAGTACCCCTCACACACTGGACACTGGCAGTTCGTGAGTTGTAAGGGAGCAGGCGGCTGTAACGTGTCCGGAGCAGAACTGTACTCTTGAATAAGCATAGTTTGAGAACAGCCATGCTTCAAAATGCGCATGCGCATGATTATATTGTTAAAAAGTGCAGTTTGTGCTACCTTGCGCTGCCTGACAGTAGACGCTACCAGAGACTGCAAAGTGGTTTTCAAGCTGTCCCGCCGGACAGCGTAAAGGCGCTACCAACATATCGTCTCCGCAATAGGGCTGCGCAACTCGGCAGTGGCAGTGGCCTCTGGAAATAGGCACACACCTATGCGCCACAACGGTGCTGCGTCCTGAATGACACTCCTGAACCACCAGTGTCGGAGTAAGATCGCGGTCGTCTGAAACCTACTGTGTGTGAGCAGGGAGAGGCATGACCTCGAAGCGGGTGACCGCCAGGGGGAAGCTCGCGAGAATGCACCCCCAGTCCAAGCGGCTATATGAGCCTCGCACGGACCACGTATGCTCGAAGACGTCAAAGTGTCTGAACCGGCTGGAGCCCTTCAGCTGACAATTATGTATAATACGCACAAGCTCACATTGCATTCCTCGTAGATGCCTCAGATGTCTAAAATTTGGGGTGCGGTGAGGGGGGGGGGGGGTTGGGAGGGTGAGATGGTTCAAGATGCTTGTGTACATATAGGGTCGTCTGGGTATTGGGGAGGGGGCGGGGTGGAAGCCCCGTAAGGTCAGAACATATATGAACACAAAGCACATATGTAAAGCACCAAGCCACTGCTCCACAACTGCAGTTGATTTGTGCAGTCGATGGAAGCACACTTACAAAACGATAATAACGTCGTAAGGCTTTGCATCTGAAACTGATTGGCGCTGCATGATTTGCCTATCTGCTCGTGTACTGCCTGTGCTCTGGCCTTAGGTGAAACGAAGAATATTATATTTCATTTCACCTTAAGTCAAGACGTAGTCGGTGCTACGAGCTGATTGGATCAATCAGACAGCGTCAAAAGGCACCATCATGGTGTTCGTCACGTTCCTGTACGTGTTCTATCATCCCTGAACCAATCATGGACAGAAAATGTCTAGTGACGCGCTTTTCACGATTGTTGATCGGTGATTTACCTCCTAGCGTCGACTGTATCTAGACTTAAGCTGGAACGAAATATAGAAAGTGAATGGTTCATGCACTTTCTGAGATTCATTAAAAGGAGTGCTAACCAAACTTGAGTGTCATTGTGTCTGTGCGGTAGTGCCATTTATAATGGTAACGGTGACGTCACTCCTTACTGTGGTAGCGTTTGTCAGCTATTGTTATAAGCAGGAGTCATGCATTGATTTCTAGTTCCTATTATCATGTATCACACTGCACACATCCACACAAACCCGCAAAGACTACAGAAACCTACGTCACAGGCACGCGTACTGCAATGCCAGCAACGTGATAGGCAACAACACACACAAACAAACAAGCAAAAAAAAAGAATTGTTATTTTTGTATAATGGGAAGTCAAATAAACATGCAGGCAGCGTAAGCTTGCGCTGAATTCTTTTTAACTAAGGCTATAGCACAAACACATAGATACGGTGTTGCGCGGTCTGTCGCTAGACGGAAGCATGACGTATGTGCAGGCAGGAGCATACATTTAAACTACCCTGAACGAGACAATGTGCGCGTGCGTCCATATTCCTCAGGGCATTTGTATCTGGTGCTTCGGGACGCGGATGGTCCTTCAATGCAGTGCATGCTTTGGACTGCGGTACGCATGGCTTTCATAGCTCCACGTATTTCTCGCAGCCTGAAACTTCACGAGGATTGGGCATCGACCCCAGCAGCCATCGACGCCTGTCTTAAAGTCGCCGACCACTACGACATCCAGGTATGTGGGCACAGTTGGAGTAATACTGGCACGAACAAAAATAGAAGGTGAATTCAGAACTAAAAATAAACGTTCAGTGAGGTGAACTTGGGCCTACAAACTAAGGAGACGAGAACCTCGCATCTTGCGTCAGCGACGGAATGGCGACCGTCTCGAAGCAGCGCGTTACCACTGCATTTATACGCGTGGCACGTTCAGGAATGTTTCGAACTACAACACTTTACGACAGCCAAGCATGGGCTGGACCTTTTGAAAAGAGCACATATTAATATAATAAAGATACGAGCCCAGCCCGTTTATATCCCCGTTCCTCCGCGTGGCAGCCGCGTGCGAATTCCTCCTCGCAACTGGCATTTTACACCACTTCTAAGTAGCAGCGACCCGCTGCTTATCGAACACAGTCGAAATGAAAATATATAATGAAACCCTACAACGAAGTGTCTTAATATTCTCACAGTTCATCATGGTCACAGTCAGTCGGGCGCTTGTCTTGAGAAGTTCGTGCATGTAGCTCTTGCCATCAGCATTGGTTGTCGTCGTTGGCCTTTCTTGTCGCCTTCGTTGTCGTCATCGTTCACCGTCGTAGGCTGTGGTTGTACGCTCTCGTCGTAGGTCGTCGTCGTAGATCGTTGTCGAAGGTCGTCGTCGAAAGTCGTCGTCGTAGGACGGCCTCATAGGAAGGCGTCGTAGATCGTCGTCGTAGATTGTCATCGTAAGTCATCGTCTTGGTTCACCTTCATTCGTCACAGATCGCTGACGCCTGACGTGGCTCTTCGTAATTGCTGGTTATCGTCCTTCATTCCTCCCATCTTGGTTCACTTGCATTTGTAGCCCTCCCCGAGGGTGTTCGTCGTCATCTTCATGGGTACATTGCGTGTGGATAAACGTTACCCCGAACCTCCACTAGAATGTCACGAATAAAAAAGAAAACGAATTCAGAACTGAAACTAAACGTTTAATGAGTCAAATTTGTGCCCACAAACTAAAGGAAAGAGTACTACGCATCTTGCGTCAGCGACGAAAGTGCGACTGTCTCGAAGCAGCGCGTTACCACCGCTTTCATACACGTGGTACGCTCAGAAATGTGCCAAACCAGAACACCCGATGAGAGCTGAGAACGTGCTGGAACTTTTGAAGAGAGTGCAGAATGTTAAAATAAAGATCCGCACCCAGCCGGGAATCGATCCCCGTTCCTCTGCGCGGCAGCCGCGTGTGTTGCCAATACCTCCACGCGAGCTTTTTTTCCTTTTTTTATTTTTGCACAGTGACAAGCTGTTTTGGCACACGGTTAAGGTAAAATACGAAAATGCTTTACCTAATATGGGTAGCGGTGAAAATGCTAAAATTCGTTTACTGTGAACAGCTCTTCGAGGAGTGGCAACCACACAAGACAAGGTTGCTGGGTCTCATACACTTGTTTGAAAAAACAAGTATGCTATAGATACTGCAGGTACGCTGGACGTACACCAACATCAGCGTGGCACATGGCCATGCGGCACTGCCATAGGCTGTGCAGGCCCAACAGGATGATCGTGTCGTAGGGTACAGCGTCGTGTCCTTCAACAGATTAAAAGCGAATGCCATAGGGAAATAGACGGAGGTTCTTTTTGAGGGCCCTTTGAAGGACTTCCCAAAAGAACACTGCTTCTCAAGAGGGTAGGGACACATGTTCAATAGTTTTTTGCACAGTAAGCAGTTGTCAGACCACGCAACGGGCAAGCCCTTTTCAACTAGCCAAGCTTAAATCGGCAATCTGTGACTGTGCAACTTAAAGAAACCTTTTTGAGTGCATGCGGGGACAACCATTCTTTTGATACGCCTTAAGCTATCCTGCCCTTGTCCTTCACTGTATAAAGTTCGGTACAAAGGGTGAGGAAAAGTAAATAATTAAAGTCTTTTGGCAGCCGTTTACGGCAATCACGTGACAGGTATTCGAGCGAGAACCGCGCAGATAAAAACATATCAGCACATACAACTTCCTTCAAATATACGGGAACAAAAACACTGACGTGTTCGGTCGTCAACACTATGAACAAGGGCAACGTACTTAGCAGCCTCTTTTGAACAACAGTACCTAGTGTCTGTTCGGTGAAGATCACAAACGCGTGTCCGGTCGTCATTTTATTTATTTTGTTAATGTTTCTATACGGCATTTTTATTGTATTTAGGGAACTGAATAACAGTTCAGCAAAATATTGTATTTTTCGGAAAAAAAAAATGAAAAGTGGATCGGAGCGTCAACCCTATTTCGGCGTTTTGTTTGTTTTCTTAAGTTTCACGGTCCGTAATCGGCAAAGTACAAATAGCAGAATACTGAAATATTTTATAAAGGGTGTAGTTTGTAGCGCTAATATCCACAAGTTGTACAATTCTGCAAACTATATATCGCGTGTAAAAATCGCACACACCTGGCTACTTTGACATTTTTACTTTATATTTCTGATTTATTATCGTAGTGTTTTTAAAATATAGTATTAACATTTCTTTTAATATATTATTTACATAACTGTCTATTGTCTTCATAGTTTTTTTTTTTTAAATAAACGTATTAACAGCGCTTGAAACATGTTCCAAGGTAAAACGTTCCGCAACTTCCACGTGCAAACGAAAAACAATCCTTTTTTATTCATTATACACTAATGGCTTTTTTCCCATTAAAAAATGTTATATTAAATTGTCTTCATAAAGAAATAGCGCTTCTAAACGCGCAAATTTCACTGCTTTGACGTTTCTACTTTATATTTGTGATTTAATGTCTTGTAGGCTGTTTAAGGTATAGCATTGGACGGTTCTTTCATATATTATTTCCACAAGGGTTCATGGCCAGTATACAATTCGTTGCCCTAGTTTATAAATGAAACTATTGATAGTGCTTCAAGGTACCTGAAGGTAAAAAGTATAACGAATTCAACACGCAATTACAAAACGTAATATGTTTAAACATTTTATTATGGTATTCTACACCACATCACCGTGTTTTCCCATAAAAATATAGTGCAGTATTTTGTCTCTGTCAAAAATACTGCGGCGAAAGTGTACCTTCCAGATCGTCATTTTTGTCGCAATTCGTGACCTCACTAGACACTTTTCAAAAGTCCGCGCCATCGCCTGTACGTCATTGCTTGATCACGTACTCTGAGCATGTACTGAACTCGAGGCCGTGTCAGCTTTCGGCGGGTACCCGGATTCCATCATGCGCTTCGTGTGGAAGAAATGGCGACCGCCACAATTGCTTGATTTGCCAAAGAAAAGGGTATATTCCTCCCACGTTCTATAAACAGGTTATCCCATTTTTATTTTTTTTTTCGGCCAAGTGCAAATTAAGAAGAAAAAAAAAAATCCGACACTTTAAACAAATCCATTAAGTGCACCTATAGGCTCTCGGACCCAGTTGGAAGCATCAAGATGCGTCCGTGCTTTGGCGAGCCCGGCTTTGCGCTTGTTCAATAGGTCGCTTCTCCGTACACGCGTAGACTCAAAAGACAAGTCCCCAGGAAGAAACTAACACATCTCCGTTTGCGCTCTCGAGGAAGGAGCCGAACATATCTTAGTGGAACCTAGAATTTAGAGTTCACTCTGTGTAACAAAGTTAAGCCTTTGAAAATTAGAGTTTCCTGTCATTTGTACTCTGCCTAGTGCATGCCGTCGAACTTGTCAAAAAATAGAAAAAACGCCAAAAGGGGGTTGCAGCTCTGATGCAGTCCCTGAGTGTTCTTCTCAAAAAATAAATGTTGTCTGAAACCTTTTTTGTGTGATTTTGCTTCTTCAACACACTGGGCAGTTACATAGAAATGAATCAAACAAAAATGTTGACCGGACACGCGCTCATGATATCATGTAAACGGACCTAGGAATATGTCTGTTTGGTGTTAAAAAAAGGAGATCTGTTGACAAGCTCTCTCACAAACAAATGAGAAAGACCTACACCATTACAGATGCACTTGCTATCTCAAATGTTGTAAAACCTGCAGTTTATAGTTATACGCATCTCCAGGGCTGCCTGAGAGATGGCATTAAGATGGCAATTTGGGCCAGTTGGTTCATGATCGAGGATAGGCGCCGAAACAAACAAGGGCGAGAAGAGACGTAAACACTGGCAGATGGCGCCAGTGCACCAATTTGTTATTTGTGCTCTGTCACCGGCAGGCACGTAGCCAGGATTTTGTTTCGGGGGGGCCCGCCCATGACAAAATGCTGTACGAGGGGGAGGGGGGGAGAGGAGGGCTCAACGAAATGGTACATTTCGGGGGGGGGGGGGGGGGAGGGGCCCGGGCCCCATGCCCCCCCGCCCCTGGCTACGTGCCTGGTCGCCGTAAGCCTTTACAAGCGAGCACACCGCACTCGATACCATTTGTATGCATTTCTGCGGGTCAGCTTTAACTCTGCAATAAAGCGAAAGAACGCGTGAGTGGCATTCACTAGCTGTGGATTGCTCCAGTCCACTGCGAATGTATCTGTATCACACCACTAGGCGCAGCGAACCAGCAGCTCGTCGACGTCCCTGAATCTTGCGCAGGCGCTGATCCACACGGACACGCTGAACGAGTCCGGTTGCCTGGAGCAGACGGTGGAGGCCTTCGCCGGCCGCTGCATCCACGCGTACCACGCCGAGGGCGCCGGCGGGGGTCATGCGCCCGACATCATCGCCGTCTGCGGAGAGCCCAACGTCATTCCATCGTCCACCAACCCCACTCGGCCCTACACGAAGAACACCGTGGACGAGGCCTTGGACATGCTCATCATCTGTCATCATCTGGACAGGTATGTCTGAGCTCCTCCCTGAGTATGGAGTGCCCACAGAATACTGCTTTTTTCTGTTCTACTTTATATGTTATTGTATTATTTTTGGTTAATTACATGCTACCAATATTCATTAGTGATATGAATTGAAATATGAATCGTCGGTAGATCATCTAACAATGTTAAAGAATAAGAAAAATCAATGTCAACAAGGCTTTTTTAGAAGCAGTCCTCTATTACATTTTTATATACTGGTGAAAATATGTCATCTCATATATTTATTTTGTCCAGTACTGAATATATACGCTTACAGTGTTGAGATTATCCCAGGCGCTCCCCTCAAATAAACAATAATTATAAAAAATAGGGTGCTATCTCGCTTTCGGCCTTATTGTGACCACTGCAAAGGGTTTATCAATCTATTCGAAGGAAAATTATGAGCTTCATGAAAATCACAATTTGAAGCTACAAAAGTCTACAATGTAAACCCAGTCTGCACTAACTACAAATCAGCAAACTTACTAAACTCACATTTTTGCCATATCCCAATGTAGGACTAAGTGCATGATTATTATACGCAAAACGTTCCCTCTTTGTGTTCCACAGGACACGCTCAGAGGTAACTGAATCTACCATCGTTCCTTTTTAGGCTATGGAGAACGTAAAGAATCAAGAGACAGAGTAATCATCTTTATCTGCTGGAGCGTCATATTAAATGGTATCTCTTGTTCTTGAGTGACGTCTGTAGGCACGCTTATTTTTGACAAGCTTGAAATAAACGTTTTTTTTAATTGGTCATATTTTTTGTTAATTTTGCTCACCTGCTGAACGGCGTAAAGGTCAAAGTCGTCTTGAACAGCCGTTTATTTCGGAACCACCGATCGCGGCTTCTGTCACATCGACTGCACCCTAGTTCTTCCACTTTATCAGGATATTGTACCCTCGCCCCATTCCTGCTGATTGCCCTTTTATCCTTTAAAAGCTTTATAACTCTCACAGATTTGAAGTGGTGCACGAACCGTCTACCTCGTATTTATAGATACCTCAAACTTTGTTGGGCTCCGCTGGACATATCATGCACCCATCTTGCTATATTAAGCTTCAGTTTCTACGAAGCAACTCGGACTTAGCTTGCATTCTCTTGTTAGATTCAACTTGCGCTGTCTGTTTCGGCGAATTTACTTCCTCTCAATCTGTCTGGAACGAGCTGGGCTGTCTACACTATCCACTATCGCACTTCTACTGGGCCGTGGTTTGTATTACCTGGGTGGATTCATCTGAAAGAAAAAAAAATAAGCACAATCTCTGGGGTAACTTTGATTGTTGAGACGTTTGGTGTCTCATACAAAAAGGTCAACCAAAACCGCAGCCTCGTTTGACCTTTTCTTTGCAAGCTGTTCAACTCTGAGCAGTGTTTCTCCAGACAGTTAGAGGTCACACCTGTGTCACTTTGCCCTCTGCTCAGTTTTCTTAAAAGTGCGTTTGTTGTTATACATTTTTAAAATAAATAGGTAATTATTGTGAAGACCTTCACGCTGTTTTCTCAGCTATTATATCTAAAACTAAAGTTTGAAGCGTCTTTTCTAAGTTATGTCCGGTGTCCCACAGGGCTCAGTCCTTGCTCCGGTCATCTTCCTTCTATTCACTAAATGATATAACTAACTACATTTCTGCTAATATTTGTCTATTCGCCGACGAATGTATGATATACCTGGAAACAGTGTTGTACACGTTCCTCAAAACGATGAACGGAAGCTCGTTCCTCGTTCCTTCTGAATTTTGGAACGCGTTCCCGTTACAAGTTCCATCTGCGAGAAAAGAACTCGTTCCCGTTACAGTTTAAAAAAAAATGGAAAGTATCATTACAGATACGTTACATGTGTCTGTTGCCAATTACCATATTTAATTAGATCAAACTAAGTTTTTTTTATCTATTCCATCAAATGGCAACATACAAATTTGAATGCCGTGATGGAAGGACACAGGAGAAGAAAGCAAGCGGGAGCATGGTTTAATTTGTTGATATATTCACTTTTTAAAAAACTCAGCGTTTTTGTCATATTCATGTTTATGATTGGCGATGCAGACGAGCCAAGTGTACTGTTACCCCACAGTGTACGAGCGCTTTACAACAACCTCACATGTTTAAATTTAACAAAGTCCCGTGTTCGAACTTAACAACAGTTGCTTCTCGATGTTGCTCTCCGCGATACGAGCAAGTGGAAAAGAGGGTAGGACTTTTCAATTTGGAAGGTCGGTCTTGACAACTACCAGATCTTTGTGAAAGTTGGATTCGTTGTTCAGTTTGAAGGTGGAAAAAGAGGAAAGGGAATGAAGGTTTTTTTTTTTTTTTTTTGCATCTGGCCAATGGTTGGGGTACAAGGGTACGTTCGATGTCTGGTAACCTGTTCGTTTTGTGTAAGTGTAGGTCTCTTTGTATAAGTTCAGTGAGGGCTGTAGTCGGCCTTAGATTTCTGAGTGTACGAGGATTCGTGGAAGCAAAGAAAGTAGCTGAGTTTGACACGTCCCTTTTTCTGTCTTTTCCTTCGACTAAATGTTTTCATTTCTGTACAACAGTCTTGGGCACTGAAAAGAGAATCAATGCCCACTACCTCTCCTGCAGCCGACTCTTACCAAGTGAGGACCCCACAAAATAAACCCTAAGTAATAAAGAAGTTAGAGATCCTGCTCTTTATAAACAGAAAAAAAGGAAGGCCGTTCTTTTTTTGTTCCAGTAAAAATGTAACAAGTTCCCGTTCCAGTTCCACCGATGCCAATTGGAACGGCGGCGTTCCTTCGTTCCTCCTAAAAGGAACGCGTTCCAGAAACGTCGTTCCTTGGAACGCCGTTCCGTACAACACTGCCTGGAAATAAACTTATATGATGATCATATAGTTCTGAATAACGCACTTAAATTTATAAATGACTAATGCTCTGAGTGGCAAATAAATCTGTACGTAAACACATCTTTTTCCATGTCTGTAACAAGAAAACAAAATATTTTCTGAACTTCCGGACGGCCTAAGTCAACTAACACTTTTCTAGGTTATCAGTGTAAATATCTGGGTTGAATAATAACCTCAGACGTACGTTGAAATTGTCATGCTGCCTATGTAAGAACACAAGCCTTCAAAAGACTCATGTACTTGAAAATGTCACTGAAACTAGAAACGACAGCCACAAATATCCTGGCTTGCACTAGCCTAGTTAGGCTCACACTAGAATGCGCGAATATTGTTTGGTTTCCTTACACAAAAGCAAACATATCTAAATTTGAAAACATAAAACGTAGGGCTATTCGAATGTGCACAATAAATACAGTTGCGTGGACTCACAAATTAGCAGGTCTTTACCCTTAGCTAGAAGAGCTAAACAGCTTAGGCTGAAATTCTTTTGCTTTCTTCTTCAAAACGCTTTTAAAATAATAAATGCATGTATGACTCGTTTTTTAGGGGCGAAGCTCCTTAGGGGCTAGCCATGTCCGTATGTCCGTCCGCCGTAGGCCGGCGTCGGGTGCTCGTGCTTCTGCTCGTGAGATCACGTGCTCACGAACGTGAGCACATGCTCAAGTGCTCGTGTAGGGCAAAAGAAAAAAATTGGAAGAAAAAAAATGAAAAACAATTATGAAAAAAGAAAAAGAAGAAAAAAAAAAGAATAGGGGGTTCTGAGATGCCATTCCATATGTCTGCTTAAAAAAAGAAAAAGAAGAAAACCACACATTCTCCTACTGCCATGAATGAAAAGGACCGAAAAGCTCGGCATGCAGCGCCTCAGCGTCTACGTAGACAGCAAGCTGCTCCGGAGACCAGGGCGCGAGAAGCTGCTGCACAGCGTCAAAAACGCCAAGCGGACCCGGAGTTGAGAGCTCGGGAAGCGGCGGCAAAGCGTCAACGCCGACAGCAAGCAGCAATACCTATGACCAAAATCAGTATCATCAGCACCACCCGAGCTTCGCCCCAATCAACATCATTCACCACGTGGAGATGCGGTCATTTTTAATACTCGAGTAACACGTAATAAACGCTGCACAACCTCGTCTGAATATTCCTTTAAGAACGACTGTTTTCGGTATCTTTTTTCATCTTAGCCAGCAGAGAATGGAACAAACTTGATCATTCCATCACTAGCAGCGCAACAATAATCCCATTTTTCAACAACAAATCTATTTTTAAATTTTTTTATTGTATAACCATGGATGGCCTTCTATGTTTCTTAATTGTATGTCTGTTATAGATATGAATTCTGATTTGTTATTTATAGACACTGTTCAAGAGAATTCATGTCTACACACGTTTTGACCTTGAAAGCCCAAGGATGAAGCATGCAATATTTGTGCATTTTGTGCCCTTTCCTGCTAAAGTCGCTGTTGGAACTGCCAGCATTTCCAAATAAATAAATAAATAACTAAATAAATAAATTCTTTGTAATGTCTTTAATATAAAAACTGATATTAAAACATATTTTTATCACTGTTTAATATTATATACATTATTAGAGTGTGAATTATAATAAAGTGAATTATAATATTATAATTATTATATCGAAAACTATATCGGCAGAGGTATTTTAGTAGGTATACATAAATATTGACTGAACTCAAATCAATATGCCACGCAAGTTGTTTTTTTTATTAAAATATATTTTTTGTTTAAGTGCTGTGTAAATATATCTAGTGATACTTTTAGAACAAATATTTTGGTTTTCGCATTTTGTTCTTTACATCTTGAATCTTGTCAGATCTCAATTTGGCTGGTTGATTGAGGGCTTTCAGTAGCTGTTAAGACTCATGTTAATTAGTATTAGTCAACAAAGCTGTAAAATAAATTATCTGTTTCTTCTTTTACCAGGAATATCAAGGAGGATCTTTCTTTCGCGGAGTCGCGAATTCGAGCTGAGACTATTGCTGCCGAGGACGTTCTTCATGATATTGGCGCCATCTGCATCTACTCATCTGATTCCCTGGTTAGCGCTTTTTTATAACGTAGTACTTTTTATTTTTAATTTTAACAGTGACATGCAGTTTATAAAAGGGTGAAACATTTCTGGCTGAGGCCAGAGCGCTTTGATTAAACATTGAATTGCTTATATGTCTAATTTTACTTGGCTCTAAGCGATATGCGTTTGAGGCGCCTTATCTGGCGAAAACATATGCAATGAATCAAAGCTCTTCGCATTCGACGTTTGGTACATCACACGGGAACATTGAATGAGCTATGTTAAGTTGCTTAACACACAAACCCATCATTCTCGAGATGTCATTCTCCGAATGCCTAATATTATGATGTGGCCACCCGATTAACGGCTGCCTAGCTGCGTACGGCTGTCGAGATCAACTGCACGGAGCGCGCCACGTTTTCCATCGAAGTTGTATATGACTCGTTGGTCGGGTTTTTTCGTGTCCGTTGACGTTGATATAAAACCCGCATGCGCGCCTTATCACCGATCGTGCGCGTCTTATCTCTTATCATGTTGTTTTGACACTTGTTCCAATAAGAAAACCACAAAACAAGTGTCAAACCTATGTGATATTCGATAAGTACGTTGCGCTCTCTGCATGCGTCTCTCGGTAAAAATTGTGGTTGCAAAAGCTGCCGCGGAAACTGAAGAGTACTAAGTGGGGAATGACGTCACTAGCCCTGCTAACAATGCGAAGCCCGTAGCGCCCCCCGCATGCGTTTCTCGACAAAGATTGCGGTTGCATAAGCTGCCGCGGCAACGGCAGCGTATACAAGGTATGTCATATATAAAAAAAAAAAAAATTGGTACAGTGCATTTACCTTTCTTTTAGTCAGTCTTTTGGGATAGACCCTTTTGCTGTTTACAAATATGAACTGCCGCTTGCGCCCCAAGCGACTTCCGGTCGCACCGTCTATGCAAGCCTGTTGAGCTTGATTATGTCACCAGAGCTTGAAAGCATAAATGCTACACGGACCACACAGTTGGAGATTTAACGAGGGCCCTCGGCTCTACAATATTACATCTTGGAGGAAGCAAGTTGGTTTACAAGTAAACTCAAACGTTTTAACAGATCTTGCAGTCCTTCTTTGTTTCGGCGTTCACCTGGGGAATTCGTGATTAAACGTTTTATCTACACTTCTAGCACCGGTGTTAAGATGGCCTCGTTGCTATGTCAACTTGTAGTTCATTCTTTTTATAAACCGGAAGTTTTAGGGTCCTTCAAAGGCTGCAGCACTACCTGGTGGCGTTTGCCATGAAAAGGGTCTATAGTGTATGGGCAATCGTTGCAGTTGATATCACTGCTTCGCTGTTGACCCACCTTCTCCGCGTAAATTGGAGCCTTGATTTTTTTTTTTTTTTGATGGTGATGGCGTCGGCTGTGTGACGTTCGGGACTCAATTAGCCGCCCAACCATCCAGCAGTGTTGCCAGATGATCCCACCAAAAAATCACCAGACGGCTGGGAGGTATAGCCCAAATATATCCAAAGCCATAAAGCAAAATATAGCCAAAATAGCCAAGACTAAAATAATTATTTTTACGCCCTTTATTGACAAATTTTCACACACAAAACACGATACATTATCTTGTTAACCCTCAGATGCGCCATATTTTGTGTTCATTATTTCACTTGTGAATTTTTCAAAAAAAAGCTTCGGAAGTATGAATGTTCGTACCACACTAACCCTGCCTTCGTAGGTATTCACAAATACAAAACACACAAGGACAGCTTTATTGTGAAGCCCGGAAGGTATGATCCAGTGTTGCACAAAATACACGCTAAAGGTATTTAGGTTAAGTTAGTAAATGCCTGCTTCATAAAGTATCTTAGAATACCACTCAAGTTACTTTCACTGTAAAGTATCCCGAATATAGTACAAACACTTCGAAATGTAATTCAATTACTTTTGAATATACTTCCGCATCGTGCATTTTGTATCGATGTCAGTGACAACAATTTAACAGTTCCGCAAATCTGGTTTACTGGAATGGTTTATTAGCACGCAACAACACAAAACGGCAAAAAAGAAAAAAAACAAACATTGTAGGTCTCTTCTATGCAGTCCCATCTCAACTATACACGTTTGGAAGGAAGGCTCCTGTCAACTGCCATTTTGAGCAATGCTGGCGCCGCTTAACGTTTCCGTCATGCTTGGGTGCGCGAGGGTCACTTCACTGGGGTGCGCGATGATAAGATGGTGGCGTCTGGTGCAGTGGCGTCACAAGGGGGGGGGGGGGCGTACCGCCCGGGTGCAGCGCTCAGGGGGGTGTCGCGGCGGGCCGCAGGGGCGGGGGGGGGGGGGGGGAGTCGCGGCGGGCTACGTGAGAGGGGGGGGGGGGGAGACGCGGCGAGCCACGTAAGAGCGGGAGGGGGCGGGGGGGGGGGGGTGTCGCGGCGGGCTGCCGCCCCGGGTGCCGCTGACCCTCGTGACGCCACTGGTCTGGTGTATCGCCGACGGCCAGCGTTAGCAACACACTTAAGGTTCTGTTATGCTCCGACGTTGAGCGCAGCGAACGTAACGTAGCGCAGAACGTGGGCCTTTAATTGGCCGGCGAGCACGAACTCGATACCTTCGACCTCTCAGCATCTGTGTGCGCTGCGCTACGCCGCGTTTGCTACGCTCGACGTCCGAGTATAACAAAGTCTTTAATGTTTCGGAACGCTGGAGCAGGGATCCAAATAGAATCGTAGCATCAAATATTGTAGGACGGGCATCTTTAAGGGTTGGAGCTGACTTTAGCAGATCGTGGAAGCCAGAACTGCCGCGAGCGCAGCCATCGTTAATGCAAGATGCGCGCTTTGAGACTCAGAGGAACGCTTTGAGACTTTTGATATTTTTCACATTTTTCGATTTGTCACTGGTAAGGTGTTATGTTTATTTGTTAGTGCTTTTTTGCGGTCGAAGACAGCAGCTGCATGTTTTATAATTATCCGTTTTAAAATTTATATCTGCACTTCAGCAAGAGAAGCTTGGCATCATTGCACGACAAGCAGCGAACGTCCTGGCTGGAGAGTTGGTCCGCCTCACTTCAGCGCCCGGTTAGAGTGTAAGCCGGGATCCCACTTGCAAAGGTGTATGAGGAGCAGGGTATCATTGATACATGTTACAAAACATTTCTGAGACAAAAACCAAAAGAAAAATCTTTCAGCCTTTCCACTCTCATGAAGAAGGAAGACCAGCGGAAGACTCGATACACTCTGTGCTTCCTCTTCGTCGTCGTCTGTTTTTCGCGCTGTTTGCTACGATGAATTTCCACCAACGCGCCGCCTAACTGTCCATTCGTCTAAGATAGCTGGAAAGGTTGGCGCCATCTACGAGCGACGGCGGAAACCATACTGGTTGTGTGCTTGTCGCCGTCGCTTATAGATGGCGGTAGCTGTCCAGTAGGTTTGTGTCCACACACCGGACACGACCCTGGGGAACCTAGCCCTTAACAGCTCCGCTGTAAAAAAAGAAGCCGCTTCAAATATAGTGGCACCGCTGAATATAACCTCCTGCGGCAGACCTTAGCCACATAATTTAGCTACAATCCATAGTCCCTATATGGGGAGTTCGCTATAAACGAACTTGAGGTGCGGAAATGAGTGATTGGATAACAAAGAGACCCACACAATAGCCACGGCACTGGTCTCACCTTCTTCAAGTAGGTGGCGCTCAGAAAGGTACTCAACGTTGGGGGACGCTTTGTTGGCATCTTGAGAGGTCATCCTGCTCGTAGTTGGTTTCCTGTCCTGTCCTCTGCTGATAAATGTTCGCCTACATACAGTTTTCGCGAGAGCAAAAAATGCTAGACTGACAATAGAAAAAAAAAATAAAACTAGACGCTTTGCTGTAGCTGGATCAGATACGCAAAAAGGAAAAAATATATTTTTGTGTTCAATCCGTATTTTCTTCTGTTTGTTATTTTCTAGACACTGAAGTCTGGATTGTTTTCGTGGGTCGTTTCCCGTTCTGCGTTGCGCCTCAGTTTTAAGGCAGAATTCCCCAGTCAGTGAAGCTCTGTGTATAGGAGAGAGCGAGGGGTTGACGATATCGAAAGAGCCGCCGAGCTAGCTAACGAGTAAGCGACACGTCGAAAGCTGAACGGTAATGAAGGCGATTCCGACAGGAAAATCAAGCTCTGCGGAAGCGGTTTTCGCCGAGAAAGGGTTCGAAAAGTAATGTTTTTGAAATATTGAGCCAGACGAAAGCTACAAGCGAAGAGTGAAAGTCACCCAAAGAAAGACGTGGCGCGGAAAACATTAAAAAAAAATTGACCGCATCTCCACGTGGTGAATGATGTTGCTTGGGGCGAAGCTCTGGTGGTGCTTGTCTGCGTAGACGCCGAGCCGCAGCATGCCGAGCCTTTTCATTCATGTCAGTAGGAGAATGTGTGGTTTTCTTCTTTTTCTTTTTTTAAGCAGACAGATGGGATGGCATCTCAGAACCCCCTACTCTTTTTTTCTTCTTTTTCTTTGAGCCTTTTCATTCATGTCAGTAGGAAAATGTGTGGTTTTCTTCTTTTTCTTTTTTTAAGCAGACAGATCGGATGGCATCTCAGAACCCCCTACTCTTTTTTTTCTTCTTTTTCTTTTTTCATAATTTTTTTCATATTTTTTTTCCAATTTTTTTTTTGCTCTACACGAGCACGTGAGCATGTGCTCACGTGCTCGTGAGCACGTGATCTCACGAGCAGAAGAACGAGCACCCGACGCCGGCCTACGGCGGACGGCGGACGGACATACGGACATGGCTAGCCCCTAAGGAGCTTCGCCCCTAAAAAATTGACCGCATCTCCACGTGGTGAATGATGCTGATTGGGGCGAAGCTCTGGTGGTGCTTGTCTGCGTAGACGCTGAGCCGCAGCATGCCGAGCCTTTCGTTCGTTTTCATTCATGTCAGAAAGAGAATGTGTGGTATGGAACGAGGTTATATACGCATTTGAGCATTTGACCGCAGCGCCCTCTCACCTATAAACGTTGAGCCAATGCATGCAAAGTTTAACGCGATTATATACGCATTTGACCGCAGCGCCCTCTCCTGTATAGACGTTGAGCGGCTACATACAACGTTTCATCCATGACATCCCCAGCTCTTGAGTTACTACCACATCTCAAAGCCCCCTACTCGTCCCGCAGTCGTGGCTGAGTGATTAAGGCGATGGACTAGAAATTCATTGGGGTCTCCCCGCACAGGTTCGAATCCTGTCGACTGCGCAAACATTTTTTGTTATAATTTTTTCTTTCATCATTTTTTCTTTTTTTTGCCCTACACGAGCACGTGAGCACGTGCTCACGTGCTCGTGAACACGTGAGGACGTAAGCTCACGAGCAGGAGCACGAACACCGGACACCGGACGGACGGACATGGCTAGCTCCTAAGGAGCTTCGCCCCTAAAAAACAGTTCGATGCCAGGAAACCCCTCCTGTGCTACAATACAACCGTGAAGAGCCTGGACACATCGAGGCTAAATGTAAAAAGCCGCGGGTAGTGTGCTCCTACGTGAACGGAAGTGATGAGAACCTAAAACTTCCTAGTTCGTATCTTCACGAGCTCCATGCAAATGGGGAGCCTTGTATGGTGCTTGGAGACAGCGCCTTAACGATGGACATTGTTCATCCATTTTACGTTTCCGTGGCGGATTTCGCTGGAGAGGTTGCCTGGATAAGAGAAGTGCTAGAATATCAAAGTGTATGCATGCCCATGGCAAGGGTAACGATCCCCGCTCTTTTCGGTGATTGGGATACCGAGGTGGCTGTCTCATAAATTGTTTCACTGCAGTAACCGTACCTGTCATCAATCAAGTCGGTTCTATTACTGCACGAGAGGTCAGAAACTGGGAGAGGGAAGTGTTCAAGCGTTGACCAGAAACCAATCGCGTAACTTGCCTCATTGTAAACGGCTGATCGAGACTTAAAATTAACCGACGGTAGGGAATCCCCTCCAGGTTTGTAGGACGCGAAATCGGATGGCGGGATTCGGTAACCGAAGCAAACTCGACCTCGTACTCGATAAAAATGAGCCAAGCCTTATTTCATCGTCGGAGGAGGCTGAGGGAGGGACGACGGTTAAGGGTTCCGTCTTAACGACAGCCGCGAAAAACTTTGATCGCATGTTGCAGGTAGACAGGGGCTCGCTGAGAGCCAATAAGAGAGACCCCAGTTTGTCAAAGCTGCACAACACGACCAAGAATGGTATTGCTAGGCTTAATGTGATGATGCACAAAAAGGTGGATCACTGTATCTCCACTACAAGGACCGTAAGGGCAATATTTAGATCCGTTGGTTGTACCTGAATCAACAAACTAGAAGTTCATTGGGAGGGACCCATAGAGGCCAGAGACAAGTTTTTTTAAAAAGAACCATGCTGTAATAATGCCAAAAAACAGCAGGTAAAAATATATCACTGCAACCTAAAGAGACTTTCCGTTGAAAGAAGCGAAGTCATCAACATGACTTTATACATGCACGATTAGTTATCTACCTAAATTTTAAAGTGGAAGGAAATCAGTTCAAACTCTCAATATATCGTAGAGACAATAATGACACTTCCAGTGAACGAGGAGCTTCTTGAATCTGAACCGGTGAATGATCTGAAGGAGCTGATTAGGGTCACTGAATTTTTTCCTAGTACCGAAACTCCCAAGCTTCGTTTCAGAACCGAGTCGCGGCGCAGCAACCGCGCTCCAACCCATCCCCAATATAACGCTGCCCTGTGCGGTCGAAGCGAAGCGTGTCAGTGCAGCGTTCGTTCTCGTGCGAGCTCTTCAATCCACTTTCCTTGTCTGTGGCGACACTGGTTGTTTTTATAAAGTTCTTTCTTTCGTTCCGAGTGGTGCGTGACTTGGTCCTCGCTGTCTCGTCTCTCTTTCTCGCCCCGAAACACATCGAAGTCGAGTGCTAGGCTTAGCGTCTGAGGCGTTGTTTGAAACACAACACACAGCACCAGCGCAACCGGAGTGAGCGAACGAGCAGGCAATCTTCTTTGGCGAACCAGATTAGCGGATACTGAATATATATATATAAACTTGAGTAAATTAACGAACCTTTCGTTCGGTCCTAACCAATGTTACTAAAACACTCAGTTGGGAAACTCACCCTTGAAACCGGGGACGCTGGCGTCCACCGAGACCGAGCTAAATACGATAACAGCGCCACCCTTTAGCGACGAGTTGAAACATGAAAGTTGGTTTACATAGCTACTGCGAGATAGCCCTGCGAGATGGCGCCACCGGCCCTCGCCTGACTCGATCTGAATTAATACGTGCAGCCGTGCAGTTCCCGGAGTGAACGCTGCGGAAGAAATGGCGGCGTTGCGATCGTCCTTTGCTCGGTTCTCGAATACGGATCGGAGCCACTTTTTTAAAGCAGGCTCTAGTGCAGTTTCCCAACTGAGTGGTTCTATTAACGTTGGTCGTAACTCATCGATACCTAGAGCTCCCACCCGAGATAACGAGGAAACGTTCTGTATACGTTCTTTGTTGTGTTAGGTCCATTTAAAAAAATGACCGCCTGATAACTTCCGCTAATTAGAAATAGATTCTGCGGGATTGATATCCGTTGTCGCACTTAACATAAATCCACCTTGTTTGTTGCTCATTAACACCTTACGCAATCTTATAAAAAAGGTATTAACATGTATTTGTGATGCAGCTTATGATTTTCACACAGATGAACTAGTTAAAAGCCTAAAGATATTTAATGATTATTTTGAGTGACAGGAATATCGATTTTGCATTAGTTTTAAGAACGAAGCAAATAAGATGTACGGGCATTTTGGAAAACGTAGCGTCGTTCAGGAAGCATTTGCCGTCGTAGCCAGTTCATCAAGCAGAGTTGTGGAGGATGAATCCTTAGCGAACAAATTATTGCTTCCAAATGCTTAACTTTACCCTCCCTATCAAAAACGACCATTAGAAAATTTCTGATAATTCATCAGGCCAATAGTCTGTCGTATTTTGGTAACATTGATGGTGTGATGCTTTGATCGCGTGATGGTTTGGTGGGGTGATGGTTTGATGGTTTGATGGCTTGATGGTGATAATGTGATGATCTGATGATCTGTCGTATTTTGCGACATTGCTGGTTTGATGGTGTGATGGACTGATGATCTGTTGTAATTTGGAACATATGATGGCCTAATGGTTTGAATGTCTGTCGGTCTAATGATCGGAAGGAATTTCTAATACCTCTTATGTCTGGCAGAATACAAAGATTGTATTGTAGAAAAATGTGAACTTTATTTTGTTCCTATTATTATTTTAAGACAAATATCCGAAGTGTTCGAATATTTTCTGAATCTCCGTGGAAACCTGAAAGAAAATGTAGTATTTTGGTTAATGCATGGAAATTTTTATTTTTAACAATGATGAAACGCAAAATTATTTAACTGGAAAAAAGGCAAAACAATGCTCTTAATTACTAGCTACTTTCGATACTCTACAACGTGAAATTTTATCGGTGTTCGTTGCGTGGCTCTCTACCTTCAGTTCACATCACCCATGCCGGGCATGACGGCGTCGTTCGACAGCGTGCAATACACTAAGCTTCGTCGGCCCGAGAATGTGGTAATCTAAAACCACATTCGCGAATTTGAAAACGTTTTTTTTTTCGCAAACATTTAGTTCAGTACACGTCCGCCTAGTAAATGAATTTCCTATCAAGTCAAAGTGCGTTTTTCTGCACGTTCCCTGCCACTTAGATCGTAAACAAGATCCCCTTGACGTACAACGCGGATCAACATATTGTTTCACCAACGGACTATAACACAATTTAAAACAAAACTCTGGTTGCAAAAACAATCATGAGTCATTCCACTCTGTGAAAGTGGATGACCAGCGAAGCGGTTTAGCACACGAAACAGACATGACACAATTTAGAACAAAGGTACGAACTAATTTATGCACGATCTTCATCGGTGGTGTTTGCCGCCCGCCGCCACCACTGGCATTCTCGTTGCCGCTCCCGCCGTTGCTCTTCGTAGGCGCGTAGCACTGCCTCCCCAATACGAGAGAAGAGAAATGAAATTTAAAATGGAGAACGGCAACTTGTCTTTCTGGTTTTTATATGCATTCGCGAGGACGACTATCACCGCACCGAGGAGCCCGAGGAAACTAGACACGCGCGACGGGACCACCACCCCGGGAGAGCGGAAGGAAACTAGGCATGCAAACGCTTGGAACCACGACAAAAAGAGGGCGCTGTGAGGTTTTGTTGACGCATTTGAGAAATCCACGGAACACTAGCCATATACAGTTCCGCTGTAAAACATACTTGAATTTATAACAAGCTGTCTTTGTGGCCTTTCGAGTATCCGAGGACAATTGTTGAGGTGGATTATTACGGAATGAACACTCTTTATCCAGCCACGCCGTTGTCAGTTTTGCACACCGAATGAAATTCACGCATGCGCGACGACGTGAGATCATTGGCGCCTCCTTTCGGCCACTGCTGGAACCGCCCGAAGATAGCTAGGTTCATCCCACCACCAAAATATGTCATGAGAAGCACCACCAGCCTTTTTGACGTTCTAATGGTCTATCGAGATATCCTGATGGTCTCATCCGGGCAACTTCAAAACGTTTCGATGGTCCGTCAGTCACCGCAAAAAACGTTTTGACGGTCTGTGAGCTACGAACGGAAGCCTTTAAAGGGGCCCTGCAAGCACTTTTTTACTGGTCTTTAATTTACACCGAACCTGAGCGCACTGAACGTAGTAACTTTATGAAACTTTTATTTTCTCGAATTTCGCTTTATTTTAAAAGTTATAGGCCAATTAAAATTACAAAAACAAGCGACAAATAACCTCCTTCATGACGTCCTTGGTTGCTTGAGTGGCCGTGAACTAGAGGAGGGTTAGTGAGCTCAGCGAGCGCTCACGGCTGCCGCACTCCGTGTCGACGGCGCGAGAGGGCGCCACTAAAGCATGTTCTGGATAGGCTGTACGAAGTGGGCAGCCAAAGAGGCTCTCATTGCATTTGCCCAAGTCCCCAAGTTAGAGATTTGCGCGAAAATATTCGCGCAAATCTTCTCTAACTTGGGGACTTTTTCTAAATAAATATATAATAACTACTCTAATAATAATTCGTTAACAACTTTATTTTTCAACAAGTATGATGGGGTCTGATGAAAAAAAGCTGCGATGTAAATATTCACAAGTCCTCAGACCCCTATAAGGGACAGCTGAATGCAAGCAAGCAGTAAATACACAACAACCAACGCACACAGTAATAAAGAATGACTGTAACATACAACTGAAAATCGCTTCCTACAATTTAATATGATTGAAATCACTGGACACATTTAAACAAAATAAAAAAATAAAAAACAGCAATCTTGAGTAAAAAAAATTAAACACAAACCTTCAGAAGTTATACTCTCAAATTCAATAAATTGACTTCTACCTGAAATGCAGTGCCAACAGGGCCTTCTAGGTGATTGGTCTGGCGGCTATCAAACACGGGACCTCTTCAAAACTAGTGGAACGCTCCACACACTGGGCTAACCAGACACTAGCCGTCAGTAGAGCAAACAGATGTTAACACTTACCGTCAGTCTTGGTCGTAGCCACCGCAAGGGTTAGAGATCAGCTTTATAATTAGATATAATCATCTCGGTGAAGTCCCCAAGGTGAAGATCAGCGCCATATTCAATTGACGTCCAGTCGCCTAGAGGGCTCAAGTTACGCTCTGTTTCAGGTGGAAGTCAATTTATTTTTTCGTAACTACTGTTGTTGTACAATGGATGGTTGCAGTTAATTAGGTGGGAATAAAATGAAGCATTATGAATTTGCATTTTCATGATTACCGAAGGTGTCGGAACGGCGATACGGTAACTCAAGAAGTTCATACTTTGAAAAGCAAACACTATAGAGTATTTCAGAACCTATTTCCAACAAAAACATCGCATTTTAACATTCATCAAAATAACAATGAAACGGCTGAAATATCAAAAATTGTGACATAATAATTGTTCGTTTTACAAAATGATATTTACTTTTTTCTATTATCAGCGTAATGCTTATTTATCTACTGTCTATTTTTAATTTCATCTTTAACAAACTAAACTGAGAAGCGTCCATAAATTTACGTCAGTTTTTGGGGGTATATGCTAGAGATGCCTTTGTGAATTGATCCCGTAAGTGTAACGTCACTGCTCCAAACAAACCGTTGCTAAGGGCGTTGCTATAGACGAATACATGGGGCAGGATTTCGCTCAGAAGGAACCATCGTTAAAATGTGGACGTGGGACTTAAATGCCTAAAAATAATAAAAATGGGAAGCTTAGATTTATCACTTACCACGACAGATGTTTTCCGAGAATACGCTGTTTCTAAAATATTTGCGACTACAAAACCCTGTCCTCGAGACGTCTCGAGGTGCCTGCTGCAGACGACGAACGCATGACGAACGCACACAAAATGACTAAAGTATGCCGTCTGCAAAAGTTTGAATCGTTTGCATAATAATGCGATTTTGACCTTGTATTTATATGGAACATTAGATGCTTAAAAAGAAAAAAACTCATCACGTTTATATATAACAAAATAATTTCCGTGCAATACTGTCTGACGAAAATCCTCACACGTAAGGAGATCTCAAAAATACCACAAAGAAGCATCTATTTTAAGCATGATATGAAAGCTGCGCTGGGCACTCTTTTTAATTTTACGCCAACTGCCGCCAACGAACGAGCAGACGCCGAGAGCCGGCGTATTTAGCAGACAAGGAACTACAGCTGCTTGTTGTTACCGCGCCTGTTTTTGTTTCTGCGACTGTCGCCGCCTGCGGAGCGAGCGCCGCTTTTGAGTCGAAAAGATTGTCTGCTAAAGACGCTGGCTCTCGGCGCCGAATACTCGTTCGTTGGCGGCGTTCGTTGCGCCATCTCTTGTGTCCCGTGCGAAACGGCGCCGTGCTCTTTGAAGACCGGTGGCGTCGCTGCGTTTCCATAGGAGCTAAGCCTTTTTCTTTCTTTACTTTTTTCTCAGGTAAGTTCGCTCTTTGCAAATTTTACAAAAAAAAATGCACCATCTGTGGGCAACGCTGCACAAAGTCGTAGCGCGATAAGAAACCGAATTTTCCGGTCGATTTAAAGAGCCTGCCGTCTCCTTATTTCACCCGGTACTTTTCGTCATCCTGTGCTACGTTTCCTCTCTCTCTCTCTCTCTCTCTCTCTGTATATATATATATATATAAGCGTGGCTCTTCATTCTCGCGGATGCTGATTGATACCGTGTTTCTAAAGCTCCCAAACAAGAATACTACATGTACACGTGACGGGACAAACAGTGTAGGTAGTTCAGGAGCGCAACGAGCATGTATCACATGCCAGAAAGCGTCGTACCGCGTACCACGCGGCGGTGTGTGATTCCAGAACACCTCTAATTGGACACATTTTGCTTATTGCGCATTAATAAGACAAATAGGAAACGCCAGAAAGCCAAGGTCGAGTGGTGGAGTGGTTAGGGCACGTGACCGGACATTGGGAGGCCCAGAGTTCAAATCCTGGCTCCGCCGTATAATTTGGCTTTCGGGGGTTCTGTAACACATTGATTCATTCGATCAAGTACAGTTCAATCATCATCGCATTTTCTATTATTTCCTCTTCGGATACCACCGTACGATGATGAAAAATGCCCGTGATATATACATATATATATATATATGCGTGTATGTATGTATGTGCGTGCGTCTTTGTGTGAGTGTTACTAACATATCATTTCATCACACAAATGTGCCATGAGGAGACTTCTGTACCGTCAGAACTCCTTCAAACTAGTGCTGGCCTGCACTTTGACGTTGATACACATCATGTCGTCGCCGTATGTGAATCGGCTTCACAGCGTTTTCACCTTCTCAAATATTGCAGATGCGAGCACTATGGGCAGGCGTTCGCTTGCTCGCGCCCCTCCAGCGTCGATCGAAGCTTTGCACGAGCCCTTTTCACTTCCGATTTCCCCCAAAAAGTGAACCCCGAGAATAAAAAAATGGCCGCATCTCCACGTGGTGAATGACGTTGATTGGGGCAAAGCTCGGGTGGTGCTGATGATACTGATTTTGGTCATTGGTAGTGCTGATGGTGCTGATATTTGACGCTGTGCAGCAGCTTCTCGCGCCCTGGTCTGCGGAGAAGCTTGCTGTCAGCGTAGACGCTGCGGCGCTGCATGCTGAGCTTTTCGGTCGTTTTCATTCATGTCAGTAGGAGAATGTGTGGTGTTCTTCTTTTTATTTTTTAAAAAGACAGATGGGATGGCATCTCAGAACCCCCTACTCTTTTTTTTTCTTCTTTTTCTTTTTTCATATTTTTAGAGCGCAGCTCTAAAGGTCTATTCACACGATACATCTTGTTGGCGAATCTTGTGTCGCGAAACTAGGTTTCGGGAAACAGATTCCCCGTCTGAACGCGACCGAAAAAGTGGCGCACCTCCGAAAAAAGTGGCGCGTCTTCCTCGCTTCTGGAGCAATTTTTCGCTGAAACCTCATCGAGGCCTGTCAATCACCCGAAGGAGAAACGCGGACGCTGCCAATGGCCGCTCGACTTTGCTATGACGTCTGACCTTCGAGGAGGAGCGAGCTTCTGGAGGAGTCTGATTTTCGGCCGATTCCGTATCCGAGCCAGAGCCGAAAGAAAATAAACAAACATGGCGAGCGGCAAGCGGAGAAGCGGTGCCATAGCGGTGCGTACGGGCGACGAGTCTTGTTCCTACTCGGTTGCAGGTGCGTGAACGGCGCCTAGTACTGATTGGTGGCGCGGTGCAGATTCATCAATAGTCGCGACGAGTGCAAGCACCGGATATAAACCTGACGACTGGGAATAACTTTCTTTATTAGCGGTGCAAAAATGTCCGAAATGCTTCAAGATCATCTGCCTGTTCTTTGACGTTCGCGGTCTTTCCCGGGTTTGGCAGGGCTAGTAAACCCAGTGAGCCGAATCTGACGAAGTTCATTGAGTGGTATTAATAAAACAGACTGTCTCTTCACACTGTGAGTACTTTATATCATTTTGATGCGAAACACTTGGCATTCCCGGTGCAGATGACAAGGTTTGGCGAAATTCTCGCGAGTCAATACGTCACAGGTTTCGCGCGTCAAACTCCACGTGTGAACAGGCCGATTTCGCGCAATCTTGGTTTCGCTAAACTGTGGCGCGTTGAAAAGATGCATCGTGTGAATAAGCCTTTAGGCACCCGTTCCCGGCTTGAGCGGCGTCGCCGTCGCCGTCGGCGTCGGCGTAACCGCGCAGTGCATTATGGGAAATGTCCCATAATGCACCGCGCGGGCCCCCCCCCCCGGGGTCACGTGACCTCAGGGGGGGGAAGGGGGGGTCACGTGACCCCCCTCCCCCCGAGGTCACGTGACCCCCTTCCCCCCGAGGTGCACTATGGGAAATGTCCCATAATGCACCGCGCGAGCCCCCCCCCCCCCCCCCCGAGTCCACGTGACCCCCCCCCCCCCCCCCCGGAGGAGATTGAAGAACGAGGGGAGGAGGAGGAGGAGGAGGAGGGGCATACCCTCCCCTGAGTACCCTTCCCCCTCCTCCTCAAGAGCTGCGCTCCAATTCGGCGTTACAGGGAGTTAGTTGTAAACGGCTTTCACTTTTTTTCATATTTTTTTTTTCCATTTTTTTTGCCCTACACGAGCACTTGAGCACGTGAGGTCACGAGCAGGAGCACGAGCACCCGACGCCGGACGGCGGACGGTCATACGGACATGGCTAGCCCCTAAGGAGCTTCGCCCCTAATAGACCGATCTCACTAAGCGTTCGGCGCATGCATGACGCCGCCATTACTTTAGTTAGCGCGCGCGGAGCACGCTTTGCGCGTGCTCCACACGCGCAAAGCTCCAGTGGGGTTGTCGCACTTGCAGAAGGACTATAGACATTTTCTGTTTCCTGTCGTTCTCAGTCACGTGGGTTCCGTATCTGGTATGCAGGGCGAAAAAATAATAAAACGTTTGAACCTGGAATATGCGAGAAAATATAGCTGAGGCAAATGAGGAATGTGTGACAATCACGCATTTTTGGTAAACAACATCTAGCTTCGGGGAGAGATCAAAAAGATGTTTTACCGCATACCAGAAGTGACGATATTCAAGATGGCTGCGCGCTTGTGGAAAAGGTGTATAGTTCCCTAGCCTCCACTATACTCACAATGCCTGGCAGTTCGAAAACGGAGCCATAAAGCGCCCGGTCGTAGATTTTGACCGCGAGTGTCTGATAGCACAGAGCATCAAAGAGCCATTTTTTGTGGAACCTGGACGTTAGCGCACAACTTTTGCAGCGGCGAGGACCCGAAACACACTGTTTCGCTCGGGAGAAGTCTGTTTCGGTGTCTCGCCGCAGCGGGGCGCCAGTCACGTGGCTCTTCTTTCATCCGTTGTTTGCCGCTCCACCTTTTCCTTTCGTTCGAGTAATTATCGTGGCGATCTGCCAGGCTTTGTCAGTATGGAGGAGGCTATGATAGTTCCCTAAGTGCATTGCGGCAGCGGTGGAGTAGTCAAGCGGCTGGTGAGATCGGTCTATTGAAGTTTCTTCCTCGTCACTATACTCACTCCGAAAGAACCGTTGGCGAAGCCATCGTGTCGTCTGCTAGCAAGGCAAAAGCGGTTGTGAAACTTTATTGCAGGCTTTTATCATCGTTTTATGGTACTGAGACTATATAAAATTCTTCATGATTTGATATTGAGGAGACACAATGCTTACAAAAAGTTATTTAGGTTTGTATCAAACAGTTTCTAACCTCAGGTTGACCCCCCATGCATTGGACCATAACAACGGCCCTAGCAACTGTTCGTTTAGACAAAAGTCAGATTTGGTGGTTTCACGTGCCAAACCCACGCCGGGTATGAGGCACGCCCTAGCTGAGGACTGAGGATTAATTTCGACCACCTAGCAGAGCGCCATGGTCTGGCGACATCATTTACGGGATTAATGACTAGTTTCGGAACAATATCTACACTAAAATTGTCACGATTCCACGGGTTGAAAACGTGTCCAAAGGTACCTGCAACGAGAAAAATCTAAAACATAATGATGTTTTTTTAGGTTATATACTTTCAAGACTAAAAATGGCATTCTTTGAAAGTCATAGTAACCAGGCAAGTTTCCAAAGCAAACCTTTTTGTTAGACAAATATACATAGTTGTTCCTCATTTGTTTCCTCGAATTCTTCTACCGTGTATTCTTTTTGAGTAAAGAGGGACGTTTCTTGAAACAAACAGCAAATATGTCAGTATACAATTTCTTATTTAGAAAGTACGAATTAAGACAATCTTGAATAAAAAATAAAGTTTCAGAAATTGAATATTTAAAATTCAGTATTTTGTGATAAAAACGATAGGATTAAGGAATCGCCAGCTGGTAGTGTTTCTTGCGAATACATCTCTGATACTCAAGTTCACTACGACGAAATAAAAAATAAAATAATTACGGCGTGACGCATTGTCGGACATGGAGTCCTGTTTACATCGGGCGCCGCGAGAATCGTGCGATTTGAATGCCGTTTGGCGCGCTAGTATATTTACATCTGCATAAGTAATTGTTGGCCTCTCTTTATGGAATAACAGTTCTTTTAGCTTTGAAATGTTTTGTTAGAAGTAACTAATGACAAGTGCCTAGTTTTTTGTTTTAGTTTTTAAGCAGGAAGTCAAAATTTCTTTCCCTGTAATCCAGTACACCACGCAGACTAAGACATGAGGCCCTGCAGAACAGTGAATGTTTATGCCTCGATCATATTATGCAATAAAGTTTTAAAGGGGGGGGGGGAACGCCCATGTACGCCAAAATGCTAGTACACATTTAAAAAAAAAAATTAAAATGGTTTCTTTTAGTCCGCGTCAGAAACATCTAGTACCTGGTATGACTCATGCGTTTCCTTTCTAATAACTTGGCAGCTGTTTAACACAAACATATTTGCATAGTTTCATATCTGTGGGGGGCACAAGATATCTTGTATGCGATTTAATGTACCATGAGATACATTCTTGGAAATCTCCCATACAATCGCTTAAGATGCTACATTGGGAACAGTTTAGAAGTACAAATAGGAATTAGTTTTTTTTCTGACAAATAACTAGCGCATTCTTACAAGAAAAGTTGGACTTGTCATTATGCAATCGCTTACGGCATTTGCCACCAAATAAGACCATACCGTCGTTGTACTTGAGTTGGAGCACCCGACTCTTCATAATCGGTAATATTTTGCGTTCCACTATAGTTGCTTTGTGTGCGAAACTATTTAGCGATTTTGATACCATAAAAATGTATTTTACATATTATATCGAGCGAATTAAACTTGCCCACTTGCCAGCGTATGTTCGACCTCGCCTTAAACGACCCTCTTTCCCAGGCCATGGGCAGGATCGGCGAAGTGGTGAGCAGGACGTGGCAGACGGCGGACAAGATGCGACTCCTTAGGGGAAAGCTCGATGAGGACTCCTCCAAAAATGACAACTTCCGGGTGAAGCGGTACATCGCGAAGTACACCATCAACCCTGCCCTGGCCCACGGCATCGCCTCTTACGTCGGTTCTATAGAGGTACTAATCAAATTATTAATAATTCATATTTCAATAGATTTGGAGAAATTTGGAAGACAGAACTTCAGAAAACATTACACTTGGAACATAAGGCTGGTACCTATTCACTTTATACACATTATCCTGTTTGAATGATAATATTATCTGTTTCCAGGGAATTTCTTGCTTTGATGAAGAATACATTGCGGAACGTAAATACCAAATCAGTATTACTGATCTCACCTTAGAAACGTGTGAGCAGGCTTGACCGTACAAAGCGTGATTTCTATTAGTGGTTAAAGCAGTCCTCTTGAGGCTTCCTTCAAACAGAGTAAGTAGGAACTGTCCCTGCCCAGTGTTATGCCAAATACTCAACAAAACTATTTAAGATACTAAATACCATTTTAAATTCTATTTCGAGTAGCATTTAAGATACTTTTACTACGAACTATCTTGAGTAGAGTACACATACTTTGAAAAAGAACTTGAATTACATTTCAAGATACTCGGCAAGTAGGTTGCAAGCTGGTAATATAAAAATAAAAAAAAGAAGTCAAATGGGTGTGCGCCACCTGGGATGAGTTCGCTGAAAATTATATTCTGCAGTGATCTTTATGGCTTTCAAGAAGCGACTTAGCTGCTGCAATTGAAGTTTACTTTGAAATAATTCAGGATATGCGACATAATGGATACCGAAACACCTTATGGTTAAAGGGGGGCACAGGTATTGTAGAAATGGCAACTGGCGTGCTTTAGTTTGGCGGCAGGCTCGGCTCATGACGCAATCTGCAATACGTTCGTAATATTCATTGACGCGATTTGGCGGACATGACACATAGTCCGGCATTGCATATCCGTAACAGCCAAGATAGAAGTTGATCAGGCAGCCAGACTTGATGATGAACACGCGAATGAATGACAAACGTACACGCACAGGAAAAACATCAGCTAGAGGACAGCAGTCTCTGTCGCTGTTCAACAACCAAGAGCAAGGATTTCGTTTTCCCAGCCAAGGGCGAGGCGGAGTTGCTGAACCTTCAAACTGTCAAAAAATATTAGGAAGGTCAAGAAGAAAACACAAGTAATACAAGAGTATGTCCACAAAACCGCTTTCACTCCCTGGCTTTACCTGGCAGAAAACTGGGTTGGAGGATTCTGAGAATGAAACAATGTGCGCATTCGGAAGGAAGCAAAAGACACGATTTTGAACGAGCTTGGGAGCCGAAATTATGCCACAATTGGCACACAAGGGGCTTTGGGGAAGCCCAATCTAGGTCACTCCGTGTGCCAAGTCAAGCACATATCCGTCCTCGCCTTTGTGGGAATGACCACTCTGGAACTTCTCAGACGGCAACCTTGTAGCACTGAAGTTCTGTGCCGCATCTGCAGCACGGTGAAAATTGATGCTTTGTCAGTTTATGTTCTTCTCCACTTGAAATAGCTGTGAGCACTTGGGACAAAAGAGGATCCTGTCGGGTCATTTCAGCGAGTTTAAGTGGCGACAGTTCGAAACTTGGCAGTGGCGCCAAGGTGAGTACGTCCGCTGGTGGACAGGGCTCATCGACTTTTGTCAGAAGTGGCAGTCTGCTGAGTGCATCAGCGTTTTGATGGTGTCGTCCAGGTCTGTAGTATAAATTGTAGTCGCAAGTGGCAAACTTGAGGTGTCATGCTCCGTGACAGGATTCGGGGCATCTGCTTCTTTACTCCCAAGATGCCAAGCAGAGGTTGGTGGTCTGTTAAAACTGTCATGTGTCTGCCTGCAATGTAGAGGTGAAAATGACTGACTCCGTAAATTACTGCCAAGCCTTCCTTGTCGATCTGGGAGTAATTCTTTTCCGCGGCTCCCAGTGTTCGCGTTGCGAAAGCTATAGGGGCCTCTCTGCCAACTTCATCTTTCTGGGCGAGCACAGCACCGAAGCCGTATGGTGACGCATCGACTGACAAGAAACGAGGCTTAGTCTCAACGTTATGGAGGAGCGAATCAAGCCCTTAAGTACAGCAAAAGCAGTCTTGTGCTTCCTTTCCCACTTCCAGGGCATATTTTTCTCCAGGAGTTTGTACAGCTCGGCGGCGATGTCGCTCTGTTTTCCAAAAAGCTGTACTATATCTGCGTACGGCCAAGCCTGCTCACGTCACGGGCGGCTCGGGTCACCCGATCTCTGGCCCGATGCTGCGGCGGCGGGACGGCGGTATAACGTACCCGCCGTCTTGGCGCCTTAGGAGTTCCACAAAGCGGCGGCAGGTCGCTCGTATTATACACAACAATCTTTATATACATTTCAAGTTCATACTGGCCATAAATAGCCTTTATGTCCAAGCAAAATAAATATTGGAACCATACACGTGGTACAGGAAAATCGACAGCGAAAAATCGAAGCATACATTAATAGTCATAGTCATAAGATGTGTCGCATCAAGCACCTTCTTTGTCGCCGCGGGGGGGGGGGGGGGGAGGTGTTTAGCTATGTTTATATTAATGATTGTTTGCAAGGGCCAACTGGAATTAGATGTACGACAACCAAGAAGGTGCTACAGAAGGTGTTTTCCTTCCAGTAGAAAGAAAAAAACGTGATAAAAATTGTATTGTGATGTGTTCTACCAAACCCTTGAAGTATATCGATACCAAATGTACGCTTTACTATTGATAATCCTACTGAATAAAATACTTGTATAAAATGTATACAGGTGGACCAATCTAATCCATATGAAGTTATGGACATTCCGAAACGGGACACAAGCGGGTTTCTCTGTATTCATGCAGGACTGATATCCAAACTGGTAACCCCATAGCTGTACCCATATGGGGGAGGGCTTGTATGTATACAGTGACCTACGGACCTTTTTCACAAGGCTGACACCATCATAAAAATCGTCACTTCCAGTAGGGGCGAAAATATTGTTTGCCATCGCCACGCCAATAAAATAATTTATGATACAAACGCAACCGTCACATATTCTCGTTTTGCCTCCCCTTTATTTTTTTACTATTGACAGGTTGAAATGTTTTATTATTTTTTCGCCGCTGATACCGTAAGGCCTATCAGGCGGCTCGGGACAAGAGTAGACGAAAAAGTCTATACGCCAACGTGTTCGCCTGTTTCAGATATGGCCCAACTGAAAAAACAAAAAAAAAAAAAACAAAAAGACTGTATAATTATTGATAAAAGTTGATCAGTTTAATACATATAACGTTATGGGATACAAAAGGCACGTAGCCAGGATTTTGCTTCGTGGGGGGGGGGGGCCCGCCCATGACAAAATGCTGTATGAGGGGGAGGGAAGATTTCGGGGGGGGGGGGATGCAGGGCCCCATGGGCCCCCCCCCCTGGCTACGTGCCTGGGATGCAGTAACTGAATCTGATGTGGCTTACCCTTTGGGCATACCGGAACTGTGTGTGTTGTAATATTCGTGGTTTATTGACGTTCCATAGTACATGCAATGTCGACGCCTACCCGGGCCACTCCCGTGTCTCGTGATCGTTGTCGTCGTCTCTTTCCGACTTTCCCTGCTTGGTGGCGCCCCCTAAGCGTACTTACTATATTACATCTCCCCTTTTCTCTTCTTTCTTTTAAGTCGTGAAATTTGGGTCTGTGTACCGCGCAGGAGGTTTTGCTCTTCTAGTACTCTGTCGCAGCACAACCCTATTTCTCTGAAGTGACAGTCCCTCCTCGTCCTGCACAATGTACGAGCGAGGTTGTTTTCTTGCGAGGACGATGGCTGGTGCCCACTGGTGGCTTGCCTGATTTCTGACGTACACAGGTTCTCCTGACTTGAGATCAGGCAGTAGTACGGTTCCCCTGTTGTAGTACTTTGCTTGTTTCTTTTTGTGGTCGAGTAGTCTTTCTGTTACTGCTCCTTGATCCGGTGAGTTCTTCTGCAAGAAGCTTGGATGTACGGGAACTTGTGCTCGCGTGTGGCGGTTCATGAGGCGCTGTACCGGAGATTTTAGGAATTCCGTCCCTTGGCGTGTTGCGCCACTCCAGCAGTGCGTCATAGTACTCCTGATTCGCAAAACAATGCTTGTTCATCAACTTCTTTGCTTCCTGCACTCCCCTCTCCGCCATCCCATTTGATCTTGGGCAGTAAGGGCTTGACGTCAGATGAGAGATACTGTGCTGTTCACAATAGCTGGCGAAGACGTAACTGTTGAACGGACGCCGTTGTCCGTGATGATTTGTAGTGGCAGTCCATGTAGGGAAAAGGTAGCTGCACAGCCGTTGAGTACACTTAGTGCATTCGTCTTGTTCATGAGGTGGACTTCGTCGAAAAAGGAATAATAGTCCACTACTATCAAGTAGTGCTTCCCTTGATGTTGAAATATATCCATAGCAATGCTCTGCCAGGGTCCCGTTGGGACTGGATGACTCCGTAGAGGCTCGCGAGGTTGTTGGTGCTGGTACTGCTTGCAGACTTTGCAATGTTGTACCGTTTCCTTAATGTCACGGTCCAGTCCTGGCCAATACAGCACCCCTCGGGCTCTGTGTTTGGTCTTCTCGATGCCCCCATGTGATGTGTGCAGAAGGCGGAGCTTCTCTGGTCGAAGTTTTCTTGGGACTATTAGCCGGTTGGAACGAAGCAGAAGACCTTTCTCGGCATGGACCTCGTCCCGATAGGGCCAGTAGGATCGCAGACTCTCACGAACCTGCATCTTGTCGTTTGGCCACGCAGTCTCTGCGTACTGTAGCAGTATCTTCATGTATTCATCTTCCTCGATTGCCCCACGCAACTCCTCCAGCTTCTCGTCTGTGACTGGGAGGACTTCCAGTGTGTTCACCTCATAGTCTTCGTGGTACATTCCACTTGATGGATATCGCGATAGGGTGTCAGCTACGTAGAGTTCCTTGCCAGGTTTGTACTTTACCTGGATGTCATACTTCTGCAAGGTTAGCCGCATCCTTTGCAGTCGAAGCGGGCACTGGTTCAGTGGCTTCTGGAAGATTGCTTCTAGTGGCTTGTGGTCACTTTCAACTTGGACGGTTCGTCCGAAGATGTAATCGTGGAAACGTGTGCATCCGTGAACGATGGCAAGGAGTTCCTTTTCAATTTGCGCATAACGTACTTGTGTCTCTGTTAGAGACCGTGACGAGTAGGCCACAGGTTGACCTCCTTGTAGTAGGACAGCTCCTAGTCCATGAGAGCTGGCATCAACTGAAAGGGTGAGAGGCTTCTGCTTGTCATAAATTCGCAACACTGGGGCCTTTATCAACGCTTCCCGCAGTGCCTGGAAACTGCTCTCGTGGTGCTCGTCCCAGCTCCACGACACGTCCTTCTTCAGGAGTTCTCGTAGTGGAGCACCGAGTTCCGCCATGTGCGGAATGAACCTGTTCACATAGGTGATGACTCCAAGAAAACTTTTTAAGTCTTTGGTGTTTTGTAGCCTTGTGATGCTGAGGATGTCACTCACTTGCTCTGGGTCCACCTGTAGGCCCTTGTCTGAGAAGATGTGACCCAGGTATCTTATTTCGGTCTGCAGGAACTTGCATTTTGCCTTATTCAACGTCAGGTCGACGTCCCTGCAACGCTGTAGAACTGCCTGCACTCTCTCATCATGCTGTTGTACAGTTTCTCCCCATACCAAAATGTCGTCTACCATTACCTCAACGCCCTCAAGTCACTCGAGGACGTGAAGCATTGCCTTCTGGAAAACCTCAGGTGCAGCTGAGATGCCGAAGGGCATCTTGAGGAAACGGTAGCGTCGAAAAGGGGTTGCAAAGGTGCACAGGTAGGAGCTCTTCCTCTCCAGCTGAATTTGCCAAAACCCTGTAGAGGCATCCAGAGCTGAGAAATACCTCGCCTTATGCACGCGTGTTGCGATGTCTTCTAAGGTTGGCATAGAGAAATGCTCCCGTAGTACGACCTTGTTGAGTGTTTGGGGATCCATGCAAACACGCACCTTGCGATTGCTTTTTCTTACCACTACGATCGGATGAACCCATTCAGTAGGTTCCGACACTTGTGTGATGACTTTCTCTTCGAGCATTCGATCTAGCTCTTTTTTTAGATCATCCCTAATCGCTGCAGGCACATTTCTTGGCTGGTGAACTACACCTTCTGCGTCTGGCTTTAGCTTCATACTGTATTTCACACCTTTGATTGTTCCCAGTTCCTCAAAGACATCTTCATACTTCTTAGGAAGATCAGTTTTCTTTGTTTGGAGGGAAGCAACTCGTCGAAGGAGCTGTAGTTCTTCCGATACCACTCCACTCAGAGTCGTAGGCACGTCCTGTTTTACAACGTAGAAGTCGACGTCCGACACACACCCCTTGTCCTGCACCTGCAAAGTGCTCTTGCCATTTGCAGTCTGCACATGCCCGAAAAAAGAACTAAGGCGTACACTGCATTCTCGAGCTGGGCGTTTGGTTAGAGTATGAAGCAGTCTCTCAGAGATTACACAACAGTCTGCCCCTGTGTCAACTTGGCAGTTCACAGGCTGACCTTCAATGGACACTTCCGCTTCCCATGCTTTTGTTGAGTGTGCTACAGCACTAATCACGAAGGTGTCATCATCGTCACAGTCTTGTTCGTGCAGCTGCCTGACATTCTGGTGAGCAGTTTTCTGTTTGGACTCTCGAAAACCTTGTTTCTTTGTCGTACGGCTCACGCGCGCGAAATGACCCTTGCGTCCACATACCTTTGCATTTGGCTGTTTTCGCTGGGCATGTTCCACTTGTGTGAGTGGTGTACCCGCACTGAGAACACTGCTTTCCTCCTGAAAGCGCGCACACTTCTGGCGTAGCTGTTGCAGCCTTGGCCGCTTGTATCTCTCGAAACTGTTCAGCTCCTTTTTCTGCCGTTCTGCATTGCTGGATCACCTTTTCCAGCGTTGGATCTCCGTTGATGAGTTTTTGCTGTAATTTCTTGTTCAGTGTTCCAAGGATGATTCGACTGCGCAACATCCTGTCGTGCATTGACCCGAAGTTGCAGTCCGCGGCAAGCGTGCGAAGCTCCGTCAGCCAGTCGTCGAGCTTCTCTCCTGGTTTCTGATTTCGCATTCCAAAAACGAACTCCCGGTACGTTTGGTTCACTGTCGACTTGCAGTGTGCGTAAAACTTTTCCATCAGAGTGTCCAGGTCGTGTTGGGCCGCCTCATTTGCAAACGTGAATGTATGATAGACGCGACGTGCGTCCTCACCAATGATCACGAGGAACGTGGCCGATTGTACTGCTGGGTCTTGAGCCTTGAGGCCTGTAGCCGTAGAGTACAATGTGAATTCCTCGTACTACATCTTCCATGCTTGCTCCAAGTCGCCGCTCAGGTCCAACGGTCGGGGTGGCGGCAGTAGGCTTGTCAGGATACTTGCGTTTGTGCTCGGTACTCCCGATGCTCCTGGAGGATTCTGCATGGTCGCGCTCGGTACTCACGGCGCTTCAGTGGATCCTTTATAGCTTACACTTCTGACACCATGTAATATTCGTGGTTTATTGACGTTCCATTAGTACATGCGATATCGACGCCTACCCGGGCCACTCCCGTGTCTCGTGATCGTTATCGTCGTCTCTTTCCGACTTTCCCTGCTTGGTGGCGCCCCCTAAGGGTACTTACTATATTACATGTGTAATGGTTCGCCTGTAAAAAAAATGGGATTTATGCTATCTATGTGATAGCGCTTAAAATGGTAATCTCCAACTATCAGAAAAACCTATAAACAATAAACTGTGCACCGAGAATGAACACAGAAAGTAGTACAATTTTACTGCTTATTACTTTTTCAATGAAGGTAAGATATTGGTGCATCACGCCAAATTTTATCTAAGATTTGTCTCCTTGGTGTTTGTCAAGACGCAGATTCTTCAAATAGAGCAGTTTCTTTCTTAGAATTATCTTTGATATGCTGCAAGATATCAAAGCAATTTATCAGTACCCCAAGAACTCCAACCGGCAGTGCAGATTACTTTCCCAAGTGTCTTAGCCTTAGTTCTTTTTGCTGAATTGGGTCTAAAGATTGAAAGGACTGTTACGCTTTCATACTAAAATGACATCCCTTCGTTAAATCTAAAACAAAAACCTGAAGTAGTCACGGCCTCGGCATAGGGGCGCTGGGACATTCGCGTACATTTTGACGTGACTGTTTTTCTTTCCCAGATAGCCCATGAAGGGAGGTCAACATTGGCCCCATGTGGGAAGAATGGGCTGAGGTAGCCCCGGAAATAACCCCGTGGGTCCCATGTCGGTGTGGAGTGGGCATGCCTCATTCGGGCTACCCATGCAGTACCCCTGTGTGTCCCAGCTCGGTTATGCAAGGGCAAAGTTAGCGTAGTTAGCGTGCGCAGAATGAGAGCACGGTCACTGTGGCTGCTGACGCAGTACCACAGTGTGTCCCACTTCGGCTACGCGTGGACATGCCCAACCTGGGCTGCTTGGTGCAAGAGCTAGAACAAAGGTGGGCTCCAAAGGGGCATCGCGGGGGTTTGCCCAATTGGGGTCGCCCATGCAATGCCCCTGTGGCTTCCACCTCGGCTATACGGGGGCAATTTTAACGTAGATGTGGGCATCAAGGGGGCGAATCGTGGGCATGCCCAACTTAAACTGCCTCTGAATATCCCAAAATTTCACTTTCGCTGATATTGAGAATATTTTGTGCACGTTCTAAAATGTGCTCAGTTTGATACCACATCACTGAGGATATTAACTTAAAGCGTGTGATAAAAATAATGGGTTTGCAAAACTTCATTACTAACTCACAACTCAGCATGCATGTAGACAAGCCCGTTGTAAGTGGGCGAAATATTTTACACCTAATATTACGTTAGAGGGTGAATTTTAAACACGCTCGTCGGAATATCGTTACCTGTTTTAAAACTCGGCGTCTGTAGCCTGCTCAAGCTGGTCATTTATCCTGATTACCAGTCCAACACGATTTTATATAGAAATACGCACCGTTTTTAATGCGCAGCTCTTAGGCGCCCGTTTCCGGGTTTCGCGGCGTCGGCGTAACCACGCTAAATTTAACGGGAAAATTGACGTCACGTGACCTCAACACCAATTCTATTCCCCGCTAAATTCAGCGGGGAAATTCAGTTTCTCCACTAGATTTAGTGGCGAAATTCAGTTTCTGCGAAAGATTAAGCGGGGAAATTCAGTTTCTCTGCCCTATTTACCAGACAAATTCAATTTCTCCGTTAGATTTAGCGAGAAATTGACGTCACGTCACATCAATTTTCCCGCTAAATCTAGCGGAGAAACTGAATTTGTTCATTGTTGTACGTGACACCAAGTCATGTGACGTCATTTTCCCCGCTAAATTTAGCGGGAAAATTGAATTGGTGTTCAGGTCACGTGGCGTCAATTTTTCAGCTACATTTAGTGGGGAAACTGGGAGGAGGGGAGGGTGCGGAGGAGGAAAGGAGGAGAAAGAGGGGAGGAGGAGGAGGGAAGGGGATGAGAGAAGATTGTGATGGAGGAGGGAGGAGGAGGAGAGTAGGGGAGGAGGAAGAGGGGCATACCGTCCACTCCGTACCCTCCCCTCCTCCTGCCTCAAGAGCTGCGCTTTAATTTCGGATTACAGGGATTTGGAAGCGTCTTTCATTTTTTGTGTTTCATTCCTTACGCTTGAAATTTCCAATTTTCTTATGGTCTTGCTCAAGACAAATTTATATATCGAAATCTATCAAAACGGTAATTATTTTGCTAGTACGCAACCGGGAAATGTAAAGAAGGCTAAATTTAGGGGTGTACTGCTGTATCCCATACCTTAGGGAAACTATGAAATAACCCCAAACGCCAGGAAGCAAACATGTTAAAAGTTTACATGTGTATCTACTCTACAAACTTATAGAACGAGCTATAATATCACGAGCGTGCCTCTCACGGCGTTGATATACGACTTCTTGTCGGGGTGTAACTCTTTCGGTCGTGTCGGCAATTTTTAGAACACTAAAAGCAGCAGATCGAGATTTCAAATTGATGAATGGGCAGACATGTCATGGACGGCCTAATATACAAACCATAAAATTCAAATAACTGTGCGCCTGAATAAAGTTAGTAATATTTTCCGTTGTAGGGAAAGCCTGGAAAAGCGAAACATCCACCGACACTGCGTCATTTTTGGAAGGCCTTGGGATTTTTCTCGGAGGTTACAGCAACTGCTTTCTAGTGTGTCATTTAGATATGTTAGTTTTGTTTACCTTCTGCACTTAGTGATTCTTAAGAGCCCATTCAAATGAGCATTAAATGTACGATACCTGCAGAGGAAATGCCAAGTGGGATTTTGAAACGCTCTGCCGGTATACCTGTGTGACATACATGTTTTGAGGCACAGCCCACCGGTACATGGTTATAGGTCAAAGGAATGCGATACTGGGTGCCTGTATGAGAATACCTGTACGACTACAAGGATACTGACCACTTCGCTATATGATTTTTCGACAGTAACTTTATGCCGGCGAGACCTGCATCCTTTACCAGTGAGCAGTAAACCCGTGTCGGCGACCGGTACCTGATACCGGCTGACCCGTATCCGTGTACCGGAAACATTTATATGCACTGGTGTGTACCGGTGCGGTTATACCGGTGACCGGTATGAACTTGTAGAAACCAGTTTGAAGTCGTACAGCTGAAACCAACAGCGCTGAACACACACACGAACGAAGAGATTGAGACAGGGCAGAACGCTGTTTCGCCGTTTTCTTTGAATTGACTGGCCAAAACCACCACTTTTCTGCAGCTTCTGTTGTTCTGAAGTCGAGATCATGACATTGCTGCATGAGTCAAGAGGGAAACACTAAAGGCCTCTTCTTATGATGCATTTTCTCAACGCACAATCAACGATTTCGCGAAATCGATATTTCGCGTAATCTGCTAATTAACACGTAGTGTTTGCCGCGCAAGATATAAGACGTATTGACTCACGAGTATTTTGTCAATCCTTGTTGTCTGCGCAGGGAATACAAAGCGTTTCGCTGTAGATGATATGAAGTTTGCACAGTGTGAGAGGTCAGTTTGCTTTTTAAATATAATTGAATAAACGTCGTTGGCAAACATTTGGCTCACGCGGATTACTAGGCCTGACGAACCCGCGAAAAATCAAGAACTTAAAAAATAGCCGAATTATCTCGAAATATTTTGGAAATGAGTTCACCGCTAACAGATATCTTATTACCAGTCATCGGAAAACGCGGAAATGCAGTTTCCGCGTTTCTCCGCTGGGCGATTGACTGGCATAGGTGCATTTTCAGCAGAATCTCGCCCCAAGAATCAAGGAGTGCGCGTGTTCTTTTTACGATTCGCAGGTCTTTTTTCATCTCCCTCAAATGGCGTATGCGAAAAAAAAAAACAAAAAAAACTAGGTTTCGCAGCAGTATACTCGCCAAAAAGATGCGCCGTGTGAAATAATATTAAGACACAAAGAAATAGATAACAAACGCCACAGCCTAAGAGGGGATTCTTTGTATGTCTTTATCTAGATGTTTTCAAGTGGTACGACCTTATGCAAGCGTTTGAGTACAAACCAGCCCAGTTCATGAACTTTCTAGAGAAGCGTGATTGTTCTGGCACGGTTTGCAAAATGTGCGAATATTCGAGTTATACGTTTTCAGGATATATTGGGTATCACAATTAATATGCACGATGCTTCAAAAACAAAAATTGTGCACTCTATCAGTATAAAAAACAGCAACATGTTGTTAGAAAATGTCTTGCGAAAATACCATGAACTAGTTTTGTTTTTGAACATGAAACACGTTTATGGATTTCATTTTATGAGAAAAGTGTCATGGCTGATCGTGACGAAAAAGTGTTACAAAGATGTCAAGGCCACATAAAGCATACGTAACACATAGTAGCCAGTCGATAAGCACTCAAAGAGGAGGCATGTTTAGTCATAATTACTCATACATTATCGTAATGAGGCGTAATTAAGTTTAACGAGCGAAATTTACCATGCGGCTCAGCCGGAATGAAACCCCGGACCGTGCGACCCGCAGCCAGACGCTGTTGCTCGGCGCCACGAGAGAGAGTCAAAGAGAGCGCAAACTACAGGAGCAAGTACAACTCACGGGACCCTGTTCGAACAGGCGACCATCGGCGCGCGCAGCTTGCTCCCTACCGACGAAGTGCACTCACCAAGTGATCCCACAACGTTGCGATGCAGATTATAAAGCAATAACGAATATCGCAGTGGGTGTATGACGTCACAACTTAGCAGCATCAGTCAATTGAATTGATAGATCATCGAGTTTGATAAACCTTCTCCATCCTCCTCGTGATTGACTTTGGACACCAGAATGGGGCTCCTCGCAAATCCAAGAACACTAAGGTCTCAAAGTGCTCAAAGCGCTAAACGCACCCTCGAACAAGCAGAACTAAAATACTTTACCAAGATAATACATTGCACTTCGCTCACTTGCATTAGACAGCGCGCCTAGAGCGCGAATTTCTCGTCGAGTTATTTGGAAACCCCCATCCGAGAGAACTTATGGACATCGCGCTGTCGACGCTGTCGCCCTTTCGCTCTGCGCGCCGAGAGAGAGGGGCTGCCGCCGACGTACCGGAATACCGGATTCGCCAAGACAGCAGAGAAGATTGTCTTCGATGTCTCGACAGATTTACACGTCGACAGATGGCGGCAGCCTCAGCTCCTAATTGAAAGTGAAATTTCCCGATACCGTGCGCGTTCAACCGTTTCAACTACTTAAATGCTTTCGGCGGCATGGCCGTTCGACTTTGACGGACTAAGATATATTTCCTATCATAAATATTTGCAGAAATCGGGATAACTTCTCATTTAAACATACTCCTCGTTCGCTTTATGTGCATGAGCCGTTTTTTAGTGCTCTGGTATAAGGAACGAGAGGGTGATGTAAATATTATACTCTAACCCAGAGAACACAAGACCGAAAAACAGAAAATACCATATTTAGGTAGTTGCAACACTGATATTCTTTGCTTGCTTCTTTTTCCCAGCATAAAAAAATGCCCGCAAATAAAAGAAAGTGTTACCTAACAGCGCCTTGCTCTAATCGCGAAACTAGGGCACGTTTCACGTATTTTTACCCCCCGGTTTTTTTTAGACCAGTAAAAAAAAAATTCGAAGCGTACCCTAGTACAAATGCCTCAAACGAGTGTTTCTCAAGTTGATCCGGAACGTTTGAGTGAAACCTCTGCCCTTAAATAGAAATTTAGAACGCTTGCCAATCAGTCTTACTTTGTAATTATTAGGTTCGATAAAAAAAAAATACGTCCTCTCGCGAGAGGCTGGCCACCAACATGCAGTTTGTTTTCTTTGCGTAGAGCACTGTATTTTAAGAGCTCGGTGCCTGTTAACTGGGGAAGCCTATAAAGAAATAACATTAAACAAATATTTCCTTATTAATGTAGCAGCGGACATATTTCTGTGTTGAAAGGTTTCAAATTTTCGCATTTTGTGTGGACTGCTTTACTTAAACATAATATTAGTGTGCTACATCGCAGTATTTCTAGCACTCATAAGATATTAGTACATATTTTCTGCGTGACCATCCCAGAAGTGAAATATGTTTTTCGTGGTGCAGCCAGGAAAAATGGCCGACCTCGTGCTCTGGAAGCCGGCGTTGTTTGGTGCCAAGCCTGAGATTGTGATCAAGGGAGGGCAGATCATCAGTGCACAGATAGGTCTGTACCGTCAACCTATAAGTCTTATTTTCTGTGGATTAGTGCACACCCAAGAGTCTAGCCTATAAAGGCGCGATGCCGAAGGACAGTCTGAAAACGGCGGTCATGCCGAAGTCATTCGCTGACTGCAACGAGTACAAATAGTAAAGATATACGGGACAAGTATTCAGAAAAACGGTTCCCTAGACACAATGCGTTTGAGCGAGCGGCACGGTTCACGAGGCCTGAGTCACCGTCAACTGGAGAGACAAAAAGGTCGCGTTTGGGGGTTAGAGGAAAAGACCACGCATCCTGTGTCCATCGAGTCGAAGAGTGAACTCGAGCGCATTTTGGACAAGCTACCGGCGCAGGTGGTTATTGTTTGAGCCCGTTCTCATTTTGACCTTCTCAGATGAAACTTCTTAAAATAAACCCCTCTCAAAACGCCCTTCTCGTTTGTACCCGCCGCATTTGACCCGTTCTCGTTTCATCCTTTGCATTTTATCCTTTAGGAAACTAAAACAATAACAAATGCTAAATTTCTAAGTGTCGGCGTTGTGCCTTGGTAGCCGCATGTCTACGAAAAAGATTCGTCAAGTCCCCTCCAGTCAATCACACACATACGCGCAGACGTACAGCTGGCGAGGCTCTAACAAGCACCTTAATTATCGCATATATGACTTTTAACTCCGAAACGTCCTTTGCTAGTTTGTGGTTTCTTCCATCGACGACTTTAGTGTCTAAGGTTATTGATGGGTGTCTTTTTCATTTGTGCCATACTGAGCTTGGGTTTCTTTACTAGGTCTGGCAAATGCCTCCATCCCAAATGCAGAACCCCTGATGCTACGGAAAATGTTTGGTGCCTGTGGAATCTCAACTAGGAAAAACTCAGCTGTCTTTGTTTCGCAGGTAAGCTTCAAACTTCTTCCAGACAAAAAAAAAATATTTGAAGAACACAAAAATTGACCGTATCTCCACGTGGTGAATGATGTTGATTGGGGCGAAGCTCTGGTGGTGCTTGTCTGCGTAGACGCTGAGCCGCAGCATGCCGAGCCTTTCGTTCGTTTTCATCCATGTCAGAAAGAGAATGTATGGTATGAAACGTGGTAATATACGCATTTGGGCATTTGACCGCAGCGCCCTCTCGTCTATAAACGTTGAGCCAATGCATGCAAAGTTTAACGCGATTATATACGCATTTGGCCGCAGCGCCCTCTTCTGTATAGACGTTAAGCGGCTACATGCAACGTTTCATCCATGACATTCTCAGCTTTTGAGTTACTACCACGTCTCGGAGCCCCCTACTCGTCCCGCAGTCGTGGCCGAGTGGTTAAGGCGATGGACTAGAAATATATTGGGGTGTAACCGCACAGGTTCCAATCCTGTCGACTGCGCAAACATATTTTTTTTCATCTTTTTTTTTTGTCATCTTTTTTTTCATCTTCACTCATCATCATCATCATCATCATGAGATCCACTCATCATCTTCATCATGAGATTCACTCATCATCATCATCATCATGAGAGCACCGGACGCCGGACGGACGGACGGACGGACGAACGGACGGACGGACGGACGGACGGACGGACGGACATGGCTAGCCCCTAAGGAGCTTCGCCCCTAAAAAACTTGCTTAGCCAGTGGCGTCAGAACAGCGGAGTGGGAGAGGCAGACATTCTTACAGCGGAGCTGTTAAGGGCTAGTTTCCCCAGTATCGTGTCCGCGGGAAAACAAATGTCCACTCAAAACTCTGGACAGCTACCGCCATCTATGAGCGACGGCGGCAACCAGACAACCGGAATGCCGCATGTCTGGTTGCCGCCGTCGTTCATAGATGGCGGCAACCTTTCCAGCCTTTTCACTCTGGTTTTCACCAGAGTGGAAAGGCTGAATTTCTCTAGGCGTCGTCCTAGATGTCGTCCTCGAGGACGACACCTAGAGGTCGTCCTAGAAGTCGTCCCTCAGGTCGTCCTAAGAAGTCGTCCTTGAGGTCATCCTAGTGGTCATCCTTGAGGTCATCCTTAAGGTCGTCCGAGAGGTTGTGCTCGAGGTCGTCCTAGAAGTTATCCGTGAGGTCGTCCTAGGCGTTGTCCTTGAGGTCGCCCTAGACGTCGTCCTCGAGGTCGCCCTAGAAGTCACCCTTGAGGTCGTCCTAGAAGTTACCCTTGAGGTCGTCCTAGACGTCGTCCACTAGGCGTCGTCCTTGAGGTTGTCCAAGAAGTCGTCCTTGAGGTCTTCCTAGATGTCGTCCTCTAGGCATCGTCCTAGACGTCCTAAAGATAACAGCTTCGCTAGTCCTCCATATTCACGTGAAATGGAAGAGCTCTGCATTTTTTTTCCTTATAGGTGCACGCCCACATAACCCTATACCCGTCTACACAGCAAACTTCCGTTGCTCCTTCTCTTCCCAAACAATTCCTACCACCCTAAACTAGCATTTTAAGGCAAAAAAAGAAACAAAAAAAAAAAAAACACCCAAAAATCTTGAAGTGAAGTCAATTTGTGAAACTATACCTTTTTGCCTATTCGGGTGCGTGTATAAGTGTGAGAACTTCTACAAAAAATACAGCAAAAAAATAAAACTTCAATTCAGCCAAATGAAAAAAACAAACTTCGTTAACATTTTTTTTAAATTAAGGCGGGCTAAAATTATTGCTAAATTAAATTTTTGACGAATTTAAAAATGTATCAAAATAATTTTGTGAATTTAAATTATACAAAAGTCTACAGCTAAATGTACCGCGCTGCGAAATTCTACAGGACATACCCGTGACCAGAAAATGAATGGAAAACAATGAGTTACATGGAGATGAGGAGAAACACATCGTACACGAATGGGCGCAGACTAACAACCGTTTATTCGTTGTTTTTTTTTCTCCTCTTGCATACATGAGTTTTCCCATGCGTGAGTTTGGAAAAAACGAAGATCTGAGAAATGATAAAAAATGTCATCATGAAGATGCGTGGACTTTCGATGTTTGTAATGTTGTTTCCTGTTCTGATATTCGTTCGGTTTCTGTGGTGTAAGAAGGGACCTTGAAGCTGGTGCTGGTGTCCGCCTCATTATGTTGTTTAGTGTCTGAGCAATAGACCGATCTCACTAGGCGCTCGGCGCATGCGTGACGCTGCCATAACTTTAGTTCACGGAGCAGCGCATTGCGTAAGATGCAGCTGCGATGCGCTATTTGTAATGAGGAATCTTTAGCGAGACGTAGGGAGACGAAACGAGGACGCCATTTTTTGAACAAACAATGAACAAGGTTGTTTATTGCGGTGGGTATGAACTAGTTTGGAAGAGTTGCGCGGTAAAGTTCGACTGGATATTCAACAATTTGTAACTACCTCAGTCTTGGATAGATCAAAAGAGAGGAACAAGCGCGAAACCATAGAAGCCTTCCACATGACATCAGGAAAGCACGGCACGTGCGTCAGTGATCCATCAATTGGCGACATGCGCGACCGAAAGCGTCGCTGTGGTCGTCCTTACACGATTGGCCGAACGCTGACTATGACGTCAGAAAAGGATTTATCATCGACGGAAATAAGAGGAATGAAAGAACTTTAATTTTGACGGTGTTGGCTTGGCAGTGTTCCTTTGAGAGCGCAATGATTTCAAGCTTCCACCATGCTATTTACAAACACCATCGAACTTGTTGTTTGCAAGGTAATTACGTCACAAGGGGGAACCGTTGGAGGGCGCCACCAAAACATCTCGCCGCTAATTGCACTGAACGAAAAGGACATTGAATTGCTCCGACACTTCACAATACGACGAAGCGCACACCAGCACCAGCTTCAAAATCCCCTCTTACACCATAGAAACCGAACGTATATCACAACAGGAAACAACACCACAAGCATCGAAAGTCCACGCATCTTCATGATGATATTTTTCATTATTTCTCAGGTTTTCGTGTTTGTTTTTAAACTTAGGAAGGGGAAAATTTATGCATGGAAAAGGAGAAAAAATACATAAACAATTGTTAGTCTGCGCCATTCATGTACGTGGTGTTTCTCCTCGTCTCCATGTAACTCATTGTCTTCCTTTCATTTTCTGGTCACGCGTATGTTCTGTAGAACTTCGCTTCGCACCACATTTAGCTATGTACAACAAACTAGCCCAAACCCAAGTCCAAGCTTTATTATACTAAAGTCGATAGTGAATGTACTGGCCTACAAGCGGATAGTACTCAATGAGCAAAATATAAGTTAAAATACAAGGTTCCAAATCTGTCGTCAAACCGTGAAAGGAGCGATATTTGGATTTTTATTAATTTTTGGCATAAAATGTGCAAACCAGTTGAGTGTAAAGGGGGAAAAAAGGCCATGTATGCGTCAGTGATCATCATTTTCAGAAAAAAAAAGAGTTTTCGTTTTTACTTTTTTATAACAACTGACAGAACTGGGTGCAAAAATCGAGCTTTTTTTTATTAACTTTCAACGTGTAGCTTTTGTTCATTGCGGGAAGGGGGCTATCATATATATTTTTTGTCAACTCCAAATACTTACTCCCACATTTATGTCCAATTTGAAATCGAACCGTTTTTTCGTATCTATATATTTTAGACTAGATTTTAAAGCAGACTGTATTGGGTATATTTCTGTCATTTCTTGCAGTTATCTCTCACGCTGTACACCTACTACTTATTTGTATTATCTGCTACTGGCTCCTGATATCTCTATTTATTGGGCCATCTAAAAATATCTTGATATTATGTCAGAATGTGCAAGAAACAGCCTGTGATAGATGTTAATTAGTCTTTTTGGATTTCATATTGCATATAATTTTTCAGGTCTCACTGGACAAAGGAATAGTTCAGAAATATGGAGTGAAGAAGACACTTCTTCCCGTGTCCGGCTCAAGGAAGATGACAAAGAGCGACTTTGTGCTGAATGGTTTGACCCCCAAACTCTCAGGTAGCCGACTGTGTTTGTTACAACAGTTTAGAAACGATGCATATTAAATTTTAGTTTTGTAAAAATATACATTGGAGAGACTTTCCCAAGGCTACATCCTTGAAAAGACGATGTCACACAGGCCGCGATGCTTTTTTTTATTTTGCGCCGCGCCGCAATGAAGAAGTGTATCTGCCCAATGAAAGCTATTCATCAAGGAATAAGGTGTTGGCGAAGGTGAAGTCTTCCATTTTAATTAAATAGGAGTTTATTGCAACACCACATAAGGCCAGATATTGTTTCTTTACGAGGACTGAGTATCTGAATTTGATTATAAAACATTGATTCAAATGTTATTAACTCATACAGTTTCAAGTAAATCTTATTGAAAAAAGTATAGACTCCACGTATATGAAATACCTGTTCATCAATGCAGTTTGATGTGACTGTGGAGGTTTCGGTTTCGTCGGGCCATAACGCTTGGGGTGAGGATATAAATTAACCTTTGTTCTAAATACTCTCTCTATAAAGAGAAAGTGTCTCTGGCCAAAATATGCTCAGCAGCGCCGCATAAACTGCCTCGACAAATGGATATTCCATAATATTACAGATTATGCAACTCTGCAAAAATCAACTTACCCCCCAAAAAAATTGTTGATCAGCTCTTTAACGGTACCTCATTGGTAATAATAAAGTTACACGCACAGGGCATTTACCTGAAAAGTAATAATTATAAAATAGAATACTCTATATTTTTGTTTAGCAATCTCTAGCTGCAGTTGTTTTTAACAAAAGAAATAAATAAGTTACATTGCACCTTTGTGGAATACATTCTACACTGCACTCTGAGATTGCCTACTGTCCAGCTGTTTTCCAGTGTTAATACGTTTATTTAAATTGAAAGGAAACAATATTATTGGAAGATGCTGAATACAAAAAAACAACAACTACAGGGTGAAACAAGGAGACGCCAGGCTCTTTAAATCAACCGGAAAATTCGGTTTCTTAACCTATCGCGCTACGACTTTGTGCAGCGTTGCCCACAGACGGTGCCTTTTTTTTTGTAAAATTTGCAAAGAGCGAACTTACCTGAGGAAAAAGTAAAGAAAGAAAAAGGCTTAGCTCCTATGGAAACGCAGCGACGCCACAGGTCTTCAAACAACACGGCGCCGTTTCGCACGGGAGACAAGAGATGGCGCAAACGGTCACGACGCCAACAGCCGCCAACGAACGAGCAGACGACGCCGAGAGCCGGCATATTTAGCAGACAAGGAACTGCAGTTGCTTGTTGTTACCGCGCCTGTTTTTGTTTCTGCGACTGTCGCCGCCTGCGGAACGAGCGCCGCTTTTGAGTCGAAAAGATTGTCTGCTAAAGACGCTGGCTCTCGGCGCCGTATGCTCGTTCGTTGGCGGCGTTCGTTGCGCCATCTCTTGTGTCCCGTGCGAAACGGCGGCGTGCTCTTTGAAGACCGGTGGCGTCGCTGCATTTCCATAGGAGCTAAGCCTTTTTCTTTCTTTACTTTTTCCTCAGGTAAGCTCGCTCTTTGCAAATTTTACAAAAAAAAAAATGCACCATATGTGGGCAACGCTGCACAACGTCGTAGCACGATAGGTTAAGAAACCGAATTTTCCGGTCGATTTAAAGAGCCCTGCGTCTCTTTGTTTAACCCTGTAGATCTCGGGTTTTTGTTTAAAAAAAGGCCTTTTTTTAAGCATGACTATCTGTTATGTTTAAAAAAATGGTTTAGGAAATATTATTGATGAATAATGGAAAGCACTAGGAAGCTGAATACTCCGAAACCTCCACAAGTTTCGGCGCATTCCGCGCCGAAGCCTAAATGGAGGGCTAATGCCATAATTTTTGTACGTTTATTAAATGTTGTGTAGGATTAATTCTTCACATTAATAACCCATGAAATACGCGGGATGTCTTTATATCCACGCAATGGCAGTCGCATAAAAAAGTCGAGAATACTTAGCGTTCAAAAGTCAAAAGTCAAATTTGGGGGTTTTACGTGCCAAACCAACGACGGGCATCTGGCACGCCCCAGCGGAGGACTGAGGATTAATTTCGACCACCTGAGGATCTTTTGACGTGCAACCGAATGCTCGATTACACGGCGCCTTCTCCGCAAACTTAGCAGCGTTCAAATCCTCAACTCGGAGCGAGGGAAAGTGGCTACTTGACTAGGAGCAGATCATATGCCGAAAATGTGTATCAGAACCAGGCGCTGGGGTTTGCGTGACATAGGGAACGCCCTGGGTTCCAAAAAGTGTTAATGTTCGGCTGTTCCCGTTATTGTAGCAATTGGGCACGAGCCACTACCCGAATGCTGTTGATACAATGATTGTCAAGAACCAAAACGAAATGCTCGCGCAGTTGTCGTGTGCACTATTGGAGCCGCATTTAAATATCGTCACCACGAGAATTGCAAAGCGTGGTGACAAAATTCCGGAGGTGGGCTGCTGACAGTGCCAACAATGCGATCCTCAAGACTTCGTCATCAAATGTGGCGAAGGAGTAACCGAAAGAAACCGTCCCCTGTTATCCTTGAAATTACGCGGCGAAAGAGAAGCTCCTTGGTCAGTGGCGTTGTGTGCGAATATTGTGACAGTAGGACATTGATGTGCAACGAGCGGGACGAAAAGGAAGAAAAATAGTGTGGTAGACGGGAGAAGGACGAAGTGGCACCAACGAAAGAAGCGATTTGTAACATTTTTGTCTCAGAAGTCGGATTTGCGGAAACAAAATGTCCTTCACACGACAACAAGCCCGGTCTGGCGAACCTTCCCCTTCTCCCGAGGACACCAGCAACACTGAAGGTCCAGTTACCTACGCCCAACTGAGGGATCTGTTTGCGGAGCAGAGACAGGGCTTCGAATCAACGATGGCGGCTATGGTCCAGCCGCAGCTGCAACCCGTTACGTCTGCGCAAGAAAACCTTCGACAAAGAATCCTAGCGCTAGAGGAAAGGAGAGACTCGGAGAATCGGACCGACTCAGCAACGGTACGCACATTTTCGGCCACCTCGAATCCCCTTCGTTTGAAACTGAAGCTTTTCGATGGTAGCGTGCTAGTTGACCTTTACCTCGAGCAAGCTAACATTGTTGCTCAAGCAAACCAATGATCCGAAGATAAAACTCACGCTTTTGCGGCACAACTACAGGGACCAACCATCGCGATATTGGCCCGACTTCAAGGGAGAGCTCTAACCTACCAAACGTTGGTTGCGGCACTTGAAGACCGCTTTGGCGACAAACATCTACAACATATCCGCTATGGCGAGTTACGTTGCCGTCGACAACAGCCGGGGGAAACACTCCAAGTCCTGGCAACGGAAGTTGTGTGCTTAGCGCGAAAATCATTTGTGAGAGTTGCCGCTGACACTTTTCGCCTTCTCAGCGCTACTGCCTTCGTCGACGCCATTGCGGACGCTGAAGTTCAAAAATTTTTTCGACTTGGAGGGCCAAAGACTGTTCGGGAGGCTTTCACTAAGGCGTTAGAGATCTCAGCCATCCAAAGGGCAACAGCAAACGCCCAGGCTTCTTGCCCGGCACAGTTACAGCCAACTACTCATCTGGAGACGCCTGGAGCACGCCAGTAACCCGAAGATCACCAACGAGTTAACACTAAGAGGCGCTGTTTTCAATGCGAACGACAAGAACACTTGGCTGCAGAGTGTTACGGCGCGTCGGGAAACTGATATCCCGATCCACAGAGGCGGGATCGGCTATATAAGACCAAGTCCCCCTCGTCTCTCTTTCAAGGAGTTTTACTGGTCTTCCAACTACCCAAGTGGAGATTCAAGGAGTTGGGATCCAAGAAAGCCTCCTCAATACTGCAGCAGCGGATAACATAATCGACGCGACGCTTGTACCAGCTGATTGTAATGTTTCCCGGATTGCTCCAAAACTTTTCACAGCCAACGGCGTCAAAGTTCACACCGATGGACAAGTGAAGTTACGGGTCACTGCGCTCGGTGAGACGTCGTTAGTGGACTTCGTAATTTTGTCGAATTCCGTCTCTCCAGTCATTCTGGGTTATGAGTGGTGCCGAAAAACTGATTTTTTAAGTTTAACCCCGAACAAAACAGGCCACCAAAACTCCGCATCCACCCGTGGAAACATTAGACGCCAGCATTCCACGATGCGAAAGTATTTTTGTGTGGCTTGTGTACCTCGTTCACTCATTTTCCCTCGTCGCCGTGGAAAAGTGGCACCTATTTCTAAAGTTTTTCTCCCAATATACCAACATCATATGTGCTCAACTACAGCTATCGGATGACTTAAACGTTTGCGTTAAAGACTCTACTACAATGCCTGCCGAGACTGCTTCAATGACACGCCTGACTGTAAACAATAAAAAAGGTTTACGGTGAAGCTGTTTTGGAACTCGTGGCTCTGCGATAAACCAGGAAAGGAACTAGCTGCACCCCGGACACTCGTGGCTTGTACCACTGGAGTATTCGTCGCTCTTGTCGTTAATCTAGGAACCGACGACATCACTCTTAATCCAGGGAAACAGATTGGTGTACTCCAACCGTTGGCGAAGGACACGATCTCAATACTTGCGAGTATTTCTCTAGGGTCAGATAACGAGTGTCATTTTTACAGTCAGGATAATTCTTTACCGTGAGAACAATTTAAGTTTGGACCAGAATTGAGTTGCGAGCAGAAAACGAAAATCAAGAGGGTATTGTTGTCACATCGACACTGCATCGCCCTGAGTCCGGACGAACTTGGATGCACACCGTATGCAACACATACCATTGACACCAGTGACCGCCGACCAATACATCAGCCACTGCGCCGCTTAGCCCCAACAGAGCGTGAAACCATCAAACAGCAAATGATAGAGATGCTCGACCACGGTGTGGTGAGTTCATCAACGAGTCCATCGTCATCACCAGTGGTGTTAGTGATAAAGAACGATGGCACTGTGCGGTTTTGTGTAGATTACAGGAAGCTTAATAGCACAACAAAGCTCGATGTGTACCCTCTTCCACGTCTTGATGACACCCTTGACCGACTGCAAGGAGCGGAATACTTCACAACATTGGATTTGATGTCGGGATACTGGCAGGTGCCACTCGATAAAAGGGACGCTGAAGAGCAGCCTTCATCAGACCAGATGGTCTCTACCAATTCAACCGTCTTCCCTTTGGCCTTTGCAATGCCCCAGAGACATTTTAAAGACTCATGAACCGCGTTTTGGGCAATCTGAAGTAGACAATGGCGCTGGTGTATTTGGGCGACGTTGTTATCTACACAAACACTTTTGCGAACATCTTCGAAGGTTCTCACTCGTACTTGACGCTACAAGTGATACCAACCTTCGTATGAAGCCTCAAAAGTGTTTTTTCGGCTTCAAAGAGATGAGATACTTGGGACATGTGGTAAACAAAAACGGCGTTAAACCTAATCCCTTGAAGCTTGAGGCTTTGTTAGAATATACGACGCCAACAACTATCAAAGACGTGAGACGTTTTTTGGAATTTGCGTCATATTTCCGCCGTTTTATCGTTAAATTTGCTACCCGCGCTGCCCCCTTGAATTACTTACTCCGGAAGAACGTACCATGGCGATGGGGCAACGAAGAGTACTCCTCGTTTCAAGACCTAAAGATAGCCCTTCTAAACGGCCCAGTGCTTGCTCACTTCGACCCGTCCTTGTCAAAGACAATTCTCCACACATATGCTAGCGGACAAGGACTTGGAGCAGTACTACTTCAAGAATATCCTGACGGTACTCAAAGAGTAATTTCGTACGCAAGTCGCCGGCTTACACAACGAGAAGAGAAAAATCGTTCATCTGAATTAGAATGTTTGGCCTTTGTCTGGTCGGTGCAGAAATTTCGCCCTTACCTTTATGGTCGCCATTTTACTGTTACAGATAATTCAGCATTGACCTGGCTTCAGAGCAAACGAGACTTGACGGCAAAACTGGCACGCTGGGCGATTCTACTGCAAGAGTTTGATTTTGAAGTCATACATCGTAGCGGACGTAGTCATCAGGGCGCTGACTTTCTATCCCGCAACCCACTAGACAAGATCCCTGAGGCTCCGGAGTTTGACACTTGTTTGTGTGGCGCGACTTCCGACCTACGTCACAGTCAATGTCAAGATAATGAAGTACAACATATCGTACAGCGCCTCGCATTACCCGGTTCGACAGAAATTTTACGGCGACTGCGTCGAGCATACCGAGTGCAAAAGGGCCTACTCTGTCACAGCAATTCCGGTCAACAACAATGGCTACCGGTGATTCCAGCTTGTCTGAGGGCTACTGTGTTGAATCTCTTCCATGATGACCCGACAGCGGGTCCCCTAGGTCGAGATAAGACCCTGGCCAAACTTTCCGAACGCTATTGGTTGCACGGATTCCGGAAAGATGTTTCCATGTATGTCGCTTTCCGTGAATCATGTCAAAGGAGGCAATTGCCCAGTATTTCACCTTTCACCAAGATTCACCCGATTCAACCACCGCAAGCTGCTTTCGAACTTATTGAACTTGATCATTTAGGGCCATTTCCGAAATCACAAAAGGGCCACCGTTTTAATATTTATTGTTGCTGTTGACCACCTTAAAAAGTAGATTGAGCTACCTGCCGTGCCTACAACGTTAGCGAATCACATTGTGGAGTTTCTACGTGAGAAAATAGTACTTCGCCAAGGCGTGCCCCGCACCGTACTCAGCTCTCGAATTTTTAAACGCGATATGGTAACTCATAGCAACGCCCATAACCACGCCCAGTCAGCACCCTACCATCCCCAAACCAACAGACTCGTCGAGCGTGCTAATCGAACTATCGCCGATATATTATACGCTTATGTTAATGCTTCACATGACAATTTGGATGTGTACGTACCATATGCATCGTTTGCTTTAAACACGTCGCAACAAGCAAGTACCATGACGACGCCTTTTAAACTGGTGTACGGTAGAACTCCGGTTCTGCCACAGGAATCAACGTTATCCACCACGTGGAACCATAGAAGGCAAGAAATGAGCGATCAGTTTGAGGACAGACTCAATGAGGCTCGCGGCCGGGCTCGCGTCGCAATGACCAGAGCCCAGCAGCGGATGCTAACGAATCACCGACAGGACGACCGAATATCCCCCATCGTGCCAGGGGACCTTGTTCTTGTACGCCGTCCCGTTAGAAGGAAAGGAAAAGCAACCAAGCTACTTCCAAAATACAGAGGACCCTGTGAAGTGCTTCGACAACAGGACCCATGCGCTACCGGCTACGAGGCCTCAATGCATCTCGAGAAGCATCCCGGACTTTCCCGGCCCACCGCGGTGAACTGAAGCAGTACGTGTCAAGACAGACATTCAGTCAAGACCAGCATAGGAGACAGACTGCCGAGGACGGACAGTCAACCGGGAGGATGGAAAGTGTGACAGTAGGACATTGAGGTGCAACGAGCGGGACGAAAAGGAAGAAAAAAAGTGTAGTAGACAGGACGAAGTGGCAGCAACAAAAAAAAAAGCCATCTTTAACAATATACTTGGGTTCCACTAGTGTCAGTGAGCTTGTACAAAGTACGAAACATTCTTACTAAGTATCGAGGCACGGCGTCGTTAGCATTGATAACGAGACCATGACCCCAACTAAGTGTTACCAAAGGTAAATTATGAAGGTGGCCGATTAACAACATTATTTAGTGAGGTAAACTAGTGAATAAAAGAATCTAGTTGAGTTTAACCAATGCCGGTGTGGAGGTTGACAGTCATCTAGTAACCAGAACCTAGCGGCAGAGCTCGTGTTTTGCATGTTCATACTAGACCAGAGTGAAACTTTTCTGAAGCACGTACACGTTAAATACGCAAAATTTTGAAGTTTAACGGGGTAGAACCCGGTACCACAAAAAGAAAGGTGAACATGGAACCAACTCGGTGACGCTGCCTTTTTCTTCAGTGCCAGCAACCATCGAAGGTCGCTTCAACACAACTAAGCAAGGAGATAGTGCGACGAAAACATATAACACACTGTCATTTTGTAGTAGTTTAACATTTAGGATAATTCTTGGAAACAACAAAATATATGGCATTTTGTTTTTGCCGTTCCTATGACTTTTAACGAAAGAGGCACGCAGGAATTGGGAACGGTGTAAGCCCCCTATTAAATGATGGTGAACCGAACATTTCAGTGTCTATAATAAGCGGCGCACTATCTTTTCATGAGTCAGCAGCTGCCGGTGTGCGCGAGCACACGCAGCGAAATTGACGTCAACATATTCCCCATTCGAGCTTATTAAGCGTGAATGGGGGATATGATAACGTCAATTTCCCTTTCAAGTACTTCCCATCCCTTTCAAGTACTTCCGTGCACATTCTTCCCGAGATTTGACGGGGGCTCATTAGATTAGAATAGGACATATATATATTGTGACGGTTGTAAGAAGAGGAAGAAGACGACACGTCGGGGACGAGCAGGGAACAGATTGGGGCAAGGGACACGCTTAAATAAAAGCGTTACACTGGTGTCAGAAGTGGGATCTTCAGTCAAGACGCCTTCTGCCGGCACGCATGGACCTTCCTCAACAGCCTGAGGATGAGATCCCGCGAACCGGAGAAGCCATCGCGCCCCGGCCGGTTCCCGACTCCATCGACCCCAACATTCGAACTGACACTTCATCGGCCATTGAAGCCTTGCTGGATGCCCACCACCAACGGACTGCCCAGGAGCTCAGGCACAGAGACGCGGCCCTTTTAGAGGTTCTGTCGAATTTATTCGAACGAATATCGGTCGCACTTCTTGATGGCCTGCGAGCGCTGGTCCAGCCAGGCCTTTCACAGGCAAGTCCAAGTAATCTTCCACCAACATCAGTGACGACGAATGTCGCGCCGGCTATACCTCTATCTACTCCACGCCTTAAGCTGCGGCCATCGCAATTTGACGGCACAGGCACATGGTCTGCCTATGTAACACAGTTCGAGATTCTTGCTAAAGCCAATCGCTGGACCGAAGAGCAGCAGGCACAAGTACTTGAGGTCAACCTCAGCGGTCCAGCGTTGCAAGTGCTCCTCCACATGCCGCCAGAATCCCGTGGCTCGTACACCTTGCTGGTCCAGGCGTTAGAAGAACGTTTCGGCGATGGGCCTCAACGTCACCGTCACCATGCTGAACTACGTCATCGACGACAAGCATCGGGTGAGACGTTGTCCCAGCTCGCTGACGACATCGAGCGTCTTGCGCGCTTGTCGTTTCTCGGGTCTTCCGAAGACACCGTGGATGCTGTTAGCACTGCGGCGTTCATTGATGCTATTGCATCTGAAGAGATTCAAGAGGCTGTGCGTCTTTACCACCCCCGCACATTTCGGGCCGCTCACACGTATGCATTAGAAGTGGAGGCCGCTCGCAAGGCCTCACGGTGGACAACCATGCATCAGTCGGCAACCACCCTCCCGACAATGACTTGCTTGAGTTACCAAAAAGAAGCCCACAGCAGAACAGACTGTCTTGTTGCAAGTGAAGATGCACAACCACCAGTTGCTCTTTGCAAGGAAACTACACCTGCTACCTCGCTACGCTCGTGTTCAGTTGGCCTCGGTGCTCACCTTATTCCGCTATACAAGGCAACTGCTCCTCGACTTCAACAAGATGACGCTGTCCTTCTGAGAAGCTTTCTATCTCGTTTTTCGAATGCATTCAGCATTAGCAACACCGATTTAGGAAAAACAAATCTGACCGCACACCGCATCATAACCGGTGATGTTGCGCCCATTCGACAGCCACCTCGGAGGGTTCCGCTGGCTAAGCGCTCGCACGTAAATGACCTTGTTCAAGAAATGCTCACACAAGGTGTCATTGAGCCAGCCTATGGACCCTGGTCCTCGCCGATCACCTTGGTAAAAAAGAAGGATGGATCGACTCGATTTTGTGTGGATTATAGAAAGCTGAATGACGTAACAAAGAAGGATGCTTTTCCACTACCACGGACAGATGATATCTTAGACGCACTCGCGGGTTCCACTTGGTTCTCGACTCTCGACCTGAAGAGCGGTTACTGGCAGGTTCCAGTACATTCACCTGACCGCGAAAAAACAGCCTTCAGCACAGGCTGTGCACTCTACCAATTCACAGTCATGCCATTCGGGTTGTGTAATGCGCCCGCAACGTTCCAACGTCTGATGGAGAAGGTTCTTCAGGGACTGACCTGGTCCGCGTGCCTTGTGTATTTAGACGATATCGTGGTCCTTGGGAAGACGTTCGCCGAACACTTGACAAATCTTGAGCTGGTTCTTCAGCGTCTTCAGGACGCAAACCTGAAACTAACTCCTAAAAAATGCACCCTATTTGCTAAGGAAACTCGGTACCTAGGCCACGTTATTTCAGCCCATGGAGTTTCTCCTGACCCAACGAAGTTGTGTGCCATAACCGATTGGCCAACCCCGACATCAGGTGCGGACATTCTGAGTTTCCTTGGCTTGGCGACTTACTACCGGCGATTTGTTCCTGGTTTCTCACGAGTCGCTAAACCGCTTTATGCTCTAACTGAGAAGTCCAAGGTGTTCAACTGGTCCACCGACTGTCAAGACTCCTTCGAGGCACTCAAGCAGGCATTAACATCGCCCCCTGCACTGGCTTACCCAAGAGATGACGCCTTGTTCATTCTTGATACAGATGCAAGCAACACTGCGGCCGGTGGCATTCTATCCCAACAACAAGAGGGCCACGAGCGAATCATCGGCTATTATAGCAAAGCCTTCACAAAACCAGAGCGTAACTATTGCACCACAAGACGCGAGCTTCTTGCTATAGTCAAGGCGCTCTCTCACTTCAATCACTATTTGTGCGGCAGGAAATTCATTATTCGTACAGACCACGCGGCTTTGACATGGTTGCTTTGTTTCAAGGCGCCAGAAGGACAAGTGGCTCGCTGGCTGGAACAACTCCAGCAGTACAACTTTGAGATCAAACATCGGGCCGGATCACATCACAGCAACGCTGACGCCCTCTCCAGACGACCATGCAGTGAGGGCTCCTGTCGACAGTGCTTGAGTATGATCCGCCGTAATGCGACCCGGACGGACATGTTCTGCCAGGTAGCCATCTCTAACAACATCTGGTCAACTCAAGAGATCCAAGAAGCCCAGTTCCGCGACCCTGCTGTCGGCCTATGTGTCCAATGGAAGCGAAGCGGTCGCCGACCGCCACGTACCGAGATATCTCACCTTTCTCCAGACGTCTTAAGCTATTGGGCCCAGTGGGACACGCTGGAATTGCGCAACGGACTTGTTTATCGTCGCTGGGAATCACCTACTGGTGACCGAGTCGTGTGGCAGCTAGTGGCACCACCCGAGTTCCGCACCCAGATTTTCAGACAGCTTCACAGCACTCCTGAAGGAGGCCATTTTGGCGTCAATCGTACTCTTCGGAAGATACGCGAGCGCTTCTTCTGGTTGCAGTGCCATAATGACGTTAGATTATGGTGCCGGCAATGCGACATGTGCGCCTCGCGTAAGGGCCCACACAAGAAAGCGCACGCGCCTTTGCAAGAATGCATCAGTGGAGCACCATTTGAACGTATCGCCATCGACGTTCTAGGTCCATTACCTCGATCAAAAACGGGAAACAGGTATCTTCTCGTCATTGTGGACTACTTTTCGAAATGGCCAGAAGCCATCGCCATTCCTGATCAGACTGCCCCTGTTGTGGCGGATGCTCTGGTGACTCACTGGATATCCCGATACGGCGCACCCTTGTCGCTGCATTCCGACCAAGGGCGGAACTTTGAGTCCCAAGTATTTCAAGAGGTTTGTCAACAATTTAACATAACCAAGACCAGAACGACGCCACTGCATCCTCAGTCCAATGGACTCGTGGAGCGCTTTAATCGCACCATACTGCAGCATTTGGCTATGTTTGTTAACAGCCATCAAGACGATTGGGACGACTTTGTTCCTTTATTTCTGTACTCCTACCGAACAGCGGTCCATGAAGTCACCGGGTATACACCAGCTATGATTCTCTTTGGGCGGGAAATTCGTATGCCATGTGACCTCGCCTTCTCAAGACCGCCAGACCGTCCCTCTCAACCAGAGTCGTACATTAATGACCTGAGGACACGTCTTGAACAGACCCACGACTTCGTCAGAAGCCGCTTGTCTATCGGCTTCCAGCGCATGAAGGCACGCTATGACGAGCACAGCACGCAAGAGGTTTTTGAACCGGGTGACAGAGTATGGCTGTATAACCCACTACGAAAACGAGGACTTTCACCGAAACTCCAAAGAAACTGGCAAGGACCATTCACTGTTGTCGCGCGTCTTAACGACGTGGTGAACCGTGTGAGACACAAGGCCCGTTCTCGCATGTTTGTGGTACACAGGAACCGCCTCGCTCGCTACGAGGGCAGCTCTACCTAAAATGAAAATGAGAAGTAGTTATTTTCTTTTTTTTGGAGGGGGAATAGTGTGACGGTTGTAAGAAGAGGAAGAAGACGACACGTCGGGGACGAGCAGGGAACAGATTGGGGCAAGGGACACGCTTAAATAAAAGCGTTACAATATATATATATATATTAGGGGTGTGCGAATATTCGAAATTTCGAATACGAATCGAATATTTCACTTATTCGAAATGTATTCGATTCGAAAACTGAATATTCGGAAGTTCTCGAATATTCGGCCAAAGCCGAATATTCG